>OX381713.1:70973577-71174538 GCA_947462335.1 Harmothoe impar
AAATTCTGTACAGACTGATGAAATACTAATTATTTATTGCATTTCAGTTCAGTTCCAATGCTGGAACCTATTAATAGAACTCTGGGGGGCAAACAAACCCCCACGTGGCTGATACTCTATAGGGTATATGAACCATATCTCTCCCAGCTAGTCATATTAACACATTGTAAATTTAGTATGAAAATCGGTTATATCTTACTCTGCGACTATCATAGCCTCTACATGGTTAAAGATCGACACGGGCGACACGTCCCTTTTAGGCCCTTTTAAAAATCGACAGACACAGAAAAGATTGGATAAAAATCAACCCACAGAGATTTTTCTATGAGTTCCCACATAGCTAAGATCGACACAGTGACACAGTCCTGCAAAATATCGACACAGGGACCATGGTCAAAAATGGGGGTACCCATGTAGAGGCACACTATCTTTATACATATTCTATAGCTATCTATGTATTAGGGAGTGATAGTTTTTTTAACAACAGGGGGGGGGGGGTGATGGGTTTCCGCGCTGAGTGCGTCCAATTTTTTACACCCCCCGGTCAAGGGGGTTACATTTTTTACCCACCCACCCCCCCTACGGATCGAAAATTGCCGCATGGACGTGCCCTTTGAGGAATAGTAACGTGCAGGCTTTTTTGGCTCAAAACGGGTTAAACAATTTTGACCCGCCCCTGGGCAAGGGGTCCAAATCTTTTTGACCCCCCCCCCCTCCCTGTTGTTAAAAAACGATCACTCCCTTATACTGAAAATTGCAGAGTTTCTACAACCCATCGGTATCAATGAATAAAGTTCAGTGTAATAGGTCGAGTTACATATACAGTTCTACTACGTCACAGTGTGGGCAAACAAAGGCAACACATGCTTAGGTAACCTCACCATGATAGCTACACACAAGTGGCATTACATTACAATCTATTTTAATTGTCCCTGTGTTATAGTGGTAGAGAGCTTTCCCTCTACAATATAGTATATTTAAATGTATGCTTTCATGTGCTCTCATGATACATGTATGGCTATTCATATTTATATAAAACTGGTTGATTCAGAGTTACCCTACCTAGTGGTCACATTCCAGTGGTCTGTTTGCCCACCGCACCTCACATATAAATAGAAAAATCAATTATATGTAACTCGACCTATTGGTGCTATCATGCTGCAGCTATCTAACCACGTGGAGGCCGTTGTTTGCCCCCCCCCCCCTCATCACCCTGTGACGGAGTAGCAGAGGAAACCCTCACCTGGGCTATGCTGTAACGTGTAGGGCCAGTTGGGAGTGGTCAGTTGGTAGCAGGAGGGCACAGGGGGGGGGGGGGGGGGGATTGGTATATTTTGTATACGCACCTGTGCGGCTGGCAAGGGTACTTTCTCAGTAAAATCTGCCTAGCAAGGGTTCAGATTTGAAAGAAAAAGCGTCCCTAGCAAGGGTTTAGTTTCTACAAAATCGCCATGTTTTTCACCCAAAGGTACCACTTTTTTTCCCATTTTCCCCCAAAATTTCCAGGACATGAGTACAATTACTCTGCAAAAGGACACATTAAGCATATACTTCGTGTTTTTTTCTCTCGCCAAAACAAGGATTTTTGGGCCAAAAGTGCCCTAGCAAGGGTAAGGGTTGTCATAGGTCCCGTATCAAAAATTCAAGTCCCCCCTCCCCCCGGGTAGGAAGGGGGCAGCTATTTTCCGCTTTCCCCTCACCACACCATACTGTATCCTGGAAACTTCTATATTTATGTTTAACATTGTATAATGTATACATGCACAATTATAATTAAGTAACATTAGCTGACATTAATAAAGGAAAGGTTAATTGGATAGTACTGGTCAACTCTCAGATAGTCCTACCACGGACTTGCCTAAGGGTCCCTGTCTAGAACTCAACCGTCTGTGGTCATTACCCCCCCCCCCCCCCTCCCCCCCCCTCCCCCCCCCCTCCCCCCCCCCTCCCCCCCCCCCCCCCCGTGGAATCACGTTTTGTCCACATACCACAAAGTGTCCACAGGTCAAGGAAACATACAATTTGGTGCGGTTAAAATGAATTGTGTCATCACTTGGAGCATAATTTCTTTGCTCCATGAATGTGTTCACCATACAGGCAACTTTAGGACCCACCTAGACAAGAAATATCAGTTACAGTTTATTATGGTATACATAATTGTAGGCTACATCTTATGCTATTATGTACTATGTATCACCAGGCTGGGAGATTCAGTCATTTAATGATATCTCTGTTCATGAACCTAATAGAACTAATACTAAACCTTGCAAATTTCTTGTCTGAAGAAATAAATTAAGTTTCTACAAAGAGTTTGATAATGGGTGTGGACACTTTGTAGTGTGTGGACAAAACGTGACTCCACCCCCCCCCCCCCACCACCATACCTCATAAAATGACTGGTCCCACAGGTGTTATACAAATGACACCCCCTACTCATTGCAGCGGGTGCTACAGCTCTTGGCGCCTCCCCCCCCCCCCTCCCCATGTCATTTCGTATAGGGAAGGTTACATATAGATGTCTGAAACGTCACAGTGTGGGCAAACCAGGGGGGGGGCCACGCCGCGGCTCGGACTGGTGTCAAACGCATGCGTAACTTCATCCACTTACCTGTTAGCACTTCAACTCAGCATGTCTGGTAAAATGCCATAATACTCAAATACTACTAAATGTGACATGTGGTCAATGCTACATCCACACCAAAAAGACTTTCCCCTTTCAGTCTGATACATATTAGAGGCATGGCAATGTAGGAGAATAGAGAAATCTATGCTAGTTTACCTGACATTGGGCTGTCCATGAAGCCTAAAATCAGTCAACTTTGAACTGTTTCTGCAAGTATTTAAGGGATGTTCCACTGAAGCTAAAATTGGAAACAATTAGAATGATATATGATATCTGAAAATGTCCAGTGGAGCATATGGGAGCATTAGTGCTTGTGGTTGAAAAGAATATTTTAGATTGTGTCTAATCAGCACAGCATGTCACTATGAAGCATAGTAGCTAGTTCCTCTAAATGCCAGTGGTGTCACCACTTGATGGCCCTTTCACCACTGACCACCCACTTGGATACTGCAGTGATCAATATTACGCATGCGTTTGTCACCAGGGCGAGCCGCGGCGTTTTCCCCCCCTGGGGCAAACAGAGGCTTCACGTGGTTAGGTAACCTCACCATGATAGCCACACACCAGGGTAATTACTGTTAACATTGTATTTTGATTCTCTGTGGGTTGTATTTATATCCATATGTTGTTGTACAACTCACATGCCCTGTTCATGACAGTATCTACCTCCTTTTGGCTATTCATATATGGCAGAACTGGCTGATTCATGATGCATATACCTGGGGGTCACAGTCCAGTGGTTTGTTTGCCCACCGTACTTGCCATAAAAATAGAAACAAGTATATGAAACGTTCCCTATAGGGAAGGTTACATATAGTTGATTGCTTCTATTTATATGGTAGTTGCGGTGGGCAAACACACTAGTGGACTGGGGCCCCCAGGTGTATATATATATATATATATATATATATATATATATACATATATATATATATATATGTATATGTATATGTATATATATGTATATGTATATGTATATATATATATATATATATATATATATATATATATATATATATATATACATATATATATATATACATATACATATATATATATATATATATATATATATATATATATATATATAAGAAAAAAGACTGTCACCGAGGACTCCTGTAGAGGGACTAACGCCGGTGTGGCGGGGAAACCTAGGAGGTAACGTCCCTCCCCCTAGTGTTGGTTTGGGGAAACATACATGAACACATGCACCATCTCGTGCAGGGGGGGGAAACGCCGCGGCTCGCCCTGGTGACAAACGCATGCGTAATATTGTCCACTGCAGTATCCAAGTGGGTGGTCAGTGGTGAAAGAGCCATCAAGTGGTGACACCACTGGCATTTAGAGGAACTAGCCACTATGCTTCATAGTGGCATGCTGTGCTGATTAGACACAATCTAAAATATTCTTTTCAACCACAAACACCAATGCTCCCATATGCTCCACTGGACATTTTCAGACATCATATACCATTCTATTTATTTCAAATTTTAGCTTCAGTGGATCATCCCTTAAATACTTACAGAAACAGTTCAAAGTTGACTGATTTTAGGCTTCATGGACAGCCCAATGTCAGCTGAACTAGCATAGGTTTCTCTATTCTCCTACATTGCCATGCCTCTAACATGTATCAGACTCAAAGGGGAACGTCTTTTTGGTGTGGATGTGACATTGACCACTTCTCACATTTAGTAGTATTTGAGTATTATGGCATTTTACCAGACATGCTGAGTTGAAATGCTAGCAGGTAAGTGGATGAAGTTACGCATGCGTTTGACACCAGTCGGAGCTGCGGCGTGGGCCCCCCTGATCTCGTGGGTACAAAATACCCTGATATTCCCGCGTCCGTAATATCCAGTTCATATATATACAGGGGGGGCGGGAAACACCACGGCTCCGCCCTGGTGACAAACGCATGCGTAATATTGTCCACTGCAGTATCCAAGTGGGTGGTCAGTGGTGATAGAGCCATCAAGCGGTGACACCACTGGCATTTAGAGGAACTAGCTACTATACTTCATAGTGACATGCTGTGCCGATTACACACAATCTAAAATATTCTTTTCAACCACAAGCACCAATGCTCCCATATGCTCCACTGGACATTTTCAGACATCATATGGCTGTGTCTCACGACCTTGAGCCAATGTTTTTGTCTCTGACCAGGTGCCAGCTCTGACCGGGTGCCAGCTCTGACCGGGTGCCAGCTCTGACCGGGTGCCAGCTCTGACCGGCCTGAATAAAAAAGGGTTATTTAGGGCAGATGATGATAAAAATGGGCAAATAATTACTAGTTTAAAGAGTTATTACATCCATTGACCTTTTCAGCCAAATTCTATCATCATCTGCCCTAGATAACCCGTTTTTATTCAGGCCGGTCAGTGCTGGCACCCAGTCAGAGCTGGCACCCGGTCAGAGATGAAAACATTGGCCCAAGGTCGTGAGACACAGCCATATACCATTCTATTTATTTCCAATTTTAGCTTCAGTGGATCATCCCTTAAATACTTACAGAAACAGTTCAAAGTTGAGTGATTTTAGGCTTCATGGACAGCCCAATGTCAGCATAGATTTCTCTATTCTCCTACATTGCCATGCATCTAATATGTATCAGACTGAAAGGGGAAAGTCTTTTTGGTGTGGATGTAGCATTGACCACTTCTCACATTTAGTAGTATTTGAGTATTATGGCATTTTACCAGACATGCTGAGTTGAAATGCTAGCAGGTAAGTGGATGAAGTTATGCATGCGTTTGACACCAGTCGGAGCCGCGGCATGGGCCCCCCCTGTATATATATACACACACACACACACACACACACACACACACACACACATACCGATCTGAGCCGTGGCTTCAGGGGGGGGGGGGGCACGCCGTGCATAACTTGAGGGTTTTGGCCCTTTGAAAAGAAAAGTAATGTAAAAACGGACTAAATCAAATCTTTGAAGCATTGCATTATGGGTAAATTCCCAACAATATGCATATCAGGCTGTGTCTCACGACCTTGAGCCAATGTTTTTGTCTCTGACTGGGTGCCGTCTCTGACCAGGTGCCGTCTCTGATCGGGTGCCGTCTCTGACCGGATGTCACTTTGGGAGTTTAGTTATGTTCTACCAACAGCAAGAGACTAATAATAATTACATAAGAGCTGCCACAACGGTTTTACATATCCTTATATATATGAGTATAGGTTAACATTTAAAAAACACGTTTTTCTGACACCAGGTCAGAGACGGCACCCGGTCAGAGACGGCACCTGGTCAGAGAAGGCATTGGCTCAAGGTCGTGAGACAGCCATCAGATCATCACACCAAGTAGCTTCGGACATTTTAAAGCAATTTATTCACTTTGATGTTCTTTGATGCCATTTATTACTTCATAAATGAAAGCTCCTGGAGAATATTAGAAAATGCGCAAAATACCTATAGTTATTACATCAAGATATGAAAGTGCTCTAAAATGCTCAATTTTGCTCAACATTGTCCAAAAATGCAATCAGGTGTAGAAAACCAATGCAAGCATATGCCCACCGAAAATGGCATCATTATGACTATTATAAGCCATATGCACAGAAAGATGCGCAGTAGTCCATTCTGCAATGGCCGCGATCCATCTTAAGTTGCTTGTCCATAGGGCAGGATCTTTGCTAAGATTTATCTTGCCCAGTCCCAGGGGAGGGGGGGGGGGTGCCAAGAGCCGTAGCACCAGCCATATTTAGTGGCTAGAGTGGAAACAACACACAGTCATTTTTAACCATATTTTAAGCAGTTACTGCTCAAAAGCTATTCAAGTTTAATTTCTGCTGTATTTTCTCATGGGAAGATTTACTCTTTTCCAAGTTATATTTCAATGTAGAATTATAAAGCTTCTTTCATTATCTCAATATAAGGGTTTCATTCATGCTCTCTCTATGCAATACAAATGTACCGGGCGTAGGCTATTCCGCACTAGCAGGATGCAGTAATTCTACCTTGTGAGACCTTTAGCTGAAGCTGGTTCCTGCCATGTGCAAAGTCGGAGTTTCAGGGGTCATAAACCTTTTAGTTAGAGCCTTCTGTTTTGGGTCCTTATGTCATCTGTGCAGATTGGGGCAGTTGTTATGATTCTGGCCTACCAATCAATGGGTCATGGGTTCAAATCCATGTCTAGGCTATTTTGTTTACACACAATTTTAAAATGTATTTTTGGTAGGTCAAAAATTGTGATGGTATGTAATTCAGTTCTAAAGATCCTTTACACAAGATAAATATTTATAGTGTAATCTAAAATGGTTTTGAATGAGTTGTATTAGAATATTCCTCAGCTCACCTGTTCAGATTGGGGGAGTGGTTAGGACACTGGCCAATCATTCCAGGGGTAATAAGATCAAATCCATGCCAAGGCTACATGTGGTTTTTTTCTAGTTGGTTAAAAATAGTAATATTATTTACAAAAAAACAATGATGTAACAATACAAAACTACTTTAGATTACACCATAAATATCTATATTGTGTAAAGGATCTTTAGACCTGAATTGTATACTCTCACAATTTTTTGAAAACATTTTAAAATTGTGTGTGAACAAAATAGCATTGACATGGATTTGAACCCAGGATGCATAGATTGGTAGGCCAGAGTCCTAACCACTCCCCCAATCTGAACAGATGACATAAGGACCCACAATAGGGCCTATAATTTAAAGGTGTATGGCCCCTAAAACATCAAATTTCGGACTTGACAGGAAACAGCTTCAGCTGATCCGCAGGCTGTTATAGTTAGCAGAGGAAACAGCACTGGTACCAGACAAGATGGCGCTGTACAGTGATCATCTTGCTAATGCAGAATATGACCATGGCCCTCCTACAGCCCAGTGGTGCCACCTCATACCAATCATGTATACTATAGCCCTTGTCCCCACACTGGACTGTACAGTGTGACCTCTTCCCTGCCCTGTTTGAGACTGGCACTTACAGGCTGGTGCAGCTGCATATATTCCCCGGCGGGATAGAGGGCGCTAACACCAACACCCCCTGGTGTGACTGGGAAGAAGTAACCATTACTCCACCTGGGGTGAACATCTCAATGTTCTGACACTCATGCCAGTGACACTCCTATTGGATGCTATAACCCAAGCAGTGTAACTTGGACAGTGGACCAAGTCACTCCAACAAATTCATGACACACTTTTTAGCAAAGGAACCATCTCCTTGACAACAGGCTGCGTCAGAGGCAAATTGGCCTGTGAGCCAGCAAAGTACATTTCTGTCTATTTCCATTTCATGTCCGTCTATTTTTACTATTTTATGTCTATTTGCTCGTTGTCAGAACCTGATTTAAAGGGAATTGCTAGTTCCTACACAGAAACCACCTGGTGGCAAAACTCGAAGCTCATGAAAAGTATTCTTTAAGCTGTATTCATATTCCTACACACACCACTTTCCCTAGATCAACTATTTGTATTTGCTATTTGGACAGTATACCTCCATTGTTCACATATATTCATTGCTAATGGCCCATTGGATCCTATAGTTAAGGCAAAAGAAACATTTTTCCAAAATTCATACCTTTCTCATTTCATCCGTGACCCCCTGTTTTATTGGTCCTAAAATGTTTGTATAGATTTCCATTATACATTCCCAAGGTTTGGTTGCAATATCAATAGAAGAAGGGGATTATCCATGACAGATAATGTGAAAATGCTCTTTTCCTATTCATCTCTATAGTTAGGGTACTCCTTTGCTCAAATGGCCGTATCATGAAAGTTACTACCGTGATATGGCAATTTCTTTTGATTTTCTATTAGATAAAACATCAAACTAACATAATCCTGAGTTATATGCAAAAGTCAATAAATCATCCTGCGACAAGTAGCGAGTCCCTTTAACCACGTTGCACCTTCAAGCCTGTCACTCTTGGTCACAGGCCCCTCTAGCTGCACCATGATTAAACGCATGGACTAAATATTCGACTCATATACTTCAGATGGTTTCCACAAACATTAGATTGGATGAAATAACAGATTTAAAAGGGAAAGAACATTTCATTACTTTATTGAACTGGTTTCAGAAAAATCAACACTGTCATATCTCAAGATGACTATGCTAATTATGAAGAGCTTATAATAGATATAAATGTACCATGTATAAACAAACCACTGATCCTGTTGATTGGTGTCAGTATTAAATATCAGCATATATCATCATGCCATCTTTGAAATTAACCCTTAATCTAATGCTTTATTATACAGAGACCTTACAATGTAATCTAGATAAATACGATATCAACTGCAAGAAGTAAACAACAATGCCGGCACAATGATGTGAGTGGCGAGGTGATCCAGTAGCTCTGATGGCTGAGTGAAGCCATTCACACACGTAGAACCACTGGAGTAGTTCTGTCCTGTGTGGATGACCATGTGTGAACTTAACCCCATGTTGTCTGTAAACTCCTGACCACAATGTACACACTGTGGTTGTATGTGTGTCAGCATGTGTTGTTTAAGGTGACATCTGCGAGGTTTCTCTCCTGTGTGGGTTCTCATGTGTTTCTTTAAGTGAAATGCATGGATAAACTGTTTACCACATTCATAACATGTGTGAGGTTTCTTCCCTGTGTGGATCATCATGTGTATCTTCAAATTACCTGCCTGTTTAAACTGTTGGCCACAATGGGAACATGTGTGAGGTTTCTCTCCTGTGTGTGTCACTATGTGTTTTCTGAGATGAGCTGCCTGTGAAAACTGTTTACCACAAACTGAACATAAGTGAGGTTTCTCTCCTGTGTGGGTCACCATGTGTCTCTTTAAGTCACGTGTCCATATAAACTTTTTACCACATTGGGAACATATGTGAGGTTTCTCTCCTGTGTGGGTCATCATGTGTCTCTTTAAGTCACGTGTCCATATAAACTTTTTACCACATTGGGAACATATGTGAGGTTTCTCCCCTGTGTGGGTCATCATGTGTCTCTTTAAGTCACGTGTCCATATAAACTTTTTACCACATTGGGAACATATGTGAGGTTTCTCTCCTGTGTGAGTCATCATGTGTCTCTTTAAGTCATGTGCCTGTGTAAACTGTTTACCACATTGGGAACATATGTGAGGTTTCTCTCCTGTGTGGGTCACCATGTGTCTCTTTAAGTCACGTGTCCATATAAACTTTTTACCACATTGGGAACATATGTGAGGTTTTTCCTCTGTGTGGGCCATCATGTGTACCTTTAAGTCATGTGCCTTTGTAAACTTTTTACTGCATATTGAACACAAGTGAGGTTTTTCCCCTGTGTGGGTCATCATGTGTTCCCTCAAGCTATGTGCCTGTGTAAACTGTTTACCACATTGAGAGCATGTGTGAGGTTTCTCCCCTGTGTGGGTCATCATGTGTCTCTTTAAGTTACTTGCCTGTGTAAACTGTTTACCACATTGGGAACATGGGTGAGGTTTCTCCCCTGTGTGGGTCATCATGTGTTCCCTCAAGCTATGTGCCTGTGTAAACTGTTTACCACATTGGGAACATGTGTGAGGGTTCTCCCCTGTGTGGGTCATTATGTGTTTCTTTAAGCTACTTGCCCAATTAAACTTTTTACCACATTCAGAGCATGTGTGAGGTTTCTCCCCTGTGTGGGTCATCATGTGTATCTTTAAGCTACTCGCCCAATTAAACTGTTTACCACATTCAGAGCATGTGTGAGGTTTCTCCCCTGTGTGGGTCATCATGTGTATCTTTAAGTGACTTGCCCGATTAAACTGTTTACCACATTGGGAACATGTGTGAGGTTTCTCCCCTGTGTGGGTCATCATGTGCACCTTTAAGCTACTTGCCTGTGTAAACTGTTTTCCACATTGAGAACATTCATGTGCTGTACGATGTTGGCCAATGTTTGTTTCCAGATAAGACTCATAGTTTTACAACTCTATCCTGTACAGTAGCTCCCTGGGGGCGCTGGAAACTGTGTTGTGTTTCTTGTGTCTTACAGAGATTATATTATCAAGTTCCATGTGTGGAAACAAGGTGACAGTATCTGCAATGCATCCCCTGTACTGACTCCAAACTCTGTACTATGAGGCCAGTACTCTGCTGTGACGAATCCATGCAGGGCAAACCCTCTAACACAAGTCACTTTGGAGGCTTTGCTGACACTTACACCACTTTGGAGGTTTAGCTGATGGTGACTATAATGACCCAGTTAGTACAGCGCTGGTTTGTGGCTGTACTTCAGGACCCCAGCTACAAGTCTCAGCTGAATCAGTCACACTGAACCGTCATACACCCACACCTGCAAGGAAAACAGTAAAGGTATTATATCAGTGTTGACACAATTTATATTGGATATCTGTAGTGTTCAGAGATAACAAAACTATTTCAGATCTCAAGAAAGTGTCCAAACTCATGTTCATGGCAAGAAATATTTCTGTCAGGCACCACCGAGATATCTGAACCATAGCACATGATTCTCTCATTAAAATGAGAAATCCGTCCAATACAGATCTCTGCCCCCCCCCCCAAATCACAGTGGAGGAGGGGGGGGGGCTGAATATGTTTCCCCCCCCCCTAAAATTCCCAAACACCCTATCATGTAAGACACAAGATTTCCAAAACTTTCCTCTCCCACATAGGGAAAATTTGGGACACAGGGGCCTGGCACCCAATTAGAACTGAAGAGTGCTCAAACATTACTTTTCTATACAATTCCTATATGAGCATATATATGCACCATCATGATCGTGCTCTTTTTATTGGGACTGGAATATTGTTTTTGGAGGGAAATGGTTTCAAAATGATTGAAAATCCTTACCTAAAATAGTGCATTCTTTATGCATTTTGGCACATAATACTTTGAATCATATCTGTATTCATCCTCTACTATTGGGGGTGGAAATTACTTTAGGAGGGACATACCGATGAAAAAAAGGTTGATAGATGATACAGGATATGGACCTGGAAGAAAATAGGATCGGAAAGAGCTGAGCTAAACAGGGTCTTTGGGCACCAGAAAGGCCCAGGGCTTGGGGACACAAAGAGCCAAGTTTGGGCATCAGAAAGGGCCAGGGTTGGGTGTCAGAAAGAGAAATTTGGGATCAGAAAGGGTCAGGTTTTGATATTATGAAGGGCCACCATATTTGGCCATTAGGAAGGGCCAAGTTTTGGCACCCAGGTTTTGACACTAGAAAGGGCCAGATTTGGCTTCCAGTAATTTAAGGGGTTTCTCTCCCCTTTCTTTCATCTTTCTGCCTTTTATGATTTTCAAGGGGGCAGGGTCTATGTTTCTCCCCCCCCCTCCTCTTCAATAAATCCACCATTGCCAATGGCATTGGGCTGGAGGGATTGCCCGGGGGATTGCCCTAGAACTAGTAGAAGGGGTTCACTTCACCAATATGGACCTGGTCAGGGTTGTCATCAAAATGCCTAGATCTAAAAAAAAAAAAAAAGACAATGAACATGCCTTTTCAGAATAAAGAACTGGAAAATTTTAAAAATATTGAAGTTAAATAATGTTGTATTTTACTATTTTTAGTGCAATTTGAAAATGTATCATAACTTTGGTTCTAGTTGGAGTATTTACAGAATTCTTTCAGTTCTGGAAAGCCTAGTTTCGTTGAAACCCACTGTGGCTAGGAATGCGTGAGATTGCTTTACCTGAGAGCGTGAGAAAGGGTCAAAATCATTGAAAATGCGTGAGTCTCAGGGCCATTGATTGAATGCGTGAGAGTTGACAACCCTGCTACACCCATAAATAATAAATACTTACCGGTACAGTGCTAGAGTATGGTGAACAGAGGGGGGTAATAATGTGGATCAACTGTAGGCCTACATTCGGGGTGAATGTATCAATGTTCTTAATGTTCTTACCTTAAATTAGTGCAATAAGTGTAAACTGGTTGTTGTTGTTGTTATCCCTGCGTGTCTTACAATAGGAAGTGGTGACCTAGATATGGAGTGGTGGAAGTTGTCACCCACTGAACACACTGGGGCTGCAGGTCTCAAATAGGGAATTCCCCGAGGTCAGTCGGTGCATCCTTACTGAAAGACTGACTCCGCACAGAATACCAGATGAGTTCTGGGTGGTCAAAATAGTTAGGGGATTTTCTAAAATTCTGTTAAAAATCACAGGTGCCCCTATATAAATTCTAAATCATATGACATGCAATAAAACATGGTTCTTGGAGGTAAAGGCCTTTGTTTTGGGGTCTATCTGAGTTGGGTCTGAAATGAATTTATTCACTTCAGAACTGGCCGGTCATGGAGGTTTGTAGACATTTGGGAGTGGCATTTCAGATTTTCGTGAACAAAGTCTCCTTATACTTTAATAGATTATGTATGGAGGTTCATTGTAGTGACGTATGATAGACTTTTCCTTCAATACCTCCTTATAATACAATTTATTGCATGTCATGCTATATTAAAGTATAGTGGGGGAGTAATTCCCTGTCTGAGACCTGCACCAGATACAGTTATATAAACTACAATGTCTGGGGGATTATTGAAAAGCTAATCATTCAATTGGTTTAGCTTAGTTTTAAATGTTTTGGGACAATTAGGCCTACTGGGGTGTGCAATGTTGGTTGAAAATCATTAAAATCCACCTTTTTGGGGTAATTGACAGCGACAAATTTGAGGATTTATTATGTTTAACCTATAGAATCTATGAAAATGGGCCTAGGTTCATAGGAGTTGCAGTTTCTACTATTGAAGAGACCCTATTAGGAGCACAGATTCCATTTCCCCATAATAATCCAGGTTTGGAGCCTGCAGAACAGTTGTCGGTGTGATTTTCTGCGTAAAGCATAGCTCCGACAGGCTGTCTCCGAGCATCAAGAGCTGTCCATTGGCAGTTCATAGCAAGCTACACATTGTTCTGACATGCATATTTTTTTCAATGAACATTGCCCAAATATGTATGCTTAAGAATGAGGTCAGGGATTGATAATATGGTATGCCATTGTGGTCAAAATGACCACTTTTTCAAGAATTTGTAGGATTTTGCACCCGATTATTGCCATCCTTAAAGGCGCACTGAACCCACGACGTCATTTGCGTACAAAACTCGGCAGGGCTAGGTCCTGAGCTCAGTGCGCCTTTAATACATTGTCATGAGAATATTCACACAATTCAATAGAGGGCAATATATTTATTGCTTGTAACATCATCAGCAGCCCCTTAGTAACCTGCCTGTGCAATTTTATGGCTCTGTCAGCACTATTTCTTATAGAAATTCATGTTTTAGCCTATAGAAGCTCAGTCCAGAGGTCAAGGGCTGGAAACGCTACTATTTAGGTTGGTAGTTTGACATAAACAAGTCTCTGTATTATAGGAAAGAGTTGCATAGGGCCAATAAAAGTTCATATTCATACTTCAAACACACAAGGGCACATGAAAAAATGATTTTCAGAAAATATGAAAAGCGCACCTCTCCATGCAGTGTTTACATGAAGGTGGCAGCACTGTAGGTCCCGGTGTCAGCCGGTGACAACTTGCACCTTTTCCTCACCACTTCCTGTGTTTGTAGCGACCAGAAACCAGAGTGACAGAGTCAGAAACCGGCTCCGATCGTCGCCTCCTTCTCTTGCGTCTCTTCCCATCTTGTATACCAGCGGCTTCGGCGCAGGGATACTGGGGGTACATACCTCCTGAACACAACAGAACCCCCCCCCCCCCCCACAGAAGGACCCCACCCCCACACAGTAGGACCCCGACCCCATACACACAGGACCCCCCCCCCCCCACACACACACACACACAACAGTACCCCACCCCCACCCTTAACAGAAGGACCCCACCCCACACATAAAGACCCAACCCACACACACACAGGACCCCACCCCCATCCTCAAAAGAAAGAACCCCACACAGAAGTACCCACCCCCACATAGAAGGACCCAACATGCACACAGGTGACCCCCCCCCCCCCACACACACACAACAGGATCCCCCACACACGCAGCAGGACCCCCCCCCAACACACACACACACACACAGAAGGAACCCCCGTACACACAGAAGGACCACACCCCCCACAAAGGACCCCACCACACACACAGAAGGACCCCACCCACACACAGAAGGACACCTACCAGACACAGAAGACCGCACCCCCCACACAGAAGGACCCCCCCCCCCCACACAGAAGGACCCCCCCCACACACACACAGAAGGACCCCACCCCAACACACACAGAAGGACCCCCCCCCCCCACACAGAAGGACCCCACTCCCACACAGAAGGACCCCACCCCCCACACAGAAGGACCCCACCCACACACAGAAGGACACCCACTTTCCCTCTCTCCCCTCCCCCTCCCCCCCTCCCCCCACCGCACATGGTCCGTGCCCAGAGGGAATCTTTATAGCAGCGTCACTGGCCTTTTAATGCACTCATTCAAACATCCTAATAGAGTGCATTTAGTGACAAAACAAATATGCGGAAACACAAGATGGCAGATACAGGAGAAATATCACACACTTGTTCTCTATGTGATCAACAGTTTAGTAAGGCTATTCATCTGAAGAGACATAGAAAGTTGGCCCACACAGGGGAGAAACCTCACAAGTGTTCTGTGTGTGATAAACAGTACAAAGTAGCTATTAGCCTAAAGATACACATGATGACCCACACAGGGGAGAAACCTTACAAGTGTTCTGTGTGTGATAAACAGTACAAAGTAGCTATTAGCCTAAAGATACACATGATGACCCACACAGGGGAGAAACCTCACAAGTGTTCTGTGTGTGATAAACAGTTCACAGCAGCTAGTACCTTAAAAACACACATGATGACCGACACAGGAGAGAAACCTTACAATTGTTCCCTATGTGCTAAAGCGTTTATACAGGCACAGAGCTTAAAGACTTACATGATGACCCACACAGGAGAGAAACCTCATAATTGTTCCCAATGTGCTAAAGCGTTTATACAGGCACAGAGCTTAAAGGCACACATGATAACCGACACAGGAGAGAAACCTTACAATTGTTCCCAATGTGCTAAAGCGTTTATACAGGCACAGAGCTTAAAGACACACATGATGACCCACACAGGGGAGAAACCTCATAATTGTTCCCAATGTGCTAAAGCGTTTATACAGGCACAGAGCTTAAAGACACACATGATGACCGACACAGGAGAGAAACCTTACAATTGTTCCCAATGTGCTAAAGCGTTTATACAGGCACAGAGCTTAAAGACACACATGATGACCCACACAGGGGAGAAACCTCATAATTGTTCCCAATGTGGTAAAGCGTTTATACAGGCACAGAGCTTAAAGGCACACATGATAACCCATGCAGGAGAGAAACCTCATAATTGTTCCCAATGTGGCAAACAGTTTTCACAGGCATTTGGCTTAAAGTATCACATGCTAACCCACACAGGGGAAAAACCTCACAAGTGTTCTGTGTGTGGCACTAGGTTTAGGTGAGCCAGTGCCCTAAAGACACACATGATGACCCACACAGGGGAGACACCTCACACATATTCTGGATGTGGTCAAGGGTTAATAGATGAAGGCAGCCTTAGGAAGCACATGATAACCCAACCTGAAGGGAATCCTTACATGTGTTCCAAATGTGGGGAACAGTTTTTACAAGAATGTAAACTTAAGAAACACATGCAAACCTACCATAGGGAAAGACCTTACACTTGTGCTCAATGTGGTAAACAGTTTACAGAGGCAACCCGCTTAAAGGTACACATGATGAACCACACAGGGGAAAAACCTCACACATGCCCTCAATGTGGGCATGGGTTTGCACTGCCAAGTCTCTTAAAGAGACACATGAAGGTCCACACAGGGGAGAAACCTCACAAGTGTTCTGTGTGTGGCACTGCATTCACACAACTATATAAACTCAGGTACCACATGATGATGCACCACCCTGGAGTGAATGCTTACTCATGTCCTCACTGCCGTGAACAATTCACAGTGGTCGCTGAACTGAGAAAACACTTAATCAACCCCACTGGAGAAAAGAATTTCAAGTTTTCTGATTGTGGGCAACAGTTTGCAAATGAAGGTAGCCTAAAGGCAAACATGACGACTCACACTGAGGGGAACTCTCATAAGTGTTCTGAATGTGGTAGACATTTTAAACAAGCCCTTGACTTAAAGAGACACATGATGACCCACACAGGGGAGAAACCTCACAAGTGTCCCCAATGTGGCAAACAGTTTACAACAGCAGATGGCTTAAAAAAACACATGATGACCCACACAGGAGAGAAACCTCACATATGTTCCGTGTGCAATAAACGCTTCACTCAGTCAGGTGCATTAACCAAACATATCAAGTCTCACGCAGGGGAGAAACCTCATATGTGTTCCCAATGTGGTAAACAGTTTACACAGGCACATGACTTAAAGGTACACATGAAGACCCACACAGGAGAGAAACCTCACAAGTGTTTGCATTGTGACAAAGGTTTTGCTACATCCTCAGATCTAAAGACTCATAAGCTGATTCATCACAGACCAGAGGCCCCGCAGGTGTGCACGATGTGGTAAAGGCTTCACACAGAGTTTAACCTAAGCACACACATGGCAAACCACTCTGAGGAGCGACCCCACAAGTGTGCTTTATGTGACAAACGTTTTGCAACGCCAGGATATTTAAAAGCACACATGCTGTACCACCCTAAACAAAAGCAGTATACATGTTCTGAATGTGGGGCAGCATTTACAGATAAGTGTCACTTAAAGACACACATTTTGCTCCACACAGGTGAGAAACCTCACAAGTGTACTCATTGTGACAAACAGTTTACACAGGCAATTGGCTTAAATAAGCACATTATGACCCACGCAGGGGATAAACCTCACAAGTGCATGCATATATCCCCAGCCAGCATTGGTTACTGGGCCCCAGCTGGGTCCAAATAGGGCTGTCATCTGGGGCCCAGATGGGCTGCCCGGACGGGGCCCACCTGGGGCTGTCCCGTGCACCCATGCGGAGCCCAGGTGGGCTGCCCAGTTTCAGCGTTACTTGGGCCCCAGCTGGGCCCCATATGGGTATTTCTGAGTACCATTACCTTGAATACCAATAATATCAAATTTGGTATTTTATTGTTTATTTAGAGGTTTAGGTGTATTAAGTGCCCCATATTCCAACTGGACCCTGGAAGGTGGGCCACAACTGGGTCCTAAGTGGGCCAGCCCAGATGATTTTCATACAGTAAATAACTGTATGTTGTCCTCTGTTCCTTTTATCAAAGGAGCAAAGAGAACCAAACACATCTATTGACTGCAGG
Source organism: Harmothoe impar (assembly GCA_947462335.1). Taxonomy (NCBI): domain Eukaryota; kingdom Metazoa; phylum Annelida; class Polychaeta; order Phyllodocida; family Polynoidae; genus Harmothoe; species Harmothoe impar. Next base: position 70,991,431 of record OX381713.1, read on the forward strand.
TAAGGTAGGCCACTTTATTGTGGCACTACCACCATAGCCAAGCAGTCCATGCATGGCAAGCAGGTGATGATAGTGAGAAGCACACCAAGGGCTATAACTTATGCTCATACCCAAGCAAGAGGTGTCAACATTTAAGTGTTCATTGTTTTCCTAATATTAAAACATTTAAGTATCCAAATTTGGATCATATCGATTAACTATGAAATCAGTGTTATTTCCAATCATTTTGAATACAGTTAGAGCATTGATTGCCATTGTAAATAAATAAATCAATCTGTATTTACATCTAATACTTAACAACACATGCAGTGCTGCCATCTAGTGAGGAATTTGGAAACTCTGCCCACCTTGCCCAGTTGTAGCCCAGTAGACATACAAAAAGAAAAATGCAAATAACAGAACACTTTCACAAGATAACTATTATGGATTTGATGTAAGAATCATTTTCTGCAATAATAATATTTTATCAATGGCAGGTCCCAGCTGGGACCCACCTTATACCCAGGCTATAGCCCACCAACAGCCCAGGTTTATCTTGGCCCAGTTTGCCCAGTCATAGCCCAGGTCAAACCTAGTTTCAGAAATGTTGGTGTAAATGAGACTTTAAATTGAAATAAGCATGAGGGAAGGACATTTGGGTGTGATTTAAAGTATTCCCAGTGCAATGATAAACATAAACTCTGTGGGCATTGCCCAGGTGGGGCCCACCTGAGAGCCCATTCATACCCCACCCAGAGCCCAAGCCCAGGTTAGCCCAGTGTGCCCAGTTTCTGCCCAGGTGGGGCCCATGTGGGCATGCTGGCTGCGTGTTCGATGTGCAATAAAAGCTTCACTCAGTTAGGTGCATTATCCATCCATATGAGGACTCATACTAATCTCCATGAATGTGTGTCAACTGTTGGTGACAACCCTAACATATGTGTCTGCTGTGATGAGAAGTTTGCAGACATTGTCCTGTTAGGATCACACCTGATTATTCACACAGGACAGAACTACTCCAGCTGTGCCGCCTGTGTGAGTGGCTTCCTGTTGGAGGCAGGTCTACGGGAGCACCTCGCCACTCACCTGATAGAACCATCACTAGTGTTTGAGTGCAACCTCTCCCCCTACTATCAGAAAATCAACTTCCAGTAGAAAGCCATTCCTGCCGACCTATGTATCAGTGGCTGCTTAGGCGGAAAAAAAAGAAGTTTGTTTCAGGTAACATGGGCAAAAAATGTAGGGTCGGTAGGTCGGATTTTTTTAAACATGAAATTACTAGCAGGCCGGTCCGAAGACCCTAAAATTGACCAAAAAATGGTAAAAATACGGATTGTTTTTCAAAATTGCATATAAAAACGTAGGGTCGGCCCTGTTTTGCTGGGATCGGTCGGGTTACCTGAAACAAACCTTTTTTTGGCCTTACTGCCCTAGACCACTACTACTTCATTCCTCAGCTCACTAGAAGATATTCTCTAAATGCATGAGATGTGGCTTTTACGGTAAAACCACACGAGAAGCAGAACTCGCGTATTAGCTGCGCCCCTAACTTTGTTAAATCATATACGCAGGGGTTATGACTTTGGCGACTTTAGGTCTGTAGTGAACATCTAAAAACTCACGTATAAGCCGCACCCTCACTATGTGCCAATCCTATAAGCTGCACTGTCCGAGACTTTAAGATACTTCATGTCTCGTCAAAATAAGACATTACTTTGGACTTGTCTTGGTCTTATATCAGACTGAGAATATGTGTAGACATTCAGATTAGACTTGTTTGTATGGATGAACTGATAAGGGAATTAAACCCTGGTATATGCTAAAGTCAGCAGGATCAAATAATTCATTATTAAATTGATTTTATCAAATACAAGAAGCCATTGGCTTACAGCAGCAGGCCTGTATCAGTCCACTTCCGGTTTGAACACCTTGTATCCAGGGGGGCCCACGCCACAGCTCCGCCCTGGTGACAAACGCATGCGTAATATTGTCCACTGCAGTATCCAAGTGGGTGGTCAGTGGTGAAAGAGCCATCAAGCGGTGACACCAGGGCGGGGCCGCGGCGTATCCCCCCCTGGGTCTGGGCACAATGAATCTTAGCGAAGATCCAGCCCTATAGACAAGCAACTTGAAGACCACATCCGGAGGTTTTTCATTGACAATTTCGCTATTGTAATTAGGTCCCTAGGTATGTTAACTGACTTCCTATCTAAAGGTAACTCCTGAAGAGCTATATTTATTCATTTATTACTTGGTTTAGTTGGGGCCAATCCATGAGACCTCATATCCTAAATATCAGTGATTGTGCTGTCCCCAGTGAGAAGCACATGAACTACAGCCCAAATACCCAATGTGATCTCATATTGGGTGACAACCAGGGGGGGCCCACGCCGCGGCTCGCCCTGGTGACAAACGCATGCGTAACTTTATCCACTGACCTGTTAGCACTTCAACTCAGCATGTCTGGTAAAATGCCATAATACTCAAATACAACTAAATGTGAGATGTGGTCAATGCTACATCCACACCAAAAAGACTTTCCCCTTTCAGTCTGATACATATTAGAGGCATGGCAATGTAGGAGAATAGAGAAATCTATGCTAGTTCACCTGACATTGGGCTGTCCATGAAGCTTAAAATCAGTCAACTTTGAACTGTTTCTGTAAGTATTTAAGGGATGATCCACTGAAGCTAAAATTGGAAATAAATAGAATGGTATATGATGTCTGAAAATGTCCAGTGGAGCATATGGGAGCATTGGTGCTTGTGGTTGAAAAGAATATTTTAGATTGTGTCTAATCAGCACAGATGCCACTATGAAGCATAGTAGCTAGTTCCTCTAAATGCCAGTGGTGTCACCGCTTGATGGCTCTTTCACCACTGACCACCCACTTGGATACTGCAGTGGACAATATTACGCATGCGTTTGTCACCAGGGCGAGCCGCGGCGTTTCCCCCCCCTGGGTGACAACCAACCCAATGGGGAGGCCACCCCATATATTTTCTATAGAAACTACATGCATGTGCAAATATCACTTCAAACCTAGTATTCTTATTACAAAAGGTAAATCAACAAACTAGCACTAATTTGATGAGAAACCCCTCCTAATCCCTATCTATAAAGGGCCCCAGAAAGTACCCTTTCCCTTGGAATCATGATCACACATGCTAGCCAAAACTGAGGGAGTGGCCCCCCTGGGCCCCTGCAGTGGTCAGTCTGCCTGAAGCACTTACCTCCCACTGCACTGTGACAACAGTGATGTTCCCACCACATGGTCAGGACATCAAACATGGCAGATGGTCAGCTGAATGGAGGCTAGTTCTCCTGATTACAGGGTGTTCCTGGGCTATTTAGAATGTACACTTCACAATAGATAGCTACAATATCTATTCAGACCCAGTGGATATTGAGGGAACAGGGGCCTAGACATACAGGGGCCTAGACATACAGGGGCCTAGACATACAGTATTGGGCACCATAAACAGAATGAGTGATGTCCTGACCACATTGCTTGATTGTTGTTGTGATGTCCCGTAACACATTTTTGTGATGCCCGTACCATGGTTCTCTTTTGTGTATAATACATACATTTAGTTATAAGATTACAAATTATACAACCACATGGATATCAAAGCAGGTGGACTATCAAGTCATATTTGTATAGTAATATATTAGAGATGTACCAGCAAAAGCATGCCTGATCCAGTGTATGTCAGACTACCAAGGGACAGAATATCAAGACCTGACTGTACAATGTCATGTACGATGCCATGGCGCCCAATACTGTAAACCTATTATGGTCAACCTTCAGAAGACCCTCAAAATTAACCAAAACATGCCACTGTTTAACTCACCATTCAACATGAGTGATGCCCTGTCCTTGTGGACAGAGCATCAACATCCACACAGTGATAATGCCTCAGACCTGGCCGTCCCTCCCTCCCCCACCCAATCACTGAGCACTGGCCCTGATCACTAACCATACTTCAATACAGAGTGTAACAACGGGCAATCCATAGGGTAGTTTACAGTTGTTAGTTTCCCTTGGAGTGTGTGTGTGGGGGGGGGGGGTATGTGGGTACAACTACAGCCCCCCCCCCCCCCCCCCCCACACACACACACACTCTCTCTCACACATGTACTTAGCAACGGCCTCTCACAGCAGTGCCCCCTTGTGCAAAGTGAGGAAAGCACACATTGACCAATTCAGTATTTGCAGGGATTTACTATTTTTGCTAAAAACACCACTTTATTCAAATATTTATGTCACATATACTAAAGGATTATTCAAAACAGTACGTCTGCAGTGGTGTATTCTGGTTTCCTCATATTATTCAAAACCTCCGGATGTGGTCTTCAAAGTGCTCTGAGGGAGTGTCTCCGCTCCAGTGAACTTGAAAACATGAAGCATGATTTTCGGAAAAAGTTTTACAGTAGTCGGATTATCGAGGTCTCACTGTGGTAAATAGCAGTGCAGCTTTACAATCTGGTCATGTTAAGGGAGTGATAATTTTTTAACAACAGGGGGGGGGGGGGGAGGTGGGTTTGGTTGGGGGGAAAGAATTTTGAACCCTCTTGGGGGGATCAAAAAAATTTAACCTGTTTTGACCCAAAAAGCCTGTGCTTAACTATGCTTCAAAGGGCCTGAGCGCAAGCCAATTTTCGACCCTAAGGGGGGGGGGGTAAAAAATGTTGACCCCTTGACCGGGGGGGGGCGTCAAAAATTCCACGCGGAAACCCACCACCCCCCCTGTTGTTAAAAAATGATCACTCCCTTAGTTTAGATAAAAGAGGGATCGAAAATGAATATATGCCAAAAAAAACCCTGTTACTAATAAATGAACACTCCCTTAGATCATAATTTCACCACTACATACATATCTTAATCTACATAGGCCTACATATCTAAAATACCCGTTACCATCAGAGGAGGTCAGACATTAGTAGGGGGGGTGTTAAATGGCTAATTTTGTCGTACGGTTTCAGGGACGGGCTCAAACTATGCATTTGGGACCCAAAACTCGGAAAATCACAGAAATATATTTTTCGGACCCCTGTGACCCCCCCGTACATGGGGTCCGAAGATCGGCCAAATAGTGAGAAAACAGCCCAAATTCAGGCTTTTAGATTCCTACTCAAACCTCACCATGCCTTCATGAAAATGGTCAGAAACCTTCATTTGGGACCCAAAGAGACCATTTAAAGTCATATTGTTGTGATAATAGGGGTGTTTCCCCCTCTGGGGAGGGGGTGCGTCCATGGTAAAATACCGATAAATCAGCTTTTTTGAAGGCATTTGCTCCTATACAATCAGGTCCCTATACTGCCATAAAACATCATCATGAACCATTCTGGAGGGCCCACTGTTTCTGTTAACTACCCCTCTATGACCCCTAACCCCATAGCATGCACCAATAGCCATCAGATAACTCCCTTCCCCCCTACGCCCTCGCCTCTATATTACACTGTACTCAGAATGTCAGGATCTTTGAACATCAATAGTCATTCACAGACACCTTAGCCTGTCTTGGGAGTAAGACAGTGGTGTGTTTAAAAGAGGGGTGGGGGATATGGAAGGGGCCCAGACCTCCTCCCTTACCCTATACAGATATAAGAGGAGGGCTACCTCAGTCCATCTAAGAACTCCAACCATCAGACCTCTTATAATCTATTTATCATACATGCATGAATGGCTTTACCACCTCAACAGAGAACTGATAAGGGACCCAAAGAGACTATTAAAGGTTATGTTCTTGTGATTGCATGAATATAACCCAAATTTTCGAGGGCCTTTGCTTCAATATATTTGAATTGTCAACATATTAAAATGAGTTTAGATCAGATAGATAATACCCTTTTCAAAGGTCTCTATATTCATTTTGAGTTACCCTACCAATGATCACAGCCCCCCCCCTTCATTCTATGCCTAGTACCTCACCCCATGTGTATTCATAGTCAAGATGACTGCTTCATGTTGTTACACTTATTATACATAGTAATTCTATAATAGTTATAGCAGAGATCTAATATTAACATTACTTATAACCTGATACTACAATAAATAAAAACCCTGACTCTCCTCCTTAACCAAGTGGTTAAATGCATAGAATGATGGATGGTAGAGTGGTGATGGGGGGGGGGGCATGCAAATGACTCCAAATAAGGACTGGTGTCCTTATCTCTTAGTCTACACCTTGCATGGTTAGTATCCTAGATAAAAGACAAGAGATAATCATTTAATTCAATTCTCTGAGGTGTTAAATAAATACTCTGAGCCCTAAATATTATTGGAGCCAATAATAAAGCCTGCAATTATGTTATGGGGAGGGGTAGGTAACCCTGATACCTCATGTGCAATGCTAAAGATCAGATTTTGTCAAAGACGGGCATACATGCAACATCTGAGGGTGCTGCTATAATATTCAGATATATGAAAATATAACAATGGCATGGTGCTTGGTAGATCTATGCCATACCCTATATGGGGTAAAGGGTAAGTTGGTAGAACCTAATATCAAACTTTGAGGACAGATGAATACATATCTTGATATTAAACCAAATATTGAACCCAAATTTGACTTGAACTACAGTATCCCTCTACCAGCTGTAGTAGATACACCTACCAGGGTGATCTCAAGGACCCAGCTCACTCATTTTTTTTTTTTTTGGGGGGGGGCCCTCTTTTAACCACACCACTGTCCCACTCCCAGGCATGATACATACCATGAGAGGCAATGCTGTGCACTGTGCCACATGGAGGGAGGGTTGGGCTGATGGTTGTACTGAGTAATATGGAGCCAAGGGGGGGGGGGGGTTATTTCATGGCTATTAGTTTGGGATGAGGGTGGGGATGGGGTGGAGGGGTGTCATAGGGGTTGGTTAACAGGAACAGGGAGCCCTCAAGAAAGGTTCAAACTGTCAGACAGGTCTTATGTTAATACATTATCTCAGTATAGGGTAATATAGAGGCGAAGGGGGGGGGGAGTTATCTGGTGGCTATTGGTGCATGCTGGGAGGGGCGGGTCATAGAGGGGAGTTAACAGAAAGAGGGGACCCTCCAGAAGGGTTTAATCTGCCTGATTAGGTGTCCTGAGGATCTTTTATGGCAGTATAGGGATGTGATTGTAAGGGAGCAAATGCCTTCAAAATAGCTGATTTATCGGTATTTTACCGAGGACGAACCACCTCCCCAGAGGGGGAAACACCTCTATAGTCACAACAATATGACTTTAAATGGTCTCTTTGGGTCCCATATGAAGGTTTCTGACCATTTTCATGAAGTCATGATTTGATTTTAGAAGGAATCTAAAAGCCTGAATTTTGGCAGTTTTCTCACTATTTGGCCGATCTTCGGACCATATGTACGGGGGGGTTACGGGGGTCCGAAAAAAATATTTTTGTGATTTCCCATGTTTTTGGACCCAAATGCATAGTTTGAGCCTGTCCCCGAAGAAAAGTAGAGTTATCACCCCCCCCTAACATTAGGCTTGGGATTTTGAGAAATTTTCACCAAAAAATGATACCCAATAAAAGACCAGAGATATGTCTATCCATTGGCAGAGCCAGGGGTATTTGGGGTTCTAGGAGTGGGCGGCAGGAGTGGGCGCAGGAGTGGGACCAGGTCCAGCTGACACCTAGTGGGAAAAATAAAAACTAATGCAATGCAGAGTACAGTGCTGCCACCTTCCTGTAAACGGCGCAGTCAACCCCAGTGTGTTCTGTGGGTGACAACTTCCACCACTCCATATCTAGGTCACCACTTCCTATGGTGAGACAAGCAGGGATAACAACAACCATCAGTTTATGTTTATTGCACTAATTTAAGGTGAGAACATGGATAGATTCACCCAGAATGTAAGATGTTACACATGTTATGTCTCTAACACTAACTCTGTTACCATAAATAAGTCTGTTTCTGTCATTGTGCTGTGTCTGGTAAATCATAATATGTGCATGTGTCAGACATGTTCAGACATGTTGAAGTTCTCAGTCAGTGTGTGTATTAGGGATTGATCATTTTTTAACAACAGGTTGTTTTTCGCTCAGAGTGCATGACATTTTTTACACCCCCAGTCAAGAGGTCAAAATTTTAACCCATATTAGAGTGAAAAATATTAAGACTAGGACAGATGACAACAAGTAGAATTACAATAAAAATGTAGAGGGCATCTGCCTGATTGGGGTGGGAGCCCTCCCTTTAATGCTTCCAGCCTCAGCCAATCAAATCCAGCCAATCAGGTAAAATCATAATTGTGGCAGGTTAATCTAGAGTGCCACATAAGTGGGAAACAGCACTTGAATTGTGCAAATCTACAGGGAATACACTAGAATAGGAGTGAAAAGAACTGGTGAAGGGCCAAAAACGGCCGTTTCAACCATTTTCTCAGTTCAGATCAGAGTCCTCTTATCTGCTATACAGTGGTTTAAAACATGATTTGGTCAACTTGGTTAGGTAAGCTAGTTTGGTGAATGTAGTCTTTCACTAGTGTGCCCCTTTAATTTGAGTGACTTCTTGTATTAGAATTAGCATATCCTGATGTGACCAATGTATTTTCTGAAATATTTGTCGGTGCCTAGTAGAAACATCTTTTGTCATGGCCATTTTGTTGAGCCTACAAATATTAATTGTATGATGCTATAAGACTTTGAAACAGTGATGTTCATCATACCAGGCCTGTATATATTCAGGCTTTACCTGATATAAATGTTAACAATAATATTTTTGCTGTTTTCCTTGCAGGTGACGGTGTATAACTGGTTCAGCTGAGACTTGTAGCTGGGGTCCTGAAGTACAGCCACAAACAAGCCCTGTACTTACTCGGTCATTATAGTCACCATCAACTAAACCTCCAAAGTGGCTCAGTGTTAGTGGCAGCTAAACCTCCAAAGTGACTCAGTGTTAGAGCGTCTAGCATGCATCCACAAGTCACAGCAGAACACAGGCCTCATAGTACAGAGCTTGCAGTCAGTACAGGGGATACATTGTACACCAAGACATTAGATACAATTGGTTTCTACACATCTAACTTGTCAATAAGATGTCAAGGTCACCAAAGATTGGAGCCCTCAGTATGATTAAGAGTGGGTGCTACCTTACACACAGGATACTGATGTAAAACGTCTAACATCAGCCAGGAGTCTGAAAACTAACAATGGCTGACTTGGCGAGGAACCCTTATGGGTGTTCCCAGTGTGGTAAACACTTCCTACAAGCTGGTCATTTAAAGAATCACATGATGACCCACACAGGAGAAAAACCTTATACATGTTCTCACTGCAATAAACAGTTTAGACAAGGAAGTCACTTAAAGAAACACATGATGAGTCACACAGGAGAGAAACCTTTCTCATGTTTAGTATGTGATAGACAGTTTACACAGGCAGGACATTTGAAGTCAGACACACTTTGACTCATATAGCAGTAAAACCTAACACATGTGTCCAATGTGGCGAACACTTTACACAGACAAGTGCCTTAAGGAAACACATGATGATCCACACAGGAGAGAAACCTCACACGTGTTCTCAATGTGGTAAACAGGTCATGAAAAGTTCCTTAAAGAAACACATGATGACCCACACAGGAGAGAAACCTCACACATGTTCCCAATGTGGTAAACAATTTATACGGCCATGTGACTTAAAGAGACACATGGTGACCCACACAGGGGAGAAACCTCACACTTGTTCCATATGTGGTAAACAGTTCAAACAAGCATGTGATGTAAAAAGACACATGATGACCCACACAGGGGAGAACCCTCACACTTGTTCCCAATGTGGTAAACAGTTTAGAGGAGCGGATTGCCTTAGAAAACACATGGTGACACACATACAACTACAGTGTGTACATTGTGGTCAGGAGTTTACAGACAACATGGGGTTAAGTTCACACATGGTCATTCACACAGGAAAAAACTACTCCAGTTGTGCTACGTGTGTGAATGGCTTCAGTCAGCCATCAGAGCTACTGGATCACCTCGCCACTCACATCATTGTGCCAGCATTGTTGTTTACTTGCAGCAGCTGAGATAAAACTTGGTGACAGAACATTAACATTATTTTTTGCTGGCAGCAGCTGAGATAAAACTTGGTGACAGAACATTAACATTATTGTTTGCTGGCACCACACTGAAAACCCAGAGGCCGGAGCCTAGTCATTATGACGACCTAGGTTGTCATAATGAATAATGGCATGTACTCTGTGAAATGGCATATGAATATAGTCTCTAATTAGTTCACCTCTTAATGAGAGGCATCTTTTTCACATAATTGGTGTACTCTTGATTGAACTAAGTAGCATTACTTGTTATAAATAAGTTGCCAATGGATGAGAATGATGGCCCCAAAGGTATAGAGACCACTCTGCTCGCTGTCACCAGTTTATAGCTTGTGATTAAAATAGTTATGCACTGCCACCCAGTGTTAACACAGATGTTAACACAGGGTGGCAGTTCTGTGCCACTGCACATCCTGTGTATAATGGCATGGGGTAGCATGGGGTAGTCATTGGAACAACCTAGGACTTGAGAGTTGTCAATACTGATGACTTTAGGTCTTCAAGTTGACAATACCTAAATCAACAGCCTTGAGGTAGTCATTCTGACTACCCAATTAATGTGACTACCTAAGGTCGTCATTATGACAACTTTGTCTTGAATGGATCAGATGTGACTACCTTAGGTCATCAAAATCAAGTTTTATCTCAGCTGCTGCAACTTGAAACAAACCTTTTTTTTTTGGCCTTTTGCTTTCCATTGTAATAGTTAGATAGTAGTACTGATATAAGTATGATATTGATTGTACAGCGACTAAGTTAAGTAACAGCATGTGGTCACATGTCAATTCAACATGTCAGGAAGCGCCAAAATCGCCTTACCTGGTCAGTTCTGGATGTAGTAACAACCTCGTCTATCGAATATTACACATTGTACAAGAGGTTTCACAGACTCACTCTTGAAGCAAAGAAAATAAGGAATTGAAAAAAATATTGTAGCATTTTCTCCGCTTGTATAGTGGGGTTTTAATACTTCTTGTTATGTTCTCTATAGTCAAAAGGGTGTGTTCGAGACGTGGGGGTTTGGACCACTAGGATGGCATCAAGACTAGGATAGATAACAAGGTGTCACGGTACAAATAGCCAACAAAAATTCTGGTTCTGACCCTATTTGTCTCCTTCAGACGGGCAAAATGTTGGGTTCTTTTGAGTGTGCAGTAATAGATGACCCCTTTAATTAAAGCTTAACACATATCTGATTTTTTTATTTGCATCCCGCATAAAAAAGTGTGCTTCGATTTTGCGCTAGTTGCCATGGAAACTGACTTACCCAAACTGGAGAAATTTTACAAGTGCCCAGCAACCTTTGACCTTGACCTTTGACCCCTCCAAGCACCACCCAGGGTTACCATGGCAACAACCAACTTTTCATAATTTTTTACCAAGACCTTTGGGAACAATTTGGGCCACAGATTATGATTCTGTGACGAATTTAAGGCCTCCTACCACTGATTATATATATGCACAGTAGTACCGTTTTTCATTGGCACTATTTACGACTACAACATTCTGGGGGCGAATTTGTACTGTCACACCACAACAAGTAGATTTACAGTAAAAGTGTAGAGTGCATCTGCCTGATTAGGGTGGGAGCCCTCCCTTTAATGCTTCCAGCCTCAGTCAATCAAAATTCAGCCAATCAGGTGCCAGTATTTATAATTTCTCTATGATGAAATATCTGTAGAATTTGATAAAATCATAGTTGTGGCAGGTTAATCTAGAGTGTCACAGTAGTGGGAAAGAGCACTTGAATTGTGCAAATCTATAGATAATACACTAGAATAGTAGTGAAAAGAACTGGGGGCTCGTGAAGGGCCAAAAATAGCCCTGTCAGCCATTTTTCAGTTCAGATCAGGGTACTCTTATCTGCTATACAGTGGTTTAAAACATGATTTGGTCAACTATCTTAGGTAAGGTAGTTTGGTGAATGTAATCTTTCACTAGTGTGCCCCTTTAATTTGAGTGACTTCTTGTATTTAAGTTTGGGTTGGTGAGGTCTGAAAAGGCTAGTTGAGTGCTAGTGTCCTAGGGCCAAGCCTGGGGGAAACATGGGGGTTGGGGGTGCTGGTGGTTTTGTTCAAACTACACATAGCAGACACCAGCATCCAGACTATTCAAAGGAGGAGTAGGCAGCAATGCGTCTTTGACTATAGTAGGTGAGATGACTTCAAGTTGATTTGCAGTTTGAAGGGCAAAGAAGAGTAAAACAGATTTCCTGTTGTTTTCATTACTTTAACTACTACCGCTAACTTCAGCATGTCTGGCAAAAGTATTAGAATTAGCATATCCTAGTGTGACCAATGTATTTTCTGAAATATTTGTCGGTGCCTAGTAGAAACATCTTTTGTCATGGCTATTTTGTTGAGCCTACAGATATTAATTGTATGATGCTATAAGACTTTGAAACAGTGATGTTCACCATACCAGGCCTGTATATATTCAGGCTTTACCTGATATAAATGTTAACAATAATATTTTTGCTGTTTTCCTTGCAGGTGACGGTGTATAACTGGTTCAGCTGAGACTTGTAGCTGGGGTCCTGAGGTACAGCCACAAACCAGCGCTGTACTAACTGTGTCATTATAGTCACCATCAGCTAAACCTCCAAAGTGACTCAGTGTTAGTGGCAGCTAAACCTCCACAGTGGCTTGTGTTAGTGGCAGCTCAACCTCCAAAGTGGCTCAGTGTTAGTGTCAGCTAAACCTCCAAAGTGGCTCAGTGTTAGTGTCAGCTAAACCTCCAAAGTGGCTCAGTGTCAGCTAAACCTCCAAAGTGACTCAGTGTCAGTGTCAGCTAAACCTCCAAAGTGGCTCAGTGTCAGCTAAACCTCCACAGTGACTCAGTGTTAGTGGCAGCTCAACCTCCAAAGTGGCTCAGTGTTAGTGGCAGCTAAACCTCCACAGTGGCTCAGTGTTAGTGGCAGCTAAACCTCCAAAGTGGCTCAGTGTTAGTGGCAGCTAAACCTCCAAAGTGGCTTGTGTTAGTGTCAGCTAAACCTCCAAAGTGGCTTGTGTTAGTGTCAGCTAAACCTCCACAGTGGCTCAGTGTTAGAGCGTCTAGCATGCAATGACTAGTCACAGGAGAACACAGGCCTTATAGTACAGAGCTAACAGTCAGTACAGGGGATGCATTGGTAAACCAAGACATCAGATACCGTCACCTTGTTTCTACACAGTTGGAACAATAACTTGATAATCTCTGTAAGACACAAGAAACACGGCACCAGGTTCTAGAGCCCTGAGTGGGTGCTACCTTGAAGGATATGGTTGTAAAACATCTAATGTCAGCCATGAGTCTAGTCTGTAAACAAACAACAGCTAACATTGTACAGAACTCACATGAGCGTTCCCAATGAGGTAAACTATTTGTATTTGTCAGTGTGTTACAGAAACACATGATGACTCACACAGGGGAGAAACCTCACACTTGTTCCGTATGTGGTAAACAGTTCAAACAAGCAGGTGATGTAAAAAGACACATGATGACCCACAGAGGGGAGAACCCTCACACATGTTCCCATTGTGGTAAACAGTTTACACACGCAGGTAATTTGAAGTCACACATGATGACTCACACAGGGGAGAAACCTCACACATGTTCCCAATGTGGTAAACAGTTTAATCGGGCAGGTCACTTAAAGACACACATGATGACCCACACAGGGGAGAAACCTCACACTTGTTCCGTATGTGGTAAACAGTTCAAACAAGCAGGTGATGTAAAGAGACACATGATGACCCACACAGGGGAGAAACCCCACACATGTTCTGTATGTGGTAAACAGTTTAATCGGGCAAGTTACTTAAAGACACACATGATGACCCACACAGGGGAGAACCCTCACACATGTTCCGTATGTGGTAAACAGTTTACACACGCAGGTAACTTAAAGAGACACATGATGACTCACACAGGGGAGAAACCTCACACTTGTTCCGTATGTGGTCAACAGTTCATACAAGCAGGTCACTTAAAGAGACACATGATGACCCACACAGGGGAGAAACCTCACACTTGTTCCCAATGTGGTAAACAGTTTAGAGGAGCGGATTGCCTTAGAAAACACATGATGATCCACTTGCAGCCACAGTGTGAGCATTGTGGTCAGGAGTTTACAGACAACATGGGGTTAAGTTCACACATGGTCATCCACACAGGACAGAACTACTCCAGTTGTGCTACGTGTGTGAATGGCTTCACTCAGCCATCAGAGCTACTGGATCACCTCGCCACTCACATCATTGTGCCAGCATTATTTTTTGCTGGCAGCAGCTGAGATAAAACTGGCTGCTGACAGAATATTAGGGTGCTGAGTATCTATCTAAATGCTCTTTCATGGGTCTCTGTCTAAAAGGTCATTTGGGCAACCAGCTCCTTTGTTATATGTGTAGTTGGTCTCTTACTATGAGTATAACGCATGAGATCAAAAACCAGACAAGGTAAATTAGACTTTGATATACTGCGACTTTATTACAAAGGAAACTCTTTAGTATTATAGTACAAGTATAACCATCGGATATACAAGAATCAGAACAGATTATAATACAGGGAAGTAACCCTGCAGCGTAGTGTTAAGCCCGGAGTACAGGGTGGTCTTGCCTCGACAGTCCCAAACCTGACTGACTTCCAATGGGGAAGTAGTCACCTTATATACACCGCTGCTTAGGCCACGTGACCGTACTAGCAGCGCCACCTGATAGGTTTAGTTATGTAAAACGATTATATAATTACTACCGAAGAGAACCGAGGGTAGTACCGGTACACTACCGTATACAACCGAACTAGAGTGAGTCGGTATATGTAACGAACCGCCGATACTCGTTAGATGAATAAAACGGTTTAGTATACAATAGAACCGTGTCGTTTTACATCATAACAACATATAATAGATATATAACGATAACAGTTAGACTTATAGTCAACCCGTTACATATGTTTTACATGATATATGAGATGTAATTACTTGTTTTGCTTTAGCCATTTGGGTGCCATACAGTGAAGCTGTAGTGCTGCAGACATTGAGATTTTGGTACATAACAACTCTGAGAGTAGCTCAAAAGTATGATCATGTTCCACAGCAAGATGCCCCAAATAAAATTCAATATACTAACTTGTAAAAAATGAGACATCATTTGGTTGGTTATTTTTTAAATTATGCTTCCCATAGTAATACTTAGATAGTATTACTGATACAAGTATCATATTGATTGTACAGCAAATAAGTTAACCCTTTAGACCCCAGGCAATTACGTAATATAGTGCCCCATTTCCCCAGGATTTCCTCAGAATTTGACTAAATTTGGTCATTGATCACCCTCATTGTTTAACATTGCATTAAATTTCTATTTCTTAATCTATACATCACATTAAAGCTTAAACTTATTCTATGGCCAGCTCTCAAAAAATTGATCAAAACGTTAAATTTTGAATTCTTGACAGGTCTTAGAAGATGTGTGGTACTTGTCATTTTCATGGAGGCCTTAATGGCTCACTTGGGCTGAAACCTGTGGGTTTCTGCCTAAAATACTACATTATATTCTAAGAGTCAAAACACATGAGAAATATAACATTTTCTGTAAATAATTTGAATCAAATGATCCTTTTCTGAAGCTCGATGGTCTACACATCAAAATGATATTATGTAGTTTGCAATAATGATGGTACCCATTGGCGGATCCAGGGGGGTGGCCCGACGGGCCTTGGCCCCCCCCCCCCCCCCGCCAAAAAAAAATTAAAAAAATTAAAAAGATTTATAAAAGAGGGGAAGAAGAGAGGAGAAAATAGGGGGAAAAAGAGAGCAGGGGACAATACCATATAGACACAGCATTTCTTTTTTTTGTGGGGGGGGGCATGCCCCCAAATCCCCCAAGTAATAATAGTATGGCTGCTGTGAATTTCTTGCGCTGCGCTTCACTACAAACAGTCACTCCATGGTTGGCCAGGTTTTGGCCCCCCCCCCTGAAAAATCCTGGATCCGCCACTGGTACCATGTCCAAGTAAAACAAGAAATAACAATATGCTAGGCTTTTAGCTTATTTTGTGGATTTTCCAGTAAAACACAAGATTGTGTGGCCCAAGAAAATGAGCTCTCTTGAGGTACAACATTTCTATTCCCCTTACCTTTAAACCTTTTCTGAATGTCATTTATGGCCTAAATTAGTGTGAATGTCAAGTACCATATGACGAGTGATTAATGCTCAATAGCAACAAAACGTTTTGGGAATGCTGTCCTCGATCATAATTATATACTTGAATCAGGGCCTAAAAACGGCCGGCTACGGCCGTTTTGGGGAAATGAAACACGGCCTTTTCCGGCCGTTTTGGGGTCTTAAGGGTTAAGTAGCTTTAAAAATCAAACTAGATTAGAAGCTGCTTCGACATGCAAACACAAGTAGAGATAAGTAGACAAAATTTATGTATTTATCATTATCTGTAAGATGGAAAAAATTTGTATCCAACCTGTATTAGTTCAGGGCAGGTCAGAAAACTAAGTGAGGTCGGGGGAGACTGTAGACGATCCTCTATATCAGGGATGAAAGTCTTCAAGTTTTTCCCTGAAATCAAGTTTTTTTTAAATCAAAAAAATATAATCAGGATTGGGATATATTTGATAATTACTCAATATAAACTCAAACAAACTTATTTTGTTTGTGTAATCCTATGGTAAGACAGCAGAATCATCACTGGTTCATCCTTAGTGGTCCTACACATACACAGACAGGCTACACCACACTGATCTCAGTGTCAAGTTTTTCTCAGCCAATTTCAAGTTAACTTGAGAAACCTTGAAGCCCTCTCTCTCCTCTATAGTCCTATGCATTTACACTCTTCACATGAGGCTTAGCCACTGAAACTAAGGTGCTATGCATGGAGAGTGTATGGACAGATTTCTCATTCTCCTCAGCAGGAGATAACGTCCATGATCACATGGACATGACAAATGCTTTCATCCCTGTCTATTACTACTAGGACACACTTGGCTGTCACTGACTGTGTTAGGATGAGGCTACAGCCTACACCTGTATTCAGGGGGGGCCCACACTGCGGCTCTGACTGGTGTCAAACGCATGCATAACTTTATCCACTTACCTGTTAGCACTTCAACTCAGCATGTCTGGAGCATCAGTGCTTGTGGTTGAAAAGAATATTTTAGATTGTGTCTAATCAGCACAGCATGCCACTATCAAGCATAGCAGCTAGTTCCTCTAAATGCCAGTGGTGTCACCACTTGATGGCTCTTTCACCACTGACCACCCACTTGGATACTGCAGTGGACAATATTATGCATGCGTTTGTCACCAGGGCGGAGCTGCGGCGTTTCCCCCCCTGCCTGTATTCACAAGAACAGAATTCAGATCGGGATCCCACCAGGGGGATCAGCAGCATTGTCAAGTCGGAAAACACCTAAAAGTCAGATAACGCATGAAGAAGTGTGGTTATTGCAGTGATATTCCTTTAATGTAATGCATATTTAGATTTGATCTAAACTGATTTTTTTCGATGCAGATAAAGTCTATCATGCAGAAATCTTTATATAGGTGGGGGGGGGGGGATTTGTTGTAGTTGGGGTTAGATTGCCACTATTTTATTCAATAGGTTATTTACTAAGGTCATTCCAATAAATTCATGAGAGATCTTTCCTCACTACCCCTTGGGGATTTCTTGGATGCTTTGCTACTTGACAGGGGGGGAAACGCGGCGGCTCCACCCTGCTGACAAGCGCATGCGTAGAAAATAGTTTTGTAGTGTATTGTATTAAACTTACTGTATGACACATAGGTCAGTAATGACCTCCCTTTTGTTGTCAATAAAAGCTATTAATATTGTCCACTGCAGACATCATATACCATTCTATTTATTTCCAATTTTAGCTTCAGTGGATCATCCTTTAAATACTTACAGAAACAGTTCAAAGTTGACTGATTTTAGGCTGAGTTGAAATGCTAGCAGGTAAGTGGATGAAGTTACGCATGCGTTTGACACCAGTCGGAGCCGCGGCGTAGGCCCCCCCTGGCTATTTGAAATTGCAGTGAAATGGTAATTCCCTGTCTTTGACCTGGTGTAGGAGGGTATCATGTTCTGACATTTGGTGGCAGAACTGAGAACTAATGCAGACTACAGTGCTGCCACCTTCCTGTAAACGGCGCAGTCAGCCCCAGTGTTTTCAGTGGGTGACAACTTCCACCACTCCATATCTAGGTCACCACTTCCTATGGTGAGAGACAGGCAGGGATAACAACAACAACCAGTTTATGTTTATTGCACTAATTTAAGGTAGGATCATGGATAGATTCACCCAGAATGTAAGATGTTACACATGTTATGTCTCTGTATTCACCACACACTAACTCTGTTACCATAAACAAGTCTGTTTCTGTCATTTTGCTTTGTCTGATAAATCATAATATGTGTTTGTGTCAGACATGTTCAGACATGTTCTCAGTCAGTGTGTGTATTAGGCCATGGGAACTCACAAATGAGTTTACTGTCCGAGAAATAGTTGTGGCCTTTTCTCATTATTCTTTTTTCATTATTATAAAACTGTCTAAAATGATGGTATCTGGGCGTTGCAGCAAATATATTTCAACCCTAAAATTGGCCAAAATATCACAATTTGTCAAATTTTGACAAAAATGAAAATTTACATTAATAATGAACTTTTTATGCGGCCCCTTCAAAGGTATCCGGGCGGTGGACACTAAACTTAAACCTCAGTTCTCATGGCCTTAGGGATTGATAATTTTTTAACAACAGGGGGGTTTTCGCTCGGAGCACATGACATTTTTTACACCTCTGTTGTTAAAAATTGATCACTCCCTAAGGCCATTTTATTTTGATTACTTGGATTACAGATCCGCCGCCGAAATTTTTGGCATTTTGCAACAAAAAAAAAAGTTTTTTTTTTATTTTTTCACCTTTCCCCTCCGAGATTTTTTGAGAATTTTACCAAAAAAAAAAAAAAGTACATGTTTACCAGCAAAAGGTAGAATGAGGCCTTTCAGACTGGGGATAATTCTCAATATATCTTCATTAGATTGCCCAGAAATTAGATTTTCCATGCCTTTTTTTTTTATTTTTTTGCCTCTGCCCTTCGGGAAATTTTGTTATCTGGTGCCCCCCGTAGGGCAGCTTTTTTTTTTTTTTTTTGCCTCTGCCCTTCCAAAAATTTGGAGCCAAAAGCCCGTAATCAAAAAAAGGTGGCCTAAGTTAGAAAATGAATTATTTGGATTAATTATTATCATTCGTCAGGGAGAGGGGGGTAAGGATGCAAAGATCTTCATCACTCTCCTTGTAATGGCGGGAGGATGGGTTAAGTCCTGGTCTTGTACTGGGCCTGGGGCTGCAAGTCTAACTCCCAGTACCGTAACATGCAGCATGCCTCCTACATAGACACGTGTGGTATCAAACTAAAGCTGCATTTGATTCACATGAATGTTGTGGCTTTAATACACATTGTA
Source organism: Harmothoe impar (assembly GCA_947462335.1). Lineage (NCBI taxonomy): Eukaryota > Metazoa > Annelida > Polychaeta > Phyllodocida > Polynoidae > Harmothoe > Harmothoe impar. Next base: position 71,010,926 of record OX381713.1, read on the forward strand.
CAAGAGGTTTCACAGACTCACTCTTGAAGAAAATAAGGAATTGAAAAAAATATTGTAGCATTTTCTCCGCTTGTATAGTGGGGTTTTAATAGTTCTTGTTATGTTCTCTATAGTCAAAAGGGTGTGTTCGAGAAGTGGGGGTTTGGACCACTAGGATGGCATTAAGACTAGGATAGATAACAAAGTGTCACGGTACAAATAGCCAACAAAAATTCTGGTTCTGACCCTATTTGCCTCCTTCAGACGGGCAAAATGTTGGGTTCTTTTGAGTGTGCAGTAATAGATGACCCCTTTAATTAAAGCTTAACACATATCTGATTTTTTTATTTGCATCCCGCATGAAAAAGTGTGTTTCGATTTTGCGCTAGTTGCCATGGAAACTGACTTACCCAAACTGGAGAAATTTTACAAGTGCCCAGCAACCTTTGACCTTGACCTTTGACCCCTCCATGCACCATCCAGGGTTACCATGGCAACAACCAACTTTTCATACTTTTTTACCAAGACCTTTGGGAACAATTTGGGCCACAGATTATGATTCTGTGACGAATTTAAGGCCTCCTACCACTGATTATATATGCACAGTAGTACCGTTTTTCATTGGCACTATTTACGACTACAACATTCTGGGGGCGAATTTGTACTGTCACACCACAACAAGTAGATTTACAGTAAAAGTGTAGAGTGCATCTGCCTGATTGGGGTGGGAGCCCTCCCTTTAATGCTTCCAGCCTCAGTCAAAATTCAGCCAATCAGGTGCCAGTATTTATAATTTCTCTATGATAAAATATCTGTAGAATTTGATAAAATCATAGTTGTGGCAGGTTAATCTAGACTGCCACATAAGTGGGAAAGAGCACTTGAATTGTGCAAATCTATGGATAATACACTAGAATAGTAGTGAAAAGAACTGGGGCCTTGTGAAGGGCCAAAAATAGCCCTGTCAGCCATTTTTCAGTTCAGATCAGGGTACTCTTATCTGTTATACAGTGGTTTAAAACATGATTTGGTCAACTTGGTGTTAGGTAAGCTAGTTTGGTGAATGTAATCTTTCACTAGTGTGCGCCTTTAATTTGAGTGACTTCTTGTATTTAAGTTTGGGTTGGTGAGGTCTGAAAAGGCTAGTTGAGTGCTAGTGTCCTGGGGCCAAGCCTGGGGGAAACATGGGGGTTGGGGGTGCTGGTGGTTTTGTTCAAACTACACATAGCAGACACCAGCATCCAGACTATTCAAAGGAGGAGTAGGCAGCAATGCGTCTTTGACTATAGTAGGTGAGATGACTTCAAGTTGATTTGCAGTTTGAAGGGCAAAGAAGAGTAAAATAGATTTCCTGTTGTTTTCATTACTTTAACTACTACGGCTAACTTCAGCATGTCTGGCAAAAGTATTAGAATTAGCATATCCTAGTGTGACCAACGTATTTTCTGAAATATTTTTCGGTGCCTAGTAGAAACATCTTTTGTCATGGCCATTTTGTTGAGCCTACAAATATTAATTGTATGATGCTATATGACTTTGAAACAGTGATGTTCATCATACCAGGCCTGTATATATTCAGGCTTTACCTGATATAAATGTTAACAATAATATTTTTGCTGTTTTCCTTGCAGGTGACGGTGTATAACTGGTTCAGCTGAGACTTGTAGCTGGGGTCCTGAAGTACAGCCACAAACCAGCGCTGCACTAACTGTGTCATTATAGTCACCGTCAGCTAAACCTCCAAAGTGGTGTTAGTGACAGCTAAACCTGCAAAGTGGCTCAATGTTAGAGCGTCTAGCATGCATGGACTAGTCACAGGAGAACACAGGCCTTATAGTACAGAGCTAACAGTCAGTACAGGGGATGCATTGGTAAACGAAGACATCAGATACCGTCACCTTGTTTCTACACAGTTGGAATGTTCAATAACTTGATAATCTCTGTAAGACACAAGAAACACGGCACCAGGTTCTAGAGCCCTGAGTGGGTGCTACCTTGAAGGATATGGTTGTAAAACATCTAATGTCAGCCATGAGTCTAGTCTGTAAACAAACAACAGCTAACATTGTACAGAACTCACATGAACGTTCCCAATGAGGTAAACTATTTGTATTTGTCAGTGTGTTACAGAAACACATGATGACCCACACAGGGGAGAAACCTCACACATGTTCCCAATGTGGAAAACAGTTTTAAAGGCAAGTCACTTAAAGTAAAATATCGTGAAACACACAGGAGAGAAACCTCACACTTGTTCTGAATGTGGTAAACAGTATATCTGGGCAAGTTACTTGAAGGTACACATGATGACCCACACAGGGGAGAAACCTCACACATGCTCTCAATGTGGTAAACAGTTTTATCGGGCAAGTTACTTAAAGTCACACATGATGACCCACACAGGGGAGAACCCTCACACATGTTCCGTATGTGGTAAACGGTTCATACTAGCATGTCACTTAAAGAGACACATGATGACCCACACAGGGGAGAAACCTCACACTTGTTCCGAATGTGGTAAACAGTTTAATCGGGCAAGTCACTTAAAGATACACATGATGACCCACACAGGGGAGAAACCTCACACTTGTTCCATATGTGGTAAACAGTTCATACGAGCAGGTGAGGTAAAAGAACACATGATGACCCACACAGGGGAGAAACCTCACACATGTTCTGAATGTAATAAACAGTTTAATCGGGCAAGCTACTTAAAGAAACACATGAAGACCCACACAGGAGAGAAACCTCACACATGTTCCCAATGTGGTAAACAGTTTAATCAGGCACGTAGCTTAAAGTCACACATGATGACCCACACAGGGGAGAAACCTCACACATGTTCCCAATGTGGTAAACAGTTTAATCGGGCAAGTCACTTAAAGAGACACATGATGACCCACACAGGGGAGAAACCTCACACTTGTTCCGTATGTGGTCAACAGTTCATAGAAGCATGTGAATTAAAGAGACACATGATGACCCACACAGGGGAGAACCCTCACACATGTTCCCAATGTGGTAAACATTTTAATCAGACAAGTAACTTAAAGAAACACATGATGACTCACACAGGGGAGAAACCTCACTTGTGTTCCCATTGTGGTAAACAGTTTACACACGCAGGTAATTTGAAGTCACACATGATGACTCACACAGGGGAGAAACCTCACACATGTTCTGAATGTAATAAACAGTTTAATCTGACAAGTCACTTTAAGAGACACATGATGACTCACACAGGGGAGAAACCTCACACTTGTTTCGTATGTCGTCAACAGTTCATACAAGCAGGTCACTTAAAGAGACACATGATGACCCACACAGGGGAGAAACCTCACACATGTTCTGAATGTAATAAACAGTTTAATCAGACAAGTTACTTAAAGAGACACATGATGACCCACACAGGGGAGAAACCTCACACATGTTCTCAATGCGGTAAACAGTTTAAATGGACAAGTAACTTAAAGAGACACATGATGACCCACACAGGGGAGAAACCTCACACTTGTTCCATATGTGGTAAACAGTTTAGAGGAGCGGATTGCATTAGAAAACACATGATGATCCACTTGCAGCCACAGTGTGAGCATTGTGGTCAGGAGTTTACAGACAACATGGGGTTAAGTTCACACATGGTCATCCACACAGGACAGAATTACTCCAGTTGTGCTACGTGTGTGAATGGCTTCACTCAGCCATCAGAGCTACTGGATCACCTCGCCACTCACATCATTGTGCCAGCATTATTTTTTGCTGGCAGCAGTTGAGATAAAACTGGCTGCTGACAGAATATTAAGGTGCTGAGTATCTATCTAAATGCTCTTTCATGGGTCTCTGTCTAAAAGGTCATTTGGGCAACCAGCTCCTTTGTTATATGTGTAGTTGGTCTCTTACTACGAGTGTAACGCATGAGATCAAAAACCAGACAAGGTAAATTAGACTTTAATATACGGCGACTTTATTACAAAGGAAACTCTTGAGTATTATAGTACAAGTATAACCATCGGATATACAAGAATCAGAACAGATTATAATACAGGGAAGTAACCCTACAGCGTAGTGTTAAGCCCGGAGTACAGGGTGGTCTTGCCTCGACAGTCCCAAACCTGACTGACTTCCAATGGGGAAGTAGTCACCTTATATACACCGCTGCTTAGGCCACGTGACCGTACTAGCAGCACCACCTGATAGGTTTAGTTATGTAAAACGATTATATAATTACTACCGAAGAGAACCGAGGGTAGTACCGGTACACTACCGTATACAACTAAACTAGAGTGAGTCGGTACCGTTACATATGTTTTACATGATATATGAGATGTAATTACTTGTTTTGCTTTAGCCATTTGGGTGCCATACAGTGAAGCTGTAGTGCTGCAGACACTGCTAACATTGAGATTTTGGTACATAACAACTTGGAGAGTAGCTCAAAAGTATGATCATGTTCCACAGCAAGATGCCCCAAATAAAATTCAACATACTAACTTGTAAAAAATGAGACATCATTTGGTTGGTTATTTTTTAAATTATGCTTCCCATAGTAATACTTAGATAGTATTACTGATACAAGTATGATATTGATTGTACAGCAAATAAGTTAACCCTTTAGACCCCAGGCAATTACGTAATATAGTGCCCCATTTCCCCAGGATTTCCTCAGAATTTGACTAAATTTGGTCATTGATCACCCTCATTGTTTAACATTGCATTAAATTTCTATTTCCTAATCTATACATCACATTAAAGCTTAAACTTATTCTATGGCCAGCTCTCAAAAAATTGATCAAAACGTTAAATTTTGAATTCTTGACAGGTCTTAGAAGATGTATGGTACTTGTCATTTTCATGGAGGCCTTAATGGCTCACTTGGGCTGAAACCTTTGGGTTTCTGCCTAAAATACTACATCATATTCTAAGAGTCAAATCACATGAGAAATATAACATTTTCTGTAAATAATTTGAATCAAATGATCCTTTTCTGAAGCTCGATGGTCTACACATCAAAATGATATTATGTAGCTTGCAATAATGATGGTACCCATTGGCAGATCCAGGGGGGTGGCCCGACGGGCCTTGGCCCCCCCCCCCCCCCGCCAAAAAAAGTTAAAAAAATTAAAAAGATTATAAAAGAGGGGAAGAAGAGAGGAGAAAATAGGGAAAAAAAGAGAGCAGGGGACAATACCATATAGACACAGCATTTCTTTTTTTTGTGGGGGGGGGGGGGGGGGGGGGGGCATGCCCCCAAATCCCCCAAGTAATAATAGTATGGCTGCTGTGAATTTCTTGCACTGCGCTTCACTACAAACAGTCACTCCATGGTTGGCCAGGTTTGGGCCCCCCCCCTGGAAAATCCTGGATCCGCCACTGGTACCATGGCCAAGTAAAACAAGAAATAACAATATGCTAGGCTTTTAGCTTATTTTGTGGATTTTCCAGTAAAACACAAGATTGTGTGGCCCAAGAAAATGAGCTCTTTTGAGGTACAACATTTCTATTCCCCTTACCTTTAACCTTTTCTGAATGTCATTTATGGCCTAAATTAGTGTGAATGTCAAGTACCATATGACGAGTGATTAATGCTCAATAGCAACAAAAAGTTTTGGGAATGCTGTCCTCAATCATAATTATATACTTGAATCAGGGCCTAAAAACGGCCGTTTTGCGGCCGGCTACGGCCGTTTTGGGGAAATGAAACACGGCTGTTTCCGGCCGTTTTGGGGTCTTAAGGGTTAAGTAGCTTTAAAAATCAAACTAGATTAGAACCTGCTTCGACATGCAAATACAAGTAGAGATAAGTAGACAAAATTTATGTATTTATCATTATCTGTAAGATGGAAAAAATTTGTATCCAACCTGTATTAGTTCAGGGCAGGTCAGAAAACTAAGTGAGGTCGGGAGAGACCGTAGACGATCCTCTATTCAGGGATGAAAGTCTTCAAGTTTTTCCCTGAAATCAAGTTTTTTTTAAATCAAAAAAATATAATCAGGATTAGGATATATTTGATGATTACTCAATATAAACTCAAACAAACTCATTTTGTTTGTGTAATCCTATGATAAGACAGCAGAATCATCACTGGTTCATCCTCAGTGGTCCTACACATACACAGACAGGCTACACCACACTGATCTCAGTGTCAAGTTTTTCTCAGCCAATTTCAAGTTAACTTGAGAAACCTTGAAGCCCTCTCTCTCCTCTATAGTCCTATGCATTAACACTCTTCACATGAGGCTTAGCCACTGAAACTAAGGTGCTATGCATGGAGAGTGTATGGACAGATTTCTCATTCTCCTCAGCAGGAGATAACGTCCATGATCACATGGACATGACAAATGCTTTCATCCCTGTCTATTACTACTAGGACACACTTGGCTGTCACTGACTGTGGTAGGATGAGGCTACAGCCTACACCTGTATTCAGGGGGGGCCCACACCGCGGCTCTGACTGGTGTCAAACACATGCATAACTTTATCCACTTACCTGTTAGCACTTCAACTCAGCATGTCTGGAGCATCAGTGCTTGTGGTTGAAAAGAATATTTTAGATTGTGTCTAATCAGCACAGCATGCCACTATGAAGCGTAGTAGCTAGTTCCTCTAAATGCCAGTGGTGTCACCACTTGATGGCTCTTTCACCACTGACCACCCACTTGGATACTGCAGTGGACAATATTACGCATGTGTTTGTCACCAGGGCGGAGCCGCGGCGTTTCCCCTCCTGCCTGTATTCACAAGAACAGAATTCAGATCGAGATTCCACCAGGGGGATCGGCAGCATCCTTATTGAATGATGACCATAGTGGATACTCAATGAGTGCTAGGTGGTCAAAAAATAGTTGGGAAAAGATGCTAAATGTTTGTAGAAATAACAAGTGCCCCTCAAAAGATTGTCAAGTCAGAAAACACCTAAAAGTCAGATAACACATGAAGAAGTGTGGTTATTGCAGTGATATTCCTTTATTGTAATGCATATTTAGATTTGATCTGAGCTGATTTCATTCACTGCAGATTAAGTCTATCATGCAGAATTCTTTATATAGGTGGCGGGGGGGGGGTGTTGTTGTAGTTGGGGTTAGATTGCCACTATTTTATTTAATAGGTTATTTACTAAGGTCATTCCAATAAATTCATGAGAGATCTTTCCTCACTACCCCTTGGGGATTTCTTTTATTGGATGTTATGCTACTTGAAAATGCAGTGAAATGGTAATTCCCTGTCTTTGACCTGGTACAGGAGCGTAGCATGTTCTGACATCTGGTGGCAGAACTGAGAACTAATGTAGGCTCCAGTGCTGTCACCTACCTGTAAACACTGCAGCCCCAGTGTTTTCAGTGGGTGACAACTTCCACCACTACATATCTAGGTCACCACTTCCTATGGTAAGACAAGCAGGGATAACAATAACAAGCAGTTTATGCTTATTGCACTAATTGAAGGTAAGATGATTGATCCATTTACCAAGAATGTAAGATGTTACACATGTTATGTCTCTGTGTTTACCATACACTAACACTGTAACACAGAACCTGCCTGTTCTTGGCACTGTAGCAGAGGAGGTAAACGGCACCCTATTGGAAATTAGAGGAACTAATGGTTCCCTGTGCCTTCTGTGGCATGGCACAGGTGAGCACAGGGGGGGCCCACGCTGCGGCTCCGACTGGTGCCAAACGCATGCGTAACTTTATCCACTTACCTGTTAGCACTTCAACTCAGTATGTCTGGTAAAATGACATAATACTCAAATACTACTAAATGTGAGATGTGGTCAATGCTAGTAGTATAGTATGTATCGGAACGGGACTATAGTTAAGTACTGTTTATTACTCAATCGACATGCAGCCAATCAGAGGCCTCCATTTGGTCACGTGACCCGTTGCCATGGTAACGTGACCTACTTAGGGCTCTCAGCCAATCAGAAGCCAGCATTCTGGGTGACCTACTGACCTACTTAGAAGCTCTCAGCCAATCAGAGGCCGGCATTCTGGTAACCATGGTAACGTGACCTACTTATGTCACGTGACCTAATTAGGCTCAGCCAATCAGAAGCCGGCATTCTGGTAACTAGGGTAACGTGACCTACTTAGGGTTTGTTTGTAAACAACACCACGTGGCTCTCTTGTTTGTAAACAACACCACGTGACATGTGACTGTTTGTAAACAAACAAACAAAAAAAAGTTATGTAACTTATATATAGAAATAAAAACACAACAAGATAATTTCTTTTCTTTTCATTTTATTCTTTATTTTCATTTCAATCAGAAAAAACACACAAGTTTATGCTTTTTTAGCTTGCTTCTTCGATTTGCAGCAACTCAACAGGCCGCAAAGTCTCACGCCGCCGTCACTCGCACCACCACACCCCGGACGACTTCTCTCCAATAGACATTGCAGGACTTTGGATAAATCCAACACCATTTCGGCAAGGCAGAGAATCTTTACCTCCATGAAACGGCCGCCATCGCAACAACCCGTCACAACAGCATCATCGATAGCTTCTGACTCACGGCCCGGTCGCTCAGCTTTGGGATTTTGCTCATGCGCATGACGCACTTCTTGGGGTTTCTTGTTCGACATGCTTCAATTAGGAAATGAACGCAATGAGGTCCACAGGTGTCAGCAGAAGTGTCTTGTAGTTGAATGCGGTTTCTTTGCCACTTGAACGGAGCAGAGCGTTCCACGAAAGACAAGAACTCCGCACTCAGCGGCGGTAAGCCGAAGGAATCAAAGTAGTACACTTCACCCGTGCTCGACACGTAAAACGCCACCCAATGCTGACCTGGTAAATGTTGCGGATCTGTGTTGCTCACGAAACAAGTGTCTTTGATAGGGTGCTTCGGAATAGTGTCACAAGAGAAAACGCCCAGGAAACGATGTTTTGTGTGAACGTTTTCCTTCAACACTCTGCTTATTTCAAGCGTGTTCATACGATACGCCAAGTACCGCCGTCTTGTCTTCAGTTCATGTGGTAGTCGGTGACGGGGTGTCGATCTCGGGTCAGCTCGACGACGTTGTCGTACACCAAGTAGAGTAGCACCGTTGTTGTCGCTTGTAGCGCCGAGCGGAAACTGACTTCCACCCTCAGCTGACCCGCTCTTATAAGGTTCACGCGACACCCGTCGTGCGATCTGTCTGGGGTTAAGTCGAGGGGGAACACCGTGTAACCGTTCAGGAATTGATCGTATGAAATACCGCAGGAGCGCGCGCCCTCGTACATCCCCGTTTCCGTGTGTAGCGCCAAGTACTCTCTCACGGCCGCTTTGGTCTTAAAGTCGGGCACGTAGGCGTCGTTCGGCACTTTCTGATCGTTCACTATCACTTGAAGCGAGCTGATGTCGTAATGCTTCATCTCGAACGGGTTCTTGGTGTAGCTACCGTTGAAGGCGTCGTGGTCAAGGAAGCAAATCATCATCGACTTGGGAAGCTGGCCTGTGTTGGAGTGCGTGTAGCTGTGATCTCTGTTACCTTGAGGGATGGCGTACGTCGTCACCTCCACTCTGTTCACCGGGTAGTCGAAGGGCCCGTGTTCTATCACCGCTCTCTCGTGCGTTTCCGCTACAGCGTCCGCCACCAGCACGCGTCGCACGTAGAGCTTTGCTTTGTAGATCTTCAAGCTGTAGCCTCCGTCAGCGGCGCACATCAGATAGAAAGAGGGCGCCGCTTGTTTCAGAGTGAGATTGATTTCTGTCTCTCCAACGATGAGCTTCGGTTGATGAGCCAGGTCAAAGTGCAGTCGCGCCATCAGCGAAAAGCGCTTGTTGGAGATTAGCTTCTTGCGCGCTTTGTACCCCGCATTCGCGTCAGTCAACGTGTCAAACTGACCGGGCGTATCTTCATGCCACCCCTGGGCGCTCATGACGCCGTCCTTCACGTCTTTGTTGTAGTTGAGTAACCCTTCCAAGTAAGCTCGGTAAGGGTAGGTCTCGGTGTTGCCAGACACTTTGAAACCGCCGATGGAGACTTGGACGTCTTTGAAGAGCGAGTGAGCCAAGTTGTTCACCGGAGCTACCGCGTCGGTGTCCTCGATCGCCGCTCCGTTCGCTTTCAGCACTTGACATTCCAGATGAAGGTAATTCTCGTTCAGGTCTGTGTACTCTTGCGACTTGTTGATGGTGAAATTTATGTTACCTCCATCCTCTAAAGAGTTTTTTGTTTCTATCCCCAGGAAAGACGACTTTAAGATAGTAGTCTGAGTCGGCGCTACGGTGTGCAGGTCGAGCTCAGAGAGCGCGCACTCGTTACTGCTCTCGTGTACGTAAGCCATTGTGTTCTCTCTTCACGCGGCCGACAGACTGACGCCGGCCGCCTCCAGTCTTTTTATTTATACCTGAACGCCTAGGCGCTTACCGGTCGAATACATCCCCTCTACGTCTCTTGCAAGAGCCACCGCCCGTCTGAGGAGAATGCCGGCGACGTTTCGACCCTTTCTTAGACGCGACAGGCGTCTTTCCTCCCGAGAACGCCGTACTCGCCAGTCTCTTCAGAGCGCCTGCGCCTCGGTCTTTCACGCTGCTCTTTAAAGTCCGACCCGCCAGCACATCTTTAGCTACGCCCACACCGGCGCGGAGCAGCGTTTTTCCCACCGACTTCAATAGCGGGGTAGCCGAGCGCATCAGACCTAACAGAGCGCCGCCCAAACCGTGCCCGCTCTGGAAAGAGCGCCCGCTGTACACGTTGACGCCGTTGCCCAGCTGCGCGTTGTAGTAATCGCTGTACCCTCTGCCGACGGTGCGCCTGGGTGGAAAGTACGGAACGCGTTGACGCATCATTTTTCTCTCTTTCAGCGCTCAATAGGTCTCAGATGAAGTGTCACGGTCACCTCGCCTCTACCGAATGGGATGGAATGACCGGATCGGTCTCTTAAATAGATGCCGACCTCGGTAAACCTCTTGGATTTCAAGGGGAAATAATCCACCTCGACGCTTTCCGCCTCTGTCCACCGCCACGCAGCGCAACAGCGGCACTTGCATGTCGCCCACACGTCTCTCCTGGATCATGTCGGTGTATATGTACACAGAGTGCACGTCCCCGTAAACATCCATCGAGTAGGCGCCGGTAGTCGGCGACGCGAAACACGTCTTCTCTCCGAAGCCTAGAACGCATGCGAGATGCTGACTTAGCAGGACAGCACAGTGTCTCGGCGGTTTGATGGTGACGCGTTTCGTCTTGGCGTCGTACGATAAGATCCGCATCGGTTTGAGCAAGAAGCTGTCGCCCTCTAGTCTGTCATCTCGCAACGTCTCACTCAAGCGCTCGATTAGGGTGTGGTTGCTTCCGGTGAAAATAGGAGGTATCTCGAATATGTTTGGCATGAAACTGCGCACTCCCATGTCCTTCTCCATCTTTTCGATCATCTGTCTTGCTTGATGGCTGATCGTCTTCTTCTTCACCGCCGGGGACAAGAACTGCTTGTATACGGCATTCGTCTGTCTCAAGTCGACCTCTCTCTTGAACCTTTTTGTTTCCGGTTTCAATTGCTGCTCTTCCGACGTGTCTGATATCTCTTCCACCGTTACATAGCTCGCTTCCTTCCAGCTCAGCGGGAATTTTGAGCTGAACGTTAGCTTGCTCAGACCGTTCGCGTTTTTCATTCTCTTCCAGTCTACCTGTGGTTTTTTTCCTTCGGAGAATTTAGTTTCTTTTAAAACCTGGATCGCCTCCTCTAGCGAACCTTTGGTGTGCAGAGGAACAACGATGATCAAGTCGTCGTCGTGCACGTTAGTCCATTCTGTAGGGAGGATGATCTCAGTCAGAGCCGCTTCGTACGCTTCGGGCAGAAGGAGCGGCGAGTCGAAGTGAGTTCGGAAAGACGTCAAGCTGTTGTCAGGATAATACTCCATAGAGCTGTTGCTAGGTAGAGTGATGTTCATTTTTTTTTTTTTTTTTTTTTTTTTTCTACGTTATTTTTTTGACGGGGATCCACTCGTTGAACTTGTCGTCGTAACCTAACCAACGTACGAAAGCTAACTCTTTACCGTCGACGGTCTTGCGGCGCAACACCTCGTCTATCAGGTAGTTGTTGTCGTAACGACTCTTGTACACCTTCTGAACCTCTTCCGGGTAGAAGACGCCTTTTATCTCCTCGCCCTTGTCGTCTTTCAGCTCGAACCCTCTGCTTCCCAACGTCTTAGCAACGTCGACCACTTCCTCGCGCCAGTTTCCCTCGTACCCTTTGTGGAAGGCGCCTTTAGTTCTCAACATCCTCACTCTGTCACCCGGAGCGATGACGTCGACGGCGGACGTCTTTGTTTTTTTCTTCTTTTTCCATATTTCGTCGATTTGTTTGTTAGTTGGGAGATCTTGTCGGTAGAAAACTGTTTCGCTGTTTTCCGAGCTGACTTGAGCCGGCGCCATTTTCAACGTCTTGTGGTGAGTGCGATTGTAAGAAGACACTACATGGTGCAGTACGTCTACGTAGCGATACGTGCGCTTGTGTGTGAAATAACGCCACAGCTTCTCCTTCAGACTGCGGTTCAAGCGCTCCACTAGACTAGCTTTGATGTCGTCGTTCTCGCCAGTGAAGAACTCTATGCCCTCGCTCTTCAAGTGATCTTGAAAGATCTTGTTCAAAAACTCTTTCCCCTTGTCTGTCTGAACAGTGCGCGGTCGTCTCTCGCCAGTGCCTGTCATCTCTCGGAAGGCCTCGGTGACATCAGCGCCGCTCTTGGATTTAATGGGAACGGCCCACGCGTACCTAGAGAAAACGTCGATCGCCGTCACCACGTACCGGAAGCGGTCGTTGTGAGACGCCAAAGCTTGCATGTCCATCAGATCTATCTGCCACTGCTGATCGATTGCGCCGGTTATAGTCTTGTTCCTTGCGAATTTTCTCCGAATGGGTTTATGTTTAGTGTAGGCGTCCAGCGACACTAAAGCATCTCGGATGACGGCCGGGTTCAGGTGGCGAAAATGATGTTTCTGGAGTTTAGTCACGCTAGTGAAACTGGAGGGCGCTTTGACGTCGGTATATCTAGCTACTACGCGCTTCTTTTCTTTTTCCTTCTTGGTCAGTCTCTTCACTGGTTTGCCCATGGTGGGCCTGTTGAGGGCGTGAACGACGAGCTCGCCGCTAGGCGGTTGCGCCCTCTCCTTTTCTTACTCGCCACGCTCCTATAGGAAGTCGGAGTTTGGAAAAGTTCACTGTCGTCCTCCTCGTCGTCAGAGGATTGATCGTCCACCTGGAGAGAAGAGTCTGCTGCTGCTACTGCTGCTGCTGCTGCTGCTGCTTCTCTTTCTTCCGAGTCGAAGCTCGGTCGTTTCCGACCTCTGTCAGCAAGCCGTGTGTCCAAACTTCGGCCAGGTCCGCTCGCTTTATACAGATGGTTTCCGATCAAGGAGTCTGTGGGAACTGCTTCGCGCAGCGCTTTCGTGAACGGCGAGTAGCCCGCCGGTCTGGGCGCCGTCTTCCTGAACCTGGCAGCGTCGTTCAGTAAGTCCACTATGTTGATGCGATGCTCAGGTGGTATTCTCCGACCCGACATCTCGCGCACCGCACCGTCCTCGTTCCACTTGATCACACCGGATTTCTCCAATTGTTTGTACAGCGCCACGGTCCGAGTGCGATTCCTCTTGGGAACTTGGTTCACCAACCGCTCGAGTAGGGACGCGCTGGCCTCTTCAGCAGACTGACGGAGGTGAGCCGGGGGCGAAGAAGAGTAGGACGAAGAGATGTTGCTGTTGTGGGGATTCGCGAGAAAAAATTGCAATCTATTCAACAACCTTCGGTATTTCAACATTTTCTCGCGCGATTCCAAAGTGGGGTCGTTCAACACTAAATCCAAGTCCCTGTAGATAAACTGTAGCACCTGGTGCAAGGCCGCGTCGGGATGAAGGGACTGTTCTGCCTGCTTGTGGTAATAGGCCATGTCGGCAGGTAGGCGGGCGGCGGTGGCAGGAGCGGAACTCTCATTCTTTTCAGTGCGCTCATCAGGAAGAGGAGGAAGGTTTGGAGCAGTAGAAGTACTAGCAGCAGCGACTGCAGTAGTAGCAGCGCTAGTAGTAGCAGCAGCAGCGGGCACATGATGAAGTAGACCTGCTCGTGATGATTTGTAGAGCGTCTCAGGATCCACGAGCGCTAAACGTTTGTAGTGTTGTTGCTGCTCTGAGTCCGTCATGGGGACGACGGTGGCAATGACGCTGGTGGTGGCGGTAGTGGTGGTGGTGGTGGTGGTGCTGTCGGCGAGTAGGTGTCGAATGAGGTGTCTCATATACGGAGAATGCTCTTTATAAGCGGTAAGGCCATCCCTATGAGAGCCGGAATGAGGAAACCTCCCTCTTGTACCAAGACGCGTCTCTTTTTTTTGATGGGCGTAGATTTTTTGCCGACCTCCCTCAACACGTCAGCTGATTCTCGAAGCTTGTCCAGTTGTTTGTCGCTGAGCGGGATGTTCCCTACCAGTAAATTGTGACAGATCTCACTTAACGCTGCGATCGTCGCTTCCAGAGTCTATTAGATGCGAGCAGTCCTTTGGCGAGCACTTAGCTAAGTGCTTGAGAGTACCAAAGTGTCTTTCGAGTAGATGAGAAGACATTTTTTTGCTACTGCTTTCTCTTGTTCTTTTTTTTGTCTAGCGGTACGAACACTAGCTGAGAGTGTATGGACGTCAAAGAGGAGCGTATTCTCAGATCGTCAGGTGTTGACTGCTTGAAGTCCAGAAGGAGGTATGAGTGAGGTCGCTTGAGTTCATGGGTAAATATACTAGAGAGGGCCGCCGCGTTGGACGGAAACACCTGGCGAGACAGACTAGCTATTTGCCCCATGTCGCGCGGGTTCTTGAAAACGATCATGTAGTGAGCGTTCAGACTCATAGTTCGAAAGTCGGGTGATTTCTGGAATAGGTTCTGAGTGATGTATATGACGCTCACGTTCCAGTGATGCGAGTATTTAGTAAAGATGTCGGCTACCACTTGCTGATTGGAACTGCTCATCAGATCGTCCAATATCAGTAGAGTGTGGGGTCGTAAAGCGTCTTCTGCTACTTCCACGTCTCCCGCTATAGACTCTTTGCTAGGAAGACCTTCTCTGAATTCCACACCGTACTGATTTTGCATTTTTTCAAACAGAGGTTGCCACTCGCCGTAATGGTAAAAAGTCTTTTCCACCGGCGGCGTGACCAAATTGTTCACGTCGCTCAGAAATTGATCCACCAAGCGCGATTTTCCACAACCCGACGGACCGCTAATGATACAACTAAAGGGTCCTTGTAGTCGAGCGTCGAAATGAATTTCTGTGAAGAGTTTGCTTTTACTACTGGACATTTTTTTTGTTTTTTTTCAGGACGCGTCAGAGAGCGGTTGTGTGTCTGACTGTCTGCTGTGTTTCTCACTCGAACGGTCGGTAGTGAATGGTTGTGGAGAAAAGTCAGCCAACCTTTTTATTGATACCGGCCGGTGTCACAGTAGCGGCGGCAGAAGTGACTTTTTTTTCTTTTTTTTTTGCGATAAAATTCTATTTTCACTCAATAGTCATAAATGTTTGTATCAGACTCCAGAGGAGTCTGATACAAATTTTTTTTTTTTTTTTTAAAAGAAGAAGAGGAGGAGGAGGAGGAGGAGGAGGAGGAGGAGGAGATTAATTTTTTTTTTTTTTTTTTTTTTTTTTTTTTTTGATCATTTAGGCAAAGCTCGTCGCTTTGCCGTTTTTTTTTCTATTTCTGTGTTGTGACACGATCGTCTCGAAAAAGCAATAAGGCGTGTGAGCGCGGCGGTGACAAATACATATTGGAGCGTATGGTTTAAAATAGTGCGTCCCTATCTTCTTCAATTCGGCTGCGTTGCAATATGCGGGATAACAAGTGACGACGTCGAAACGTTTAGAGACCGTGTTCACGTCGGCCACAACGCGCGCCCACCGAGTGGGAGCTGCAGTCGCTCCCAAGAAACCGATCGGCTTGTCGAATCGTTTCATAGCACTTATTCTCACTTTATAAGAGGAGGCAGGGTGAGGAGAGTAGCGGCGCTCTTTCTTTTCATGAAACGCCCAACGAGTGGGGGCGCTGAGAGCGGCTGTTATGCAATAGTAGAGTAAATGCTGTTCTGAGAAGACGGCTCTCGGCCATGTCGCTACGTTTTCCTTTTCCGCTCTTGTATAACGACGATGGCGCTCAGCTTTGCATTTCTCGAGAATTCGGTACGCTTCAAGAGAAGCGTGAACCTCAACTACGTGACGCTCTCTCCTTTGAGATAAAAAAATAGTCGGGCAGTTGAGGAGAGCACTTTGTTCGCGCGACCGTCTTTTAGAAACTCGCGCCCTCTGCAGCGCCATATTTCTTTCCTCCGAAACAAAAAAGACTGAGTGAAAATAAAAATTTTTAAAAAACAAAAAGCTCAAACAAAAAAAATAAGCAATAAGCAGACTCAGCTCGAAATTCCCTGCTGGTGTGATGGCGGTGACTGCAGGCGGTGGCGGCGGTCGGCTGGCCGGCGGTGGCGGTGTCGGCGGCGATGGTAGAAGGGTGTGTGGAAAGAGAGACGCATCTCAGTCTTTTATAGGAGCGGCGAGTCTGACATTTTCAGCTGTCGCATGCTGACCTGCTGCTATCATAAGAGAAACAAAAGCCCTAATCACGCTTTTCAGCTGGATCCTTCCACCCTGCCAGACATGGATCCAGATGGGAAGGTGGTTTAAAATTAAATCCGTGTACCGACTGTCATACAATAGAGTAATTAGTTGAACGCGTGTTACCTGTATAAAGGATTAGCGGGTCATGGGCTCAGCGTGTGTATAGAAAAACAACTACAGGTAGCGTGAACAAAGCGACCCCCTCCCTTTCTGTCACTCTGTCTGTGACTAGAGGGTGTGCGTGTGGTAAGCGGCTTAAATCTAAAGAAAAACAAATCACCCTCTCCTGTCGTCAGCAGTCAGCCGGCCGGCGGCTGGAAAATGCGATTAGAGGGATGATGAGCCGCGTAGTAAGCGACTTAAGGCTGATCTAAAGACCTGCCGTGAGGGGGCAGCTGGCCGGTGGCTTGAAAAAAAAAGGGGGGGGAGTAAGGGTATATAAGGGGGAGTGAAACCGTATTCGGCATCGTCATCATCGTTCACGCTACTACTACTACTACTACTACTACTACTACCACCACCAGCACCGCGCCTCAATTTGCAGATCCCCATGATGGAAAGTTGCTACCGTGACATGAAGCGGAATGACGAAGCGGCGCGCGAATGTGAAGCTGATGCTGTAGCCTCTGCTACTGCTGCTGCTAGTGCTGCTCAGCGTGCTACTGCTGCATTTACTGCGGCTGTTAGTGACGCTGGTTGTGATGACGTTGTTGTTGTTGCCGCTGCGGCTGTGACTGCTGCTGTTGCTGCCGCCGATGCAGCTACTCATGCCACCGATGCCGACGCTGCTGCTGCTGATGCTGTTGCGGCTGCCGATGACGCCGCTGATAACGCTGCTAGTGCCCGCTCTGCCGCCCTTGCTACTGTCGCTGCTGCTGTTGTTGCTAATGCTCACGCTACTGCTGCTACAGCTGCTGCTACTGCTGCTACCGCTGCTGCCGAGGCTGCTGCCGCTGCTGCCGATGCTGCTGCCGATGCTGCCGATGCTGCTGCCGATGCTGATGTTAGCAGTCGCGTCGACAAAGAATCGTCATTTGTCACTCTTAAACCTCCAGTTGAACGCGCGACGAGTAGTAGGGCTACCAACGCGACGGCCGGATGGTGCAACTGGTGTCGTCGCTTCTGCTCGTGCGCTTGCTTTTCTTCCAGTCCTACCTGCTGCTGCTACGGTATGATAGTGTTATAGTGTTTGAATGAGAACGCGCGTAGTTACACATAGACGCTGTAACAGATGTGCTTTTTTTTTGAAAATATAATTTTAACATAACATGGAACTTGTTGTGTTTATTTTCTATATATAAGTTGTTTGTTTACAAACAGTCACGTGTCACGTGGTGTTGTTTACAAACAAGAGAGCCACGTGGTGTTGTTTACAAACAAACCCTAAGTAGGTCACGTTACCCTAGTTACCAGAATGCCGGCTTCTGATTGGCTGAGCCTAAGTAGGTCACGTGACGTAAGCAGGTCACGTTACCATGGTTACCAGAATGCCGGCCTCTGATTGGCTGAGAGCTTCTAAGTAGGTCAGTAGGTCACCCAGAATGCTGGCTTCTGATTGGCTGAGAGCCCTAAGTAGGTCACGTTACCATGGCAACGGGTCACGTGACCAAATGGAGGCCTCTGATTGGCTGCATGTCGATTGAGTAATAAACAGTACTTAACTATAGTCCCGTTCCGATACATACTATACTACTAATGCTACATCCACACCAAAAATACTTTCCTCTTTCAGTCTGATACATATTAAAGGCATGGCAATGTAGGAGAATAGAGAAATCTATGCTAGTTCACCTGACATTGGGCTGTCCATGAAGCCTAAAATCAGTCAACTTTGAACTGTTTCTGTAAGTATTTAAGGGGTGTTCAACTGATCCACTGAAGCTAAAATTGGAAATAAATAGAATGGTATATGATGTCTGAAAACGTCCAGTGGAGCATATGGGAGCATTGGTGCTTGTGGTTGAAAAGAATATTTTAGATTGTGTCTAATCAGCACAGCATGTCACTATGAAGCATAGTAGCTAGTTCGTCTAAATGGCAGTGGTGTCACCACTCGATGGCTCTTTCACCACTGACCACCCACTTGAATACTGCAGTGGACAATATTACGCATGCGTTTGTCACCAGGGCGAGCCGCGGCGTTTCCCCCCCCTGGGTACAGTCCTAACGTATGGACCCCCAGCACTAACTACTGTATAATATATTAGGGTGTAAACCCGACCCCTACAACAATAATATTTTGCTATTTATCTTGCAGGTGTTGGTGTTTCATGGTCCAGTCTGAATGAAGAGTGGGTGCTGTCTTACTGATGCACAACATCCAGCGTCACGAGTCAAGTCTCTAAAAACTAGCAATGGATAATATCGGCCAGAACTCTCTTGAGTGCTCCCACTGTGGTAGACAGTTTCCACATGCCAGTGGATTAGAGACACATATAATGACCCACACAGGAGAGAAACCTCACATATGTTCTCAATGTAATAAACACTTTACAAAGGCAGGTAGCTTAAAGGTACACATGATGATCCACACAGGGGAGAAACCTCACACGTGTTCCGTATGTGGTAAACAGTTTAATCGGGCAGGTAACTTAAAGGCACACATGATGACCCACACAGGAGAGAAACCTCATTCATGTTCTCAATGTGGTAAACAGTTTACATTGGCAAGTACCCTAAAGGCACACATGATGACACACACAAGAGAGATGGCTCACACATGTTTCCAATGTGGTAAACAGTTTTTACAGGCACGTGACTTGAAAAATCATATAATGACTCACACAGGAGAAAAACCTCACAAGTTTTCCCAATGTGGTAGACAGTTTACTTTGGCCTGCACATTAAGGACACACATGAAGACCCACACAGGAGAGAAACCTCACAAGTGTTCTCAATGTGGTAAACAGTTTATACAAGCAGGTGATTTAAAAAAACACATGATGACCCACACAGGAGAGAAACCATACTCATGTTCCCAATGTGGTAAACAGTTCACACTGGCAGGTAACTTAAAAAAACACT
This sequence comes from Harmothoe impar, assembly GCA_947462335.1. Classification (NCBI taxonomy): domain Eukaryota; kingdom Metazoa; phylum Annelida; class Polychaeta; order Phyllodocida; family Polynoidae; genus Harmothoe; species Harmothoe impar. The sequence continues at coordinate 71,030,495 of OX381713.1, forward strand.
TTATGACCCACACAGGAGAGAAAGCTCACACATGTCCCCAATGTGGTAAAGGGTTTAGACAAGCAGGTGACTTAAGGAACCATATGGTGACCCACACGGGAGAAAAACCTCATGTATGTTTCAAATGTGGTAAACGATTTACAGAGTCACAAGGCTTAAAGAGACACATGATGGCCCACACAGGGGAGAAACCTCACAAATGTTCTCAATGTGGTAAGCAATTCTCACAGACAGGGCATCTGAATACCCACATGGGAACCCACACAGGAGAGAAACCTCAGACGTGTTCCCAATGTGGTAAACAGTTTATGACAGCAGATCACCTTAAACAACACATGCTGACACACATACAACCACAGTGTGTACATTGTGGTCAGGAGTTTACAGACAACATGGGGTTAAGTTCACACATGGTCATCCACACAGGACAGAACTACTCCAGTTGTGCTACGTGTGTGAATGGCTTCACTCAGCCATCAGAGCTACTGGATCACCTCGCCACTCACATCATTGTGCCTGCATTGTTGTTTGTTAACAGCAGCTGAGATAAAATGGACAGAATATTAATACGTTGAGTAAGTGTTTTAAAACAGCAGGCTTTCTAGTCATAATGAGTATCCAAGGCATTGGCGGATCCAGGGGGGGGCCCGATGGGCCTTGGCTCCCCCCCCCCCCCAAAAAAAAAAAAGAAAGAAAGAAAGAAAAAAAAAAAAAAAGGGGGGGAAGAAGAGAAGAGAAAAATAAGAAAAGAGAAGAGAAAAGGTCAAGAGATTGTGGAGTATGATTCATATGGCCTGACTGAGGGCTCCTTATTTGGATGGAGGGGGAGGTTCTAAAATGTGCGAGAATGCAAGTCTAGATCAACATAATTTTCTGGGGGGCATGCCCCCATACCCCCTTGGTATAACTGATGCGCTTCGCGGGCAGGAAACATATGATCGCTCCAGGCTGGCCAGGTTTGGGCCCCCCTCCCCCTCTAGACAATCCTGGATCCGCCACTGCAAGGAACTCGTTGATGTTAACCAGGATCCAAGTGGGTGGTCAGTTGTGAAAGAGCCATCGAGTGGTGACACCACTGGCATTTAGAGGAACTAGCTACTATGCTTCATATAGGCTGTGCTGATTAGACCCAATCAGGGGTGGCGGAAGGTGGATTAAGTTGGAGGGGGGCCAGCTCCCATGACATATTATATGATCCTGAGAAAATTTAGGAAATGGTTGGAAATATTACCTTGAAATTGGTCTATTCTAGTGAATTCTGAGTCTAAACTGTTATTGTTTCCCAAAAAGCTGGGAGGGCTCAAACATATTTGAGCCCCCCCAACTTTAAAGTTGCAGGGGCCTGGGCCCCCAGGCCCCCCCTGTTCTGCCGCCACTGACAATCTAAAATATTCTTTTCAACCACAAGTAGGGGAGACCGGGGCACGTTGAACCGCTTTAGCACCTTTATTTTTTTCCTGACCTTGCCAAAGGAATCTGAGCTTTGATTTTTTATCAAGCAGTTACCTTGTATCATTGCGATATAAGAGAACCTATCACAAGGCAAATGTGGTCTTTTCTTGTATTTTTGTTGAATTTTTGAAAATAAAATCTTAGGGTGGTTCAATGTGCCCCATGCCCGGGGTAGGTTGAGCCACCCACCGGGGCACCTTGAACCACATACATTGAACGAGCCAAACAGTCATCAATATAGATCAATATTTGAAACTTCGGTTGGAATTAGTTACTATTGTTCCTTTTTCATAGGATTGAGTGCAAAAAATACATATTTAATGCACAAAAGTCACTCAATTATAGTTTCTATAGAAGTGACTGAGTTTGTGCCTTACAGATTTTTCTTAGGGTCAAATTAAACCAGTTTAAGAGTATTCCTGTTATTTGTTAAGTCTGAATAAAATCTTTGATTACATTCTTCTATAATGTAATGCACTTTTCTGCCTCTGAAAAGTAATAAATATAGGGAATAAAGACACTGTAAATATGTTACACAAGAATATTTTTGTACAAACCGTAAACTATGTATTCTATCATAATTTTATGACCAAATTGTATCGAATTTGTTTATGTCATTATCCATATTATCTTCCCTTGATACACTACTAACATTGCATCATTATTCAGTCATTTAATTGTCTTAACACCATTGCCAAAGAGCCCCTAAAATCGGGGCACCTTGAGCCGGCTTAAATATGTATTTTTTGCACTCAATCCTATGCCAAATCTTGGAAAGTTACAGGAGGTGGATGCTTCAATTTTGCATGTGGTCATGAACTACATACATCTTCATGAAGGCAGAAAATTATTTGGATCTGAGGGGGTCATGCGGGGAAAGTTCCTCAAATCTGTCTATATACAGCGGAATGGCCCTGGTGCCCACTAGCTGTACAGGTATGGTGGCTGACACCTCATGTAGCCACAGTGTGAAATATGTAGCATAGCACTTGGAGATACATATTGGATTACATGATTGTTTTGAAGTGAATTGTGCCATAACAATAAATATGTAACTGACTAATGCCAATAGCTCTGCTTGCTCTACGGTGTGACAACATTATAGTCCTTTGTAATGAGTGAGTTCATCTTGTCATTGGGAATGACCAGGAGGTTCATCCACAGACTAAACAATTGTGTTATCAGGTGTTGTTGTACACTTCAGCTTGGCACAGAGAGCCACAAACATGAGTTTGAGCTCCCGGCGGAACATGGCCCCACAGTAGTATAGTATGTATCGGAACGGGACTATAGTTAAGTACTGTTTATTACTCAATCGACCTGCAGCCAATCAGAGGCCTCCATTTGGTCACGTGACCCCCTCATTTGCATAATTACGTAATAAGCCACGCCCCCTCATTTGCATAATTACGTAATAGGCCGCGCCTCCTTGATCACCAGCCAATCAGGGGCCACCATTTGGTCACGTGACCCCTCATTTGCATAATAGGCCACGCCCTCTTGATCACGTGACCCTCTCATTTGCATAATAAGCCACACCCTCTTGATCACCAGCCAATCAGAGGTCGCCATTTGGTCACGTGACCCCCTCATTTGCATAATAGGCCGCGCCCCCTTGATCACGTGACCCCTTCATTGGCATGATAGGCCACAACAACATCACGTGGCTATCTTTGTTTGTAAACAACACCACGTGGCTCTCTTTGTTTGTAAACAACACCACGCGGCTCTCTTGTTTGTAAATAACACCTACTAAGTTTAGTCATAGGTAGCAGTAGTGTTTGTAAATAACACCTACTAAGTTTTAGTCATAGGTGTCTAGAGCAGCAGCAGCAGCATCTTTAGCAGCAGCAGCAGCAGCCGCGTCATAGGTGTCTAGAGCAGCAGCCACGTCATAGATGACTAGTGCAGCAGCAGCAGCAGCATCTTCAGCAGCAGCAGCAGCGTCATAGGTGTCTAGAGCAGCAGCCGCAGTAGCAGCAGCGTCATAGGTGTCTAGAGCAGCGGCAGCAGCATCTTCAGCAGCAGCAGTAGCAGCAGCGGCAGCAGCAGTAGCAGCAGTAGCATCTTCAGCAGCAGTAGCAGCATCAACAGCATCTTCAGCAAAAGCAGCAGCAGCTGCGTCATAGGTGTCTAGAGCAGCGGCAGCAGCATCTTCAGCAGCAGCAGTAGCAGCAGCGGCAGCAGCATCTTCAGCAGCAGCAGCGTCATAGGTGTCTAGAGCAGCAGCCGCAGTAGCAGCAGCGTCATAGGTGTCTAGAGCAGCAGCCGCAGCAGCAGCAGCATCTTCAGCAGCAGCAGCGGCAGCAGCAGTAGCATCTTCAGCAGCAGTAGCAGCAGCAGCAGCAACATCTTCAGCATCAACAGCATCTTCAGCAAAAGCAACAGCCCGTAACTTAGCATCATGTGCATCAGCCATAGCCGTAACAGCGACACTGCGACTAGCATAAGCAAAACAGGCTATTTTTTTAGCAGCTGTACAAGCATTAATAGCATTAGCCCTAGCAGCAGCCGCAACAGCGACACTTTTAGCAGACGTTGCAGCATCAGTAGCAGCAGCATCGGTAGCAAGAGCGGAAACAGTAGCAAGAACATTAGCAGCACGAGCAGCAGCGGCGAGAGTAACAGCAGCGTTGTTAGCAGCATCGGCAACTTCGTATGCAGCATGTGTAGCACGAACAGCGATACGAGCTTCACGTTTTGCACGAGCAGCAGCAATAGCTGCAGAAGTAGCCATCACACTTTCCAGCCACCCGTACGAATCTTGATAAAAACCAACCTCCACCTTGCTACTTGTTAACTCATCAGTAAACATGGACGTCTCCTCGTGTGGTGTTGTCGCGGCTCTGTAGTAGTGTTGGGATTGCTCACATTCGGTAGAACGTAGAGTGATTCCTGATGACGCCATGCTGAAGGTGGTAGAAGAAGTGTGTGGGACCCATGTTTCACTCTCGCTTATGTACTAGGCTCCGAGATAAGCTTCTTAACTCAAGAGGAAAACTCTCACTAGGAAGGCGACCAGCTGTCTACCTGTGTAGGTGCGGGTTCGTTACATCTTTAATCCTGTTCGACCCCCCGAGGAAATAGATGAAAAAAACAAAAGACCATCTTTCAAGCACTCGAATCCGCAGTCAGTAGGAAGCTATAAGGAGCTTAACTTGTGTTTGATTTAAGCTGTCTACCACACGCACGCGCTTGTAGTCACAGCTAGAGTGGCAGACTTCCGTCCGCCCGCTGGCGCATGACAATCGACTTTAGACACCCCTTGTAGTTTTTTTTTTTGTTTTTTTTTGCATACACAGTTGACTAGCATCTTAATCTCTTACTCAGCTATAAGCCCATATACATGTAACGCGCATTACTCCTCTTTATGGTAATTATCAGATCGATTTAAGGGTGGAAAAGGCTTAGGTGATTTAGGTCCCTCTCTAGCTGAAAACAGGCTTAGACCATAGCATGTAGGCAGCCGGCCGCGTTAAACACCCCCTGTAGGTTTTTTTTTGTATACACTCTCAATCCCCTCTCTAGGTGAAAACAAAGCTTAGAAGATGCGGTGATCCGGCCACCGGCTGGCGCGTCACACCTGTCGTTAATCACCCCCTGTAGGCTTTGTATACACTCTCGATCCCCTCTCTAGGTGAAAACAAAAGCTCCCTCCACGGGCTGGCGCGTCACACCTGTCGTTAAAACGCCCCCTGTAGTCTTAGTATACACAGTTGCCCCGCCTTATCTATTCACCAGCTATAAGCCCATATACGTGTACATGTGATTTTTGATACCCTCTCTGGAATAGGGTGGGGCTCAAGGTGAAAACAAGATTAGACCATTCGCTCTCTCAGCTATATAAAGAGCCTCAATTGTTCTTGCAACAGCACTTCACCACCGGTACACTATCAGTCACGAGGCAGATGTTTGCGGTATGGGTCATACAGGTTACCTACTAATAGCGGTTTGGTGAGTAGATCACTTTTTTTCCCCTAAAAAAAACAACAAAAACCCCCCACTTATGACTCAGGTATGTATATGTAGCACTGTTAGTGTAAGTACACAGTAGAATCTACTGTACTATAGACTCAACCCTCTGAAGACGGTGGAGCGCGTTAATGCGCAGGTCTGTGTCGGCGTCACTTGTTTTTTATTCTAACTAAAAAAGAAAAAAAAGTCAGAAGTCAATCTACGACCTATCAAAGACAAATTTGTGATAAGTTCAAACTAAATAAGAGACAGTTTGAGCGTCTCTTAGTCGCTGTCAAAGATGCGAATAACGAACGCGCTGAGGGCGGGGTTCAGGTCACGTATAGTTCCCCGCTCTTTCGTCAGATGGCGCCACAATAGGGGTTTTGTACATTCCTACGATGCTCGCGAACATTTCAACGCATAATGAGCTATATAGGCAACAAAGTGCGCTTCTGAATATATTAAAATATAAAAAACAATTCAATATTGTGTATTTCTGATAGAAATGAGGCAGTTTCTTTGAATACCAACTAAACTATAGCGAGATGAAAAATACCACACCATATCTAAGGCTTTATAAAAGATACATAGTCAGAAACTCTCGCCGAGTCGGCAATCTGAAAAACGGATCAACTCGTTTTGACTCGTTGTGCCACAAGGGCCCCCATCCAACGGGGGCCCTTTGAGGTCAGTCTGTCAAACCACAGTGATCCATGCTGCTTAACACTAGGCGTAATTAATTACGCCCATGTTGTGCAGCATCTAACCAACTGACAGTGTCAGTTGGTTGGCCCCTCTTTAGGGGCCACACAATAAATAAAGAATAGAGGCCTAAGGGAACGTTCACAAGCGTCTCCCCTTCCTACGGGGTGGGTGGGTCTTTGGGTTTAGTGACAAAACAGCGACATGTGAGTAGGAGTTTGCGTGTCAGCTCTCTTTTTTTTTCTTTTTTTTTCCAAGTCTACATATTATTTATGATTAAAAAATTTAAAAAAAAAAAAAAACCACGATAATATAGTGCGCTGATCAAAAACTGAATAGAAAAATAACCAAAATAGGTTGGGGAAATCTCTGCTATGTAGCTGATCGGTCGTTGTCACACGGTGCAGAAAATTTACTTTTTTTTTAGAAAATCTATATTAGGACCACAGACGGGGCACATGTGTCACTTGTCGAATATAAGAGATACCAATGGGCCTTGTCGAATTTAAGAACTAGGTCTTGGCCATTGGCATTGTCTATTTTGAGAAGTAGTCTTGCCCGTCTTGCCCCTTGTCGCCAACTCCCAGCACCCCCTGTGTCTCTTTGTCCATATTGGCTAAAAACAGGACATTGTTGCCTTGGCTATTTTACCCCCCGTCTGGGGATCTTATTACTTAATCACCTCGTCTTGACCCTGTGGGGCAGTGGGTATATGGAATAACCGTGTCCAGGTGTACTCTATCTGACACATAACCGAAGGTTACTGAGTTATGTAATAATACCTGACCTATGAGGCCGCCAGTCAGTTTGCCGTGATTATTTTGACACACTCTCAGTTACTCGTAGGACATCTAATACATAATTAGACTCAGCATCATATAAGACAGTCTCGGCCACGCCGGCTGCATATCGGACCAGGGGGATAGTCTGGCAGCGACCCGCCACCCCGTCCACAAGCTGTGTACAGCACCCCGTTTCTCTTTGTCCATATTGGCTAAAAAACAGGGCATTGTTGACTTGGCTATTTTACCCGTCTGGGTCTTATTATTTAATCACCTCGTCTTGACCCTGTGGGGCAGCGGGTATATGGAATAACCGTGTCCAAGTGTACTCTATCTAACACAACACATAACCGAAGGTTGCTGAGTTATGTAATAATAACTGACCTATGAGGTCGCCAGTCAGTTTGCCGTGATTATTTTGACACACTCTCAGTTACTCGTAGGGAATCTAATACATAATTAGACTCAGCATCATATAAGACAGTCTCGGCCACGCCGGCTGCATATCGGACCAGGGAGATAGTCTGGCAGCGACCCGCCAGCCCGTCCACAAGCTGTGTACAGCACCCCGTGTCTCTTTGTCCATATTGGCTAAAAAACAGGTCATTGTTGACTTTGGCTATTTTACCCGTCTGGGTCTTATTATTTAAATCACCTCGTCTTGACCCTGTGGGGCAGTGGGTATATGGAATAACCGTGTCCAAGTGTACTCTATCTAACACATAACCAAAGGTTACTGAGTTATGTAATAATAACCGCCCTATGATCCTATGAAGTCGCCAGTCAGTTTGCCGTGATTATTTTGACATACTCTCAGTTACTCGTAGGGTATCTAATACATAATTCGACTCAGCATCATATAAGACAGTCTCGGCCGCGCCAGCCGCATATCGTACCAGAGGGATAGTCTGGCAGCAACCCGCCATCCCGTCCACAATCTGTGTACAGCAGTCTGGACCAGACCACCAACTCTGGGTATAGCATTCGGGATGACTGGAGCAAGACTGGATCTAACCCTTTAATAGTCGCATAGCGCTTTAATGTGCAGTGCCCGTTGTCGTCATAAGCCATGAATGCAGCACTCAGAGTTCCTCACCAGGGCTGCATGCATGCATACACTGACATATCGACAAAGGGCGTAGCGCATTAAAGCACTATGCTACCTTTAGCATTAAAGCGCTGAGGGGTTATTTTTTGATAGTGTAGAACCAATATCTGTCTAATTAAACTCCTTATCAGTGCTGTTTTTTTTTCACATACAAAAGAATTAGGTAATGGCACTCCGCCATGTATTGGATAACCACTGCAGCACGACTCTGAAAAGCGGTGGCGGTGAATTTCCATTTAGATCCTGGAAAGGGGGGCGGTCAGATGTCGTCAAGGCCCTGATAAGTAGGGCAGTTAAAATCATATGATTACATTGAGCTAATTTTCTTGCTGAAAGGAATGAATAATTGTATTTGTATAAAATTCACACACACACACACACACACACACACCCACACACACACAAACTCACACACACACCCACCCACACACACACACACACACACACACACACACACACACACACACACACACACAGACAGACACACACACACACACAGACAGCACACAGGACACCTGATGATCTCCACACGATGACCTGATTGCCCTTCCTACAAAAAAACAACACAAAAAAGCCCAACTCGATCTACCTACTCAACAGGGTTTCAGTGTAGAGCGTATTAGGGGTTTTTCTGATGCGTATATTATATTGAGATTGATTTTCAACTTTTGTGATCAGTGGTTGGTCCTTAAAAGGACCGTTTGGTAGAGAGAGAGGGTAGCAGGGACCTTGCTGCTGAAGCGGAGGGCGTGGTCATAACGCGTGGTAGTCCTTCAGCAGCTCCTCCAGCACGGCGGGCGGTAGTCCTTCCTCCATGCAGACTTGCTGCTTGACTCGCTCCACGCACTGGCGGATGAGTTGATCAGTGACGTTCGCGATCAGCTCATCCACCACACCCTCTGCTTCAGCAGCAGTCCGCTGTCTCTCCTCTCTCTGTAGCGAGGCTACGAACTGCTTCTCCACGGCCGCATCGATCATAGATCGAGAAACGGCCACGAAGTTCTGTCTCTCCGCCTCCTCTCTCTGTAGCACGGCTACGAATTCCTTCTCCACGGCCGCATCGATCATAGATCGAGAAACGGCCACGAAGTTCACTCCGTGAGCCATTTTGTCGAACTGACTTCCTAGCCGCCTGAGAGATGCTGACGTCACACTATTTTCGACGATGCTATGACGCGCACGAGGTAGACAGACGAAGTCGTTTCACTTCCTTATTTGGAGTTTGGGACCTTGTGACACCGAAGTCATACCGTACGGTCGCGATAAAGCAACTAGTGTTGAAAAGCGCACCGGTCTTGTATAAGCGCCGGAGTATAAGAGCCTCCAAATGTTTTTTCTCAAGCACTAAAATCGCGACTTTGAATAAGCGCCAGCGCCTGGCTTGTATATAGCTCCTGAGTAAGAACTTCACCGAATTGAAAAGCGCTCCCTCAGAGCCCTTAATCGCGACAGTACGGTACAAATCTGATGTCAACCCGCGCCAAAACCAAAAAGGGTGTTCCGGTCACACGTACCTACGACGAGCGACCTTCAGCTATCACCACGTGAAGAGTTGGAAATAAATTTTGTACGGCAAGAAAACTGAAAACTGATAACGATTCCATTAGATAAGTATTTGGTTCCAATCTATGGCGAGATATTTCCACCAGAGCGATTGATTTATATGTCTGTAAGGTTCAGCTCTCCAACACTCTCCAATATCCGCCGGTGCACGACGGTCGCCGCCCATCATTAGTGACAACTAAACTTCTGCTGGAGAGTGAAAGTTACGTTGAGTCTTGAGGTGCGCAGAGATACTATCTGCCGCAGCCTGATTTTAGTTCCACGCTATTTAGATAACCGCCCCATTTAAAATCTCTCTCTCGATCCTAGAAAAGGAAAAAAGGCTAGAGTTTATCATGGACGCGTCTCAGTTTTAGTCAAGCCGTAAAGTGAAGAACCCGAGCTTGTACATATACCCACGTGAGGAGTGACATAGCGGGGCGTTCAGTTAGTACTGAGTCTATAGTCAAGGTCAAGTTCCACTCTCTAAACAGAGCTTTAGCGACTCCGTCATCTAGACTAGACCGCGCGCGCGATTTTTTTTGCTGAAGCAGCTAATCGATGGAAACGTAGAGAAGACGTACTCGATCAAAAACTGCTTCAGAGGCTTGTTATCAGGTATTATCAGTTAAATCAAAATATTTCAAAACATCCAGAAAAGCAGAATGACATGTCCTACGGGCTACAGCCGGGCACTGACGAGCAGACGCCGCTGACGTCATTTCAATCAGGTCGCAGCGCTTTTTAGACACCTTTTCTGTAGGACCCGTCTCATACCTTAGTATATAATACCGTAAACGCCGGGTGATTAGTATATGATCACATTGACAGTCGCGGATCCACGAAGAGGCTGGATAAGCCACGAGCGGACCCGCGACTGCAATGTGACATAATCTTACCATGCGCTTTGTTTTGTTTTTGTTTCTATTTACAACAGCAAACATTTCAACAGCCTATTGTTTTTTTAAAATGATGAAAAATCGGCCCAAAAAAAAGTAAACATTTTAGAGCTAAATTTGTGGAGGATAGCCGGACATGCTGATGTCACTAGACCCCTAAATTCGATATGGTGACATGGTCATTTTCTTAAAAATCAATACGACGACACGGACACGGACATCTAAGTGACATGGGCCATGGGGCATTTCTTGAGTCCGACATGTGACATGGACCATAGTGACATGAGGAAAAAAAAATGTTCGAAGAGTGCATCAGAAAAAGTACCATTTCAAACCTAAGCATTTCGCCAAATTTTTTTTTTTTTTTTTCTTGGATGGTACCCGGCTTTGCGGTGTCTGGGTCCTTAAAAATGTACCAGAATGCTCAAATTCGGGATCTAAATATTTTCAAAAAACGTTTTCTCCCTTAGTGACGTGTGACACGGGCATTTCTTAAATTCGACATACGGCTGCATGGGGAGGACCCACCCGTCAAGGGCCCCATGATGACTCATACCCGCCGCGTTCAGTCAATCAACCGAGATCTTTTTCTGTGGTGGTGTAGAAGGATCTCCCCCCTGAGGTTACAAAGACACCTCTTTATTTAAGGGGCTACGAGCCGCAAAGTCGCTTTCGCAAAGTCGCAAGAAATATTCAAGTCAAAAAGTCAAATTCATCAACTATCAGTACAGTCGTTTGAAAGTCATCAAGTCACCGAAAAACTCCTCTACAGTCACCTCCGACTCGCCTCCTCCCTACCCCCCTAAAGGGGGGTAGAGAGGAAGCGATTCCCTAGAGATCAGATAATTTTTTTTTTTCTCCCGAGCAGACCCTAAAAGCCCCCCCTCCCCCCCAAGTGCCCGCCCACCCCATAAATAGTGCCCCCCTCCCCCCCCTCCCCTCCCCATGCATCTTAAAGTGCCCCCCTCCCCCCCTCCCCTCCCCTCCCCCCTTATAGAAGCCTCCCATTAGCTAGTCCAAGTCATGTGACCAAAAGGGGGGCGTGGTCTGTCTATTGTCTATATTATGCAAATGAGGGAGGGGGTCAGGTCACGTGACCAAGGGGGTGTGGCCTATTTTCCAAATAAAGAGCGCTTCCGGTCACGTGACCAAGGGGGTGTGGTCCTATTATGCAAATGAGGGGGTCACGTGACCCATTATTATGCAAATGAGGGAGTCACGTGACCAAATGGAAGCCACTGATTGGCTGGTGATCAAAGGGGCGTAGTCTACTATGCAAATGAGGGGGTCACGTGATCAAGGGGGCGTGGCCTATTATGCAAATGAGGGGGTCACGTGACCAAATGGTGGCCCCTGATTGGCTGGTGATCAAGGGGGTGTGGCCTATTACGTAATTATGCAAATGAGGGGGCGTGGCCTATTACGTAATTATGCAAATGAGGGGGTCACGTGACCAAATGGAGGCCTCTGATTGGCTGCATGTCGATTGAGTAATAAACAGTAGTTAACTATAGTCCCGTTCCGATACATACTATACTACTCCCCACTCACACAGTACAGCAGGAAGTTTATAGCATGGTTTACCTGCAGCAAAACAAGGAATACCCACTGTACTGAAATGATATCATCTAGGATGAAATACTGATAAATAAGTTCTAACAATAATAGCATCAATGCCAAGGGGAAGGTAAGAATGACAAATACACAACTGTTGACAAGCAGCATCACTGTGGTCCTGTGACTGTGTGCACTGGGTGACTGACCTGGGGTCATTCCTTGCCGAGCACGTTTTGCTGTACGCAGTTTTACAATGATGACAGTGTTACAGATCAGTATGATGACTGCAGGGAGTATAATGTACAACAGTATATAAAAGGTACCAGCTGTTTGGCTACCTCTAAACTGCCCTGTAATAACTTCCATTGTTACAACTAAGATCCACATGATCACGGTGACAGTTATACATTTTGTTCTGTTGAACAGAACATGAACCCTGTGAGGCTGACACACAGCCACCACCCTCTCTATGCACACGAGTACAATACTCCAGGAACTTGCCACTCCTGCTGCACCCTGGATAGCATAGAGATAATCTGGATCAAGGATTATAAATGGTGCTAAAGACAATATATACAGAGTGTCAGCAACAGCGAGAGAGGACAGGAACACAGACGTTGCCTATTGTTCCCAGGATGACTAAGGTAATGTCAAGTATTTCAGCTGTCAACCTCATGCGGTCATATTTCATATCAAACTCTGCATAGTCATAGTCTGCATAGTTTCCCGTCATGTTGTTGGCATCATACACTCTGGTAGCATTCATGGTTTTGTGGTGTATTCCCCTGTAAAGGGATCTAAAAGAAAAGCATGAAAAAAGACAAGAGACTTCCTCTGAGAGATTATCATGAAGTAGAATGTTAACTTATATTAAACTTTTAATTTGTCTTACGTGCTACCTAAACTGATTCAAAAGAACATGCCCATCACCTGGAAAAATGTCTGTGACTTTAATTGGCAAAACTACAGAGGCCTCAACCTCATTTAATAATTATTTATCTGCATTGACTTCAAACGTTTGCTTCATCACTCTTTTAGCTAACTTAATCCAAGTTAATACCAAACCCTATATTCCCCCTGCTACTGACGAACTGACCTGATACAAGACATACTTTTGCCCTAAATCTGCAAAGCAGGAGGCCTTTATTACATATGTAACATAGTTAGAAAAAAAAAATACACACGGTGCCAGAGGAGGAAATGATATGGCCGGTACTATACCGCCTACAAGGTGCAATGCGCCACCTGGTGTGCGCATGCTGAACTAACACTTCCCGCGGTGAATATAACACAATAACGATATGATAGTTATTGAACCCATATTCCCCCTGCTACTGACAAACTGACGTGATACAAGACATATACTTTTGCCCTAAATCTGCAAAGCAGGAGGCCAAACCCACAACAACACAACTTTTGCCCTACACACATGCCAACTTCTGGGCTACCAACATGTCTTTTTGCTTCCTTGACGAATAAGTGTCTGAGATATACAATAGCACAGACCACGACCTCCAGTCGCCGTAGGTCTTGACTTCATGAAGAGGCAAGAATGAGGCGAGGAAAGTAGCAGAACCACGCCTCATGCTATGAGTGGTGTAGTTGCCCTTTAGTCCGGCTGACACACAGAGTTTCTTGAACATTACTGAGAATTGGTTGTATGAATACGGAAACAGGGGTGAAGCTGGTGGCAGCTTGGACCACTGAAGATACGTCTCCAAGAACCGACAAGGGCACAACACTGACCCCCCAGCTTCCACTATAGGAATCACTTGAGTGCGTTCCCGGTACTGTATAGTTTTTGATGATCGAATGGTCACATCCAATCCTGCACTATCAAATGAAATGTCCTGAACCCTCAACGTATGAGGTGACGTGGTGATGTGACTAACTCTCAATAAACACCGGTAGGCAATGGTGATGGCACACCACAGCCGCAGATCACCAAACTTCCTCATATCCAATGCAACAAACAGTTTCTTCATATCCTGGGGAGTGAGTGGTGGAGCTTGGACGGTTTCACAACCCAACAGTCTCTTCGCCCCCATCAAGGTTGATTTAATCAAGAACATAGAGGATTCCACATGCTTCACACCCCAATAGTCATGTAAGGCCCATCCCAGTGGGCACAAAATTCAGTCCAATGTTGAATCAACGTTGAATCAATGTTGAATCAACATTGACAACTATTTATCAATGTTGATTCAATGTTCTGTGCCCACTGGGATAGGCCACTGATGTAATTAGCTATTGTCACATAACAGCAGGTCCTAGCCAAAAAGGTGATGAAGAGACACACTGTCTTGGGCGACACAGGGAGAGGCTCCAACCAATGTTCACTGCAGAATGTGAAGAATTTCTTCCACTGGCTCTTTCTGGCTTTTACGGTATTCTCAGACCAACAGTGCTCTCTGACATCTTGCCACTCCCCATGAAGCACACTGAGCTCTGCAACAATTGAGAAAAGAAAATAGTTTTGAAGAGCAGATGGTAACACAATCAGGATTGTTGAGGCGTGACAAAGAATCCGCCAATATATTGTCCACTGAGCTAATCCGCGCTGCTCTGAAGCTAATATTGAAGAAGGCAGAGACCCAAAAGATCTCCCGCAGCCAAGCCATAGTATATGAGTTCACACTACGACCTGTGTTAATTGCTGCTTGGACCTGAGTATTGTCAGTTATAAGGAGAACTTGCTGGTTTTGCCATCTATGTCCCCACTTGTGAATTCCCACCACCACAGGCCACATTTCAGTTACATTAATGTGGCTATCATAAGCCTCCTTTGGCGGTGACTCTGAGTGGACGCAGCCAGTAGATTCATGCTGCCACGCCCCCCAAAAGTAATCATTTGAATAGTAGTCATCATCGATGTACGCACCAAACCCGAAATCTGATGAGTCACTGTACATGTTTATTACACAAGGGTCGGCTCCCAGGACTTTAGCTTTCCCATTAAACCACAAGACAAAGCTTGCCCACCAGATGAAGTCTTGCTTAACCACTTCATCCAAAGGGACTGTCTTTGTACCGTACTGTTTCAAGATGTTATATATACGCCTTGCAAAAGTGCGTCCTCCCTTAACCACTGTGGCACAGTGGGCCAGAAGTCCGGCCACCTCCTCCAGGTGCTCTCGGTCACACACAGACTGGCCCAAGAAGCTGGTGACCTCTTTTTGCACCCTTGACAGTTTATCTGGGCCTATGGACACTGTCATGTCCACGCTGTTGATGATGATTCCCAGATACTTGAATGATTGCGCAGGCTCGGTGGATTTTGTTTCCTCCACCTTGAACCCCAAGTCGGTGCACATACGCTGGAGCAAATCCTGAGATTGTTTACAATTGTCATAAGTGTCACAGAG
The DNA here is from genome assembly GCA_947462335.1 of Harmothoe impar. NCBI lineage: Eukaryota > Metazoa > Annelida > Polychaeta > Phyllodocida > Polynoidae > Harmothoe > Harmothoe impar. Next base: position 71,045,859 of record OX381713.1, read on the forward strand.
GACTGCAAAATCGTCCAAGTAATTGACACATTTGTCCATATCAAATTTACCACAGCACTTGACTACAAAGTCTGAAAACTTGGTGAAGCAATAAGGTGCACACTTAAGACTGAAGCACAGCCTGAGGTCCTCATGGTACTGAACACCGATACCTGTGTCCCATTTGAAACCCTGGAATGTCCTCTGAGATGGTATCAAATGAATTGTGCGATAGGCGTCAGAGATATCAGTGACTGCACCGAAGTCCATGGGATGAAGCATGTCCACTACCGTATCGACGGTTTTGTAATGAAACTTTTCACAAGTCGACAACATGAATTCATTAATATTTTTACCCTCGGGCATTGAACAGTCAGTAATGGGATGCAGCTTGCCATTAGATTTTGCCACGCCCCCTAGAGCATGAACACATCTCGGGGGTGACGTCACCACCCTGACCTTGCACTCACTGAGTTCCTTTCTGATTTTCTCTGATATTTCTGCAGCATACATTTTACCAGTGATGGATGAGTAATTCTCACATTCATATGAACTATCACAATCATGGTCAACAATCCTCACCCCCCGACATGCACACGTCAAGACATACAAATCATCAATAGTCACATCTTCACCAAACCCCAACACTGACGCCGCAAAACGACATGGCTTCAATTGACAAGAAGCGCCACTGAGAATGTACTGGCATTGACATTCTCCCTCAATACACAGGCGAAAGACGGGCAAATAACATTCTGGGCCCACAACTACTAATGCTACCGGTAGTTCACAGCTGTATATTTGACAATATTCCATCCTAGAACGCAGTGAAACATCAATACTCACAAATTCACACAGATTTTCCCAATATTCATCTTGCAATTCTTTCACACGCACGCCATGACCACGATCATAGATCAGTGAGGCGCGCGCGAGTACAACATCATGGACACCTAGGGACGATAATTCCACAAATAATTCACTAAATACATTTTCTGACTTCACTTCGTTAACTAACATTTTGCCAATATTAACATCCAAGTCAGAACTGAGATTTATCAAATCAGGGGAATCCAATTGTTGATACGAATCAATACCGAAAAATTCTGACAATTCTTCTTGATCGCGCGACTCGTCAATTTCTAGTGCACATGCACTCAGCGGAGGAGGAATTTCGTAAACACGAGAGTCGGCGGGTTTGTTATGATTTGTATCTGGAATAGTGCGGTCACCCTTGTCACTACATACCGTAATTGGGTCAACAGCTGCCTTCACAACAACATCGATAGGCCGTGACATAACAACATTGACGGGTGAGTCTTTCACGGCTGAGTCACAATGTCAGGCCTTATTATCGCCCGGCCCTTTTTTACAATCGAACATACCATGACTGGTAGCGTCACAGTTCACACAAGCATGTTTGAAGGCATAACCTGGACATGGCATATTCTGCTGATATTTGAAACAAAGACCTTTATCAGCAGCCGATTTACGCCAACCTCCCAATTCACTATCACGGTCTTTACCTCTGTAATTACCACCAGAGCCTCCCCGGCTCCAACCTCCCCGACCATTGTTGTTGCTACCCGAGGAATTTTTCCCCCTTGATACACACCCCCCACCACCCTGCTGGTGCCCCCGGCCCCCAACTTGGTATTGGTAAGGTGGGTATCAGCTCCCTGAAAGGCTGCCTCGCCCGCAACCCGGGCCCTCTCTAACATTTCCTCATCATAAGCAACCAAGGCCTTAATATCATACACATTAGACTTCGCCATCTCTGATAAGTATTCCATATGATCTAGAAACCCTGATACATCACAGTTAGATTTCATCATGTCCTTTAGCAATTTGCTATGAAAGAACCACAAGTCTGAAGGACTGTTAATTGTCAGTGCTTTTCTTCTCTCACTCGCCGGCAGGAATCTACGGTAGTCAAACTTACTCATGATGGCTGAATCCTGAGGACGATGACAACAATCTGACCCGTGCGCCTGGCCATACGAGTAGCCCATCGACTCCGATGGACGCAAATGCTGACTGCCGCCGTAACCGTATCCACCGTGGGGTTGACTCTGATACGTGTGGGCCACCCCACCAGGAGGAGACATCTGATGTCCACCATAATAAGCTGAATGCTGAGACGTTGCCGCAGTTGAATAAGCACCCGGATACATTGGAGCACTATAGGAGGCAGGGCTCTGGTAGTAGCCCGGCCATTGTCCCGGCCATGGTGAGTGTTGACCTTGGTAACCATAGCCAGGGCCGCCATTGTTGACCGGCGGGACATAATAATTCACAGGGGCGGCCGGATACGGCAAAAAACCTCCTGCAGGTGGATCCACCTCTAGATCCTTCTTAGACTGCTTCTTGGCCTCCTTCTCGGCAGCCTCTGCCTTCTTGGTAGCCTTATGCACAGATTCCACTTCCTCTGCCTCCAACTGTTCATTCTCCAATCGGATAGCCGCCAGACGACTCTCCAGAGTCATTAATTCTTTTTTGCGTAACAAAAGGCCTTTGCGCTCCTCCTCCAGAGCAATCTGCTTACTCACAGTTTCCGGGTTACGCTCAATAGACGGTGACTGAGGCTCCGCGACCTCCTGGGCCTCCGACTTGGCGGCCTCCTCCGTGGCATCCGCCATCTTGCCCGAAATGTCAAAAGCTAAATCCTCTGGAGTAACTTTACCACCTTTTGGTTTGTAATGGTGAGCTTGTACCTGGCAACCTGGACAAAATTGCAGATGAACCCTGGCGTCGTATTTCACCCCACATTGGTGACAGAATACCATGCTGGGGAGCTCCACAGAACTCAACCAATACACACGGTGCCGGAGGAGGAAATGATATGGCCGGTACTATACCGCCTACAAGGTGCAATGTGCCACCTGGTGTGCACATGCTGAACTAACACTTCCCGCGGTGAATATAACACAATAACGATATGATAGTTATTGAACCCATCAAGAACCAAATCTGGCAAACTTTGGGCACCAGTTGAGCCCAGGCTTGGTTAGCCAGTCTGGGTTTCACTACATAGGTCTATCCTTCTATCCTAAGTCCTGATCAAGGAGGGAGCAGGAGAGGGAGGGAAGTTAACTCTAATGCACTAGACCCATTAGGCAGGATGATGAATAATTGGAGCCCCTGTGTATAACGCTGACAAACTCAGCATGATACACCAATGCAGTGGCCAAAAGTGCACTAATGATGAATGAACATCTGCCGTCTTACAAATGGGCTGAGAGTGGGCTGAAACAGGTTATTAAATCTAAGACCCATACATTCTTTTATATATGTATGTATATAGGCCTACACTGCACATGGAGGGAATGGTTTATAGCTTTCAGCACTCACCTTTAGGTGTAACAAGTTGTCAGTATGGTGTCACAGAAATAACGCGCCAGTTAATGTGAGCTGATCTGTGTAAGAGCGTTCAGCTGCCAGTAACACATCTAACTGATGTGTCACCCTAAGGAGTATGTATACCAGTCTGTAATACCAGCCTCACCCACTATAGAGTGTGAGCTGATCTGTGTAAGAGCGTTCAGCTGCCAGTAACACATCTAACTGATGTGTCACCCTAAGGAGTATGTATACCAGTCTGTAATACCAGCCTCACCCACTATAGAGTTAGCCCTTTAAGGGCCACATGCCGGTTTAATGCCCTTTTACTTCAAAACTCACCTGGGCTGAATTCAAACATTATGCCATCCCTGAGGTATAATGTTTGAGTGTCTTATCTTGCCAAGGCTGCATTCAGGAATCATGATGACAAAGGTCAAGATTCCCGAAAGCATTATGTGGTCCTTGAAGGGTTAGAGGCTATACAGTGTGTAACCATATAATACCCACTTATCTGTAATAAAGTTAAATAGATAATCATTATGTTGTTTACATCCACACTTAGGGTGAGTGCTGTAGACATGAAGTTATTATGGACCTCATGATGCGGGAAACATTAGCAGATAGGCTGGAGCTGTTGGATTAAACCTTTAAGGGCGGCGTAGTGCTTTAATGTATATTACGCAAGTGGGGACGAAGCTGCCAAGTGACTAGACACCACCCATTTTACCTGTAATCTTAAAAGGCCCACTTCTTGTTATCTTAATCAGTTTCCAGGTCTATCCTCTAGATGGCACCACTGTAGGTTGTTAACATTTCTGTATATATCGGGGGCTCTGCTCCCACACACCCCTTTTCCTCTCCTTTTTTGAAACTGTAAAAGAACTATAACCGAACCTATTTAACTCTAAAGGATGGGACAGTTAAGATTAAAGGAGAGGACATTCAGACTTGCAAACTTACAGTGGTGCCATCTGGAGAAGATTTGAATACTGTATCCATCTCTATCCAGCAAAGTATAGGCATAATACATATCATTTTAAAGGGAAAATAGCGACCTTCCTAATCATCTTACGTAGGACAACATCACAAATTATCTATTCTAAAACACCCCTCCCCACTCCTGGATGAGCATGGTCCATTATGGCATGGACTACGTGTGTAATAATATGAATTGAAATTCTTGGGCCCACAGTTTTACCTCCGGGCCCACGGTCCCCTGGGGCTGAGAGCCTGGGTGGCCCATGGTCTCAAAAGTTAATGTCTACCCCTAGACTCACAGTTGTCTATTGTGAAATGCCAAGGAATCGATAAAGCTCCATTGTCAAAATCCTTGAGAAATGACAATTATTATTGTTGCAAATATTGCCCAAGATATATAATAGACAATGTTCAAGGCTGATTGTAGACTAGTTGTGTTATTTTGTGCAAACTTTTTGGTGATGGATGGTGGACAAACTACGCTTTGTGATAGAGGAATGTTTTTTGGACAGGGCGGCGGATCCGTAATCCAAGTTTTCAAAATAAAACGGCCTAACGCGAAACGAGGTTTAAGGAGATTCTGACTCGTGAGAGTCCACTGAACACAATCCCATACTTTCTTAAGTCGTTACGCAGTGTAATCATACATTTATTCATATTATGCCGGTCAAAATAAGGGAGTGCAATGGTTGGTATGTAAGAGATGATTCATAGTCTGGTTGCCAACTTGTACTTCTACTAGGTCTACTTAGACCTAAGGCCACCTTATTCTGATGACTTGGATTACAGGCTTTCACTGTAAATATTTTGGGAGGGCAGAGGGGGAAAAAAGCTGTTTCACACACCACCCAGGGTACCGAAGACTCCCAAAGGTCAGAGGCAAAAAAACAACAACAAAAAACTAATTTTTGAGTAACCTAATGAAGGTTTGTTAAGAAAATATCCCCAATCTGATTGGCCTCATTCCACCTTTTGCTGGTCAACAGGTACTTTTTTTCTTTTTTTTAAATCTTTTTCAAAAATTCTAGGAGGGAAAAAGGTTTAAAAAAAACTTCTTTTTTTTTGCAAAATGTGAAAAATCTGGGCGGCGGATCTGTAATCCAAGTTATCAAAATAAAACGGCCTAACACGAAAATAGGTTTATGGAGGTTCTGACTCGTGAGAGTCCACTGAACACAATCCCATACTGTGCCAAGGGTGCACCGCCGTTTTCCCAAAATGTCTCGCGGGAAAATGATGGCGTTCAGAAAAATGTATATCTCTGCTGTCTGTAGATCTAGAATTGGTGCACTGCAACCAGATATAATATATAATAGTTTAGCTAATTGGATTCACGTTAATGTTGACATTTTGCGTATGATAATGTGGGTAAATGGTTTTCTATCATCAGATGGAGGTAAAATTTTAGTAAATGATTATTGGCCTCCATTATTTGATTTATGAACACTTGGAGGCAAGGCAATCAGGGATATGGGAGGGGAGGATACATGGAAGGGAAGGGGACATGGGAGGTGAGGAAGATCAGCACACCCACCCCTCCAGAATGCATGGGACGAGGAAGGGGCCAATCACAACTGGTACTTCTCCATACTCATAATATATATCAAAAAGTGAAATTCAATTGAAATGAAAATATGGCGGCAATGGGCCTGGAGTGCTCGAGGCTGACTTATACCATGCTCTCGATGAGAATAATCAGCGAATAAGTGTATTTTCATCACGTTGTTTTGACATCGTAATTCGTATGACTACTATTTTGATAATCATATCGTTTCCATCAACCAACATTTGTGGCCCTTAGATTCATTACCTCAATGTATTATCCAATAATTATTGAATACAATATTACCAGTATACAATCATTTATTTTCCTAATGGTCATTTACAAGCCATTAACAGACATACCAGCCTGAAGGGGGATGCAGGACAGGTCCCAGGGCCTCTCTCTACCTCCAGAATTGACTTTAAAGGCGCATTGAACCCACCATGTCATTTGCGTGCAAAACTCGGCAGGGTTAGGTTACTGATTCAGTGGGCCTTTAAGCCCATGTCATACTCTGCAAATTGTCAGTGTGATATAAACTGTCATCAAACATGCATTTTACAGATCTATATGGGCATGTATACTGACCACCCTACGTTTCAACGAAATACCACGACTTTCAAGGGCAAATACACAACTTATATGTTGTATCTTGTAGTGCATTGGTAAAACCATATGTGCCTCTTATCCATTACTTTATTGTATCTCATAAATAATATCTATATACATTTGACGATGGGAATAAGGTCCATACCAAGTAGTTATAGGAAATATAAGAAGCGGGTAGTGGATTCTATGCCTAAAGCATGTTGTGGAACCCGACTGGTCGTCACACACATACCCCCTCTGTAGGGGAAGGGCTGAACTGCTTGCTTTCACCCACCAGGGGCACACTGCTGCCCGCATATAGGTCACGAGGTCCTCTATGTTTCTATATAGCATACAAAACATAAAATTAGCCATCCACAAAATGTGTTGACCATAGTCTTAGCCCTAGTCTGATTAAACAATCCCTCACACACAATGTTTCAGCCTCAATAGAAAGCATGACCATGAAAATCTCAAAAAAGTCACTTTTATCCACAGGTAGTCCAAATTTCGCCCTGTTTTGGCCTAAAATCGACCTTTGGCCACATCAGTTATTGCTTGCCTCAGAAATTTCCCAACCCTTTACATAGCATAAAACTACATGTGCTATTCTATCCACCTGTGAATTTTTCACAATTTTAGCCATATTTGTTTTATCTGAAATATAACCCAATCAGCAGCCAGAACACCCTTCAATGCAGACCAGAATACCATATGACTCGGTAGATGGCGCCATTTAAGTGGCGGATCCAGGATTTTCCAGACGGGGGGGCCCAGACCTGGCCAACCAGTGACTGTCTGTTCCCGCGCGCAAGCGAAGTGCAGCACAAGCAAAGCCATACTAGCGGCTTTTGGGGCATGCCTCCCCCCTAAGAAAATGCTAATGGTCTGTGTCTATATGGTATTGTCCCCTTCTCTCTTTTTCCCTCTCTTTTCTCCCCGTTTTTTTTTTGTTGATCCCCCCCCCTGGATCCGCAAATGCCATTTACTTCCACAACGACCTGTAGGGCTGTGGTTGTCAGAGCTCGGCCTCACAACCTCCACTGTGAGGCTGAGCTCTGACAGAGAGACCGACTTTCATAAAAAAAAATTCTTTATGTATATTAGCGAGTGATTTGTGTGAATATATTTGATATACATCTATGAACATTGAGATGTCACACAAGTAATAGGATATATCACTTGCCAACGCACTTTGGGTCAGACTTCATTACTACTATATGTATAGATAGCAGGCTTTAATGTCCATACCTACCCCAGTGTACAGACCCTGGTATGCTGAAACTAAACATTGATGGTGTATTATTCCCTGCAACCACTTCTGTTCAGGAAAATGAGCTCCTACTATCTCTTTGATTAAAACCAAGTAATGGTAAGGACTAATTTTCAAGTACAAATATATTTGAAGGCATCAAGATCTGTACGTCCATATTTATATCCAATGTGTTGATGCTGCATGATATGTACCCTAGTAGCAAGCCTGCACAGGGCCAATTTGGTTTTAGCTCGGATTGGCTGTTTGAAGTCGGGCAATACTGAGCTGGGTTTCATGTTGGGCAGATGGCTGGGCTGAAGTGTGGCCCCGATTGGGCTGCCCATTTTGGGCTCAGATCAGTTTCAAAGCGGGCTGCCCGATTTGGGCTCAGATCAGTTTCAAAGTGGGCTGCCCGCTTTGGGTTCATGTGGGGCAGATGACAGGAAGCCCGTCCAAAACCCGCTCTGAGCCCAATTCGGGCAGCCCACTTGGGGCCACACCAAAGCCCAGTGCCCTAAACCAATGGGCGCCCATCGGTTAGCCCACTCCGGGCCGATGAGGGCTGAGGTTGGGTTTGGACAGGGCAACTGGTCTAGTAGTTCTGATGATTGACACCAGATGTCACTACTATACAATATATAGAGTTCTCTAAAAAAGCCAGATGAAATTGACATTATACAATAATATAATAAAATGTTAAACTGATGTACAATAGGAAACAATAAACAGATGTTCTCACAGTTTGAGAATAAGGTAGACTATATATATTTGAATGAAGAAAAGAAGGTTCTCCAAGCAGCTTTCGAGTGTAGACACTATTTATGTGGTATTACAATTCGCTTAACACAGTCTCCTATGCTCCCTGTGGGTATGAACTATGGATTTGAAGGCTAATGTACACCCTAGACACTTGTCGATGCTGCATTTGGCTCAAACCTGATGATAATAGGCCTGCTTGATACTTCCATTATTGGGTAGGAAGAGTATGATTATGCCTTAGGTTGATTAGCAGGACCTAGGATATCTGGTTCGACAAATACGAGAAATCTTTCTGGAATGTTTGAATAGACTCTATAAACCCATAATTATCAGATTAGCTGTCCATTAGCTGTCAGTAGTATAGTATGTATCGGAACGGGACTATAGTTAAGTACTGTTTATTACTCAATCGACATGCAGCCAATCAGAGGCCTCCATTTGGTCACGTGACCGGAAGTGACCTACTTAGGGGATTAGTGGTGACGTCACGTGACCTAGTTAGCCAATCAGAGGCCTCCATTTGGTCACGTGACCGGAAGTGACCTACTTAGGGGATTAGCGGTGCATTCTGGGTAACCCTGCAGCCAATCAGAGGCCTCCATTGGGTGACCGGAAGTGACCTACTTAGGGGATGGTGCATTCTGGGTAACCTACTGACCTACTTAGGGGACCGGAAGTGACGTCATATGACCTAATTTAGGATCACGTGATCGGAAGTGACCTGATGAGTCACGTGACCGGAAGTGACGTCACACGACTTAATGGCCAACCGGAAGCGACCTGATTGATCACGTGACCGGAAGAAGAAGAAGTTGTTTTTTTTGTTTAGGATCCCGTGACTGGAAGCGACGTCGTCACATGAGTGACGCTTTAAGAGACTGCGCGACTTACTAGTAAAAGAAGCCGTATGATAATAAAAACACAACAATATTTTCTTTTAATTTTTTTTTATTTATTTTTTTTTCAATCTTGATAAACACTCTATTTTTGAAAAGATGCACACGCTTATTTTTTTTTTTTTTTTTTTTTTTTTTTCATATCTCTAAAGGACTCGTTGTCACACCGTCAGAATGCACGCGACGCTTATAATACAAGTAGCGCACGCCGTCTTTCTCTATGGTGTAGGTGACCATTTTGTTTCGCACCACTTTGAAATTTCTATTTACAGCAATGAGAGTTTTTCGTTGGCGAAGAACATCCAAGAAGGCGTCTGGTTCCTGGGGGTTTTGTTTCTTCTGTACGCCTTTTGCACTCCATTTTTTGGATTTTCTTTCACCGGTGTCGCTGACTCGATCGTAGCAAATGTAAGTCTTAGGGTTGAGACTTAGGATCCCGTCACCTTCCCACTCCGCTTTCATGAGCCCCGAAGTTCTCAGATCGTGAAGGTACCGTCTCTCACAACATCCGCCGGGCGGCGCACACCATTCTCGCACTCTTTCCGTTTTTGTCTTCACGAAAAGCTCTAAGTGCTCGTCGCACACCGCTGTCGGAAGCCACTTTCGTTTCTCTCTGAAGTACGTCTCTCTCAGGCGAGGTTTCACTAGGTCATCCAACGTGGCACCGCTGAGAGCCATGTAAAGACTGTCGGTGTCCATTTGACAAAGGGCATAATCGCGCCGATCGACGAATCTATCCAAGAAGTCGTATGTGAACTCTAACATTTTCAACTTCGCGTACTGGTATACCATGAACCCTATCTGAATAGGGAGGTTGTTCTTGACCGTTTTCGGTTGTAGTTCGACTTCAAACAGATCGGAAGTCAACTCGGACGCCTTTTTGAAGCGCCACGAATTGGCCAATAGTTCGAACTTCCGACTGTCAGTGTATCTCACCGCCGTGTGTTTTTCTTTGTTGCAGATTGTTTTACCGTACGTAGCGTTTCCCATTAACTTGTAACAGTCTGACAGAATTTTCTCGTTCTCGTTCACGTCGCCACGTCTTCGCGCCGCCGTCACTTCGTCCGCGAAACCGGCAAAGGAGCGTTTAGGTAGGTATTCTACCACCAGCTGCACTTTGGTGACTATCAAACCGTGCTCTAAATACCACTTGAGAAGCGGCGTTCCCAAGAGAATATTTTTTCCGTGGTAACTCCCTATCAGACATCTCTGAGGCGTGCTCAACAGCTTTTCTTCCTGCGCAAAGTCTGACATGTGAGGGCCTATGTCCGATTTTGAAACGGTCGCGTTCTTGAAAACGGGGGTCATTTCTTCGAAGTACTCTCGTAGGTGAGGCGGCGTAGTGATGTCCACTTGAACTAAACCGAACATTTTCTCCTCTTTCACAGCGGAAAGGATGTCGCTCTCGCTCATCGCGTTTCGAGACACTTTCAAAGCGTCAACCTTCCAGCGTTGTTGGGAGGCCTTGACCCGCTCATCTCGACGCTTCATCTCTCGCCATTCGCACTCCCACACGACGACCAGCTTGTAACCTAACGCTTTCAAGTAAGCGCTTACTCTGGTCGTTCTGTCGCGTCTCTCCTCTCTCAGTGAAGCGCACTGATATCGGTGCGACGGTATGCACTCGTGAGCGTGGAACCAACACCCGTGAAACTGGAAAACCGTATTAGAGGCCGCGTGAAATCCGTCCACGCGAATTCTCCGACAGCCTACCGCCATCTCGCCGCCGTTCAGAGCGTGGCGCAGTTTCACGTCGCGGTCGTGCTCTACGAAGCGTAACCACTCCAAAGCGCTGTGAGAGTTTCTTTGCCTGATTTCGGGCTTGAACTCGGTCTCGGGCCGTCTCACCGCGTAATAGCCCGTGCAGTGCGCTTCGCTCATGCAGCGCAAGTACAGTGAGTTAGCGTCTAGTCCTAGGATGTGTTGGCACGGTCTCGCTTCTTCGCCGTACTTGTGCTCCCTTATCCGCGTGGTGCCCTTCTCGTGAAATCTATGGAAGATGATGGAAGGACCGCCGACTAGATTCTCTTTGATCAGAGCGTGGAGGACGGCGTCGAACTGGGGAAACGTTGTGAACGCGTCTTCTAGGTTTTGGAAGAGGAAGCGTAAAGTCAAACCGGCGAGAGAAACTCCGTCTTTCAACATGTCGATGCCGCGATCTTGGAAAAATTTAGCGTGATTTTTCAGAGCTTCTATGAAAGGTTTCACGTCTTTGTTGTTGTAGTGGATCAAGTAGTCTTCCATAGTTTGCATCTTCTCGTCGGACCAAACTTTCTGACATGCGGCGTAGTCGGATTCGGACATTTTGACGCCCGTCAGCTCGCTGTCGAAAGCCGATCTCGGCGGCAGCGTTCTGTTTGCCAGTTTCCTGGTAGACGTCATCCATTCGTAAGGAAAGTGACCTTTCTCTTCGTTCCTGGTGAAAGCTCGCAAATAGGTCGCGTAGTTGTAACCGGGTGCCAAATAGTTGACTACGTCCAAGAAAACCGTGTGCTGTGTGTAAACCGCCAAGTATTGATTGCTTCTCTTTATGACGCTGAATTCTTGGTTTCTTCGGTCTCCGGAGGCGAAGAACGAGTGAAGGCGTATTTTGATCAGGTTCAAGTCGTAACGCCCCGAGTTGAAGCCCACCACTGGAGCTTGACGGATGTATCTCAGAAGACGCTTCTTCAGTTGAACTAACGGGTGTCTGGTCTGAGCCGCAGCGAAGCCGCCTGGAGAAGGGGTGGTGAACGTCGCCTCCTCCAGCAGGAGAGCTTCACCTATCGCCGCATCTAACTTCGCTAACGTCGGTCGGTAAAGTTCTAGCACAGCTTCCCCGATCGCTTTGGCGTTCTCGTTTATGTGATTTAAAACTCGGTCCAACAAGGGGTCGGAATCTGCGTCGGACGCTCTGACGAAGCAGACGGGCCCCTCCCACCCCGGAAAGTCGGATGCGACGCTAGCCGACAAAGGGACGTGATCCCACAGCAGGGACACGTGCTCCGTCGACGGTTCTTTGCACGGTCTGAAGAAAGCCTCGAAATCGAAGGCGATCTTGTAAGGGTAGATTCCGGAATGTCCGTCGGGGGGAAAAATGGAGAAGTCTGCTAGCGCTTCGAAAATCGTTCTCGAATTTTGGTAGATGCCACCTACGTAGCGCAACTTGACTTGTCGGCAAGAGGAAAGCTGGTTCCTGTGTCTCTTCAGCAAGAACTCGGTGGTGAACGCCGCCTTACACTTGCAACATTCGTATATGCCCGCGTACGCGTTGAAGTCCGTGACGAGAGAGACGTGCAAACCGCCTTTCGCCGTCAGGTGTAGGTTGACTTTACCTCGGGCGGCCACAGTTCTGGAAGGCGGTCTGATCAGAGTAACGCGTCTTCTCAACTTCCGCCCCGGCACTTGACGCGACGCGGTGTAAACCGCTATTTGTACGTCAAACAAGTTCTCTAACGCGGGTAAGTCGCGGATGTTCAGACCCGGAAAGGATTCAGGTGTGGCAGCGGGACAGAACTGACGTAACAAATCTGAAGCGCGCTTGCTGGTGTTGTATAAGTGAAAGGAAATGCAGCGGAAGATGCAGAGGTTGTCCTTGTTGGGAAAATCTAACACGCCGCTTCTCTTTCCAACTCGACCGGCCTGCGTGATCCTACCGCCTATGGGGAATTCCCCCGGTCCCATGTAAACGCAGATGTTCAAATTGGTAGGAAAAAGAACGTGCCACTTGGTGTCAGCGTCGCAAAGTTTCCGTACCTCCTCGCAAGCGACGGTGTTTTGCATCTTTGAGAGGAGCTCTTCCAAAGTTTCTGAATTAGTTACAGTAGGGAGCGGTTGTATGAGAGTTGCGTTGTTCTGGGAGGCGTGGAAGTAGCGCAGTTTGCTCTTGTCTTCTCTGTGTTGTAACAGTAAGCCTACCGAGAAACCCACTTTGTATCTGAATCTTTGTGTCAAGTGAATGCGACGCATAGTATCTACAGCGTCACTCAACTCGCCGGTTGGTAGCCTGAAGTTTGTTACACTCACGCGAGTCCCGTGCATCCTGACGCCCGTTTGTATCGCAGGCCAATTCGCCGTGAACGTTTCCTCCCCGTTCGGTACAGCACATATGCGCGGAGGGACGGTCACCCCGTCCAGAGATTCGCGTCGACAAGCGCTCTTTCGGCAATCCCCTTCGCCGCATAGAGGGCAAAACTTAGCTACTACTCTACAATTTTCTACGTGTCTCTCGTGGTTGTACGCTCTTTTAAACATTTTGAAACACTTTTCGCATACGTACTGTGTCATGTTTTTTTTCACTCGGTTACCAACTACTTAGCCGTCTAACTATCTATCTATCTATCTAGCCATCTATCAATCTGTCGTCTATGTAACTATCTTTCTGTCTGCTGTCTGTGTATCCGTCTGTCTGTCTGTCTGTCTGTCTCATACAGCGTACGTCAAACGCTGTGTGTGTGTGCGCGCGTGAGCGTTGAGCGTCTCTCATTCCGAATCTATGCCGAGATATTTCAGAATGATCTCTGTTTTGTCATCCAACTCTTTGAGCGCTCTGGCGGACAGCGTCACCCCCTGCTGTGTGGGTTTTTTGTCAGGACCTTCGTACTTGCGCACGTGGACGAGGTTCTTACCGCTGTAGTAGCTCACAGCTGCGTACACTTCGCCCGCCTCATCCAGCACTGCGAACCAGGGGGTGTGATTAGGTTTTCCTTGCGCGGCCGCTGTGTCGCGTATGCGCACCACTGCGCGGATATCGGCGATGCGTGCTATGAGCTCGCGCAGCGCGTCGGCCGTGAAGTGCACTCGCTTGCTTCTGGTCAGAGACGCCTCTTTCACCTGGCCGTCTTTTGTGTAGCGCGGCCTCCTAGACAGTCTAGCCACGTCCTCCCAGATCTCCAGCGTCAAAGCTCCGTCTAAGCAGAACTCTAACCCGAGTGTTTTCTCTGCTTCTTCTCGTCCATCTCCTTCTTTTTCTTGTATTTTTCTCTTCTTAGTGGGCCTTGTTGTTCTGGAACTCACCTTAGAACGTTTCACACCCGCAGGATGAGTAACACCATCAGCGTGAGCTGAATCAGCAGCAGAACCGATAGCAGGAGCAGCGTCAGCGCTGGTGGTATCGGAGGTCTCGTTGTTGGAACAGCGCAGCCACACGCCGTCCGTGCTGTGTGTAGCGGTAGAAGATGAAGCGCCGCCGCCGCCCTCGTAAGGTGGCGGTGAGGGCAGTCGCCACGGACCGGACGGGGGGGCGCTAGCAGTGGAGGAAGTGAGGTCGAAAGGTCGAAGAGGGAAGCCGAAAAACGTACCGCTCACCCCTTGCCCTTCGGGTTCTTCGTACGCCTCGTCGTCAGCGTCGTTCTCTGTCTCACCCTGTTGCTGCTCCTCCTCCTCCTCTTCTTCTCGGTTCAGGGGCTGAGTGTCCGAATAGCTGTAACTCTCAGCGCGAGCGGCGTCGAGGGCGTCCGTCGATGTAGTGGTGGAGGAGAGGGGCTGTGCAACGTGCGGCAGGTCATCAAAGTCATCAACAGTAGTGGGGAGGTAAAAACCCGGTTGCCAGTACTGCGCTGTGCCAGGAGCGTTGTCGTCAGTAGTAGTAGCAGTAGCAGCAGGTGCAGCAGAAGCAGCCGCAGCAGGCGCAGCCGCAGCAGACGCAACAGTAGCAGGCGCAGCAGCAGCCTCAGCAGGCGCAGCCGTAGCAAGCGCAGCAGTAGCAGGCGCAGCAGCAGCAGCAGCAGCAGCAGCAGCGGCAGGCGGGACGGCGGTAGCAGCGGCAGCGCGCTTAGCAGCAACGTGTACCGTCGCGAGTGTAACAACGTCGCTAGCACGACGACTGCTACCAGTAGTACTACTAGTACTACTACCACTACTACTACTACTGCTACTACTAGTGCTACTGCTACTACTACTACTACTACTGCCGCGAGCGCTCGCTACAGCAGGAGGGTGATAAGACCAACCGGCTGCGGCGGTAGTCTCATGTTCAGTAGCAAGAGCAGGCACTGACGCTAAACGAACGCTGTTCCGCGTAGTCTTCTTGTTCTTGAACGCCGCTAGCTGTTGTCTTTTGCTCATGGTGGTGACTGTAGAGAGCAGCAAAAAAGAATGAGTGAGTGAATGGAGGTTTCCAAGCCCCTTATATACGCCTTCTCGCTTCTAGAGCTAAGCTACTTACCGACCCTGTTCAGCTGCCGCGGCCATTCACAAAGAGAAACAAAAAGACATAAGGCATGACGTTTTCAGCTGGATCCCTTTCCCCCCCCTCTTTTGAGAGATCGACTGTGATGATGAGCTAAGCCGCTTACCACCCTGTTCAGCAATTCAACGCGCATTAGCTGTATAAAGGGTTAAGCGGTTGCTGCCTGCCGTCGACTGACCGGCGGCGGCCATTCACAAAGACATAAGGTATGACGTTTTCAGCTGGATCCCTTTTTGAGGGATCCACTGTGGTGAGCTAAGCCGCTTACCACCCTGTTCAGCCATTCAGCGCGCGTTAGCTGTATAAAGGATTAACGGTAACGGTGATGAGCTTACAGTGTGTATACAAAAAAAAACTACAGGAGGCGTGTGGCGTGAAGCAGGACCCCCCTAAGACGAACGTGTCTGTCTGTGAGTAGAGGCGTGTGCATGTGGTGAGCGACTTAAGTGTAAGACAAAAATCGCCACCTCCTGCCGTGGTGAGTAGACCGGGCCGGCCAGGCGGGCGGGCGGCCGGCTAGTTCAATAGGGAGGGGTGACAGCTGCCTAAGGCTGTGCATGAAAAAAAATCCGATTTTCACCTGACCTCTGACGTTTGTTACAATGAATGTCAGAGGGAGGGAGACGTCCTCGGGTAGGGGGTAGGAGGTATTAAGGCTATGAGTGAGGAAAAAACACCGTTTTCAGCTGGTCTCCACGGATAGCGATGCCACACCCCCTCGTCATCTAAGCTCTTAAGGAGCGGAGCGGCTGAAAAAGCGTCATGCGGACAGGGCGCTAGACAGCTGGAGCGCTGTTGGAAATGGGATTAAACTCCCTCTGTATAAAAAGCTCTCATTTCTGTTGGAAAAAAAACATATCGCCTCTGACCCCAGTAACGGCTACTACCACCACCACCGCCACCACCACCACCGCCGCCACCGCCGCCGCCGCCGCCGCTGCCGCCGCCGCCAAGACGAGACGAGATGGCTCAAGCTATTCCACTTTCAAGCTCGCCTTCACCGCCCGGTGCGCCTGAAAAAAAGTTAATGCGGCTTGACGACGTGAGACGCGGCGCGAGGCAGCAGACCGATGATGGGGAGACCCGACAGGTAGGACAGCGGCGGTTAGCCTATAGCGACGCCTTGCTTCGTCAAGTAGGTAAAGAGTTGAGCGGCTGTTGGAGAGAGTTGGGCAGTAGCTTAAAAGTCAGCGCCGCCCGTATGGATGCTCTAGTAGAGCGCAGTGTCAAGACACCGGAGGAGCTGTGTACGGCGATGTTCCGAGTGTGGTGGGGTGAAACCCCGCATCGTCATAGATGGGGCGAGCTCGGTCGCGTCTTCACCCGCATTAGACGCATGGAACTGTTGGCTCAGTGGATGGCCCTTCTCCACAGACAGGGGTTGGATTTCGAAAACCCCGACTCGCGCGCGATGCATAAGCACTTGGGCACCCTCGGCAGACGTCTGGGTAGCAGGTGGAAAGAGGTGGGGGACCATTTAAAATTGTCGCCTGAGAGGTTAGATAAGATCGCTGAAGAATGCGAATACGGAGGAAGTCCCGCTGAGTGGGCCTTCCGAGTGTTGAAAATGTGGCAAGATGAAGCTGACGGCGCCGGCGGTACGCCTTTTGAACTCCTTCGAGTGTTGACTGAGGACATGGGAAAGTTTGGCCTCGGCATCGCGATATTACTTGACTTTATCAAGCAAGAAACAACGAGAACGACGGACATGTGAATTGTTGTGTTTTATTTTCATACGTCTTCTTTATTAGTAAGTAAAAAAAAAAAAAAAAAAAAAAAAAAAAATATATATATATCATAACAATTAAGACGCGAGATCTCTTAAAGTGTCACTTCCTCCAGTCGCAGCTGATCACCTCATCGCAGCCCGTGATAAACAAAAAAAAAACACGAAGAGACACGCTTCTTCCTCTCGAGAGGAAGAAGCGTGTCTCTCGATTGAAAATCTTTTTCTTTCTTAAAAGAGACAAACGCGCCCCTTAGAGTGCCCCCCCCTAGAGTGCCCCCCTCCCCCCCCCCCTCCCCCCCTCCCCCACTCGCCCCATGCATCCTAAAAGCGCCCCCCTCCCCATGCATGTTAAAAGGGCCCCCCTCCCCCCCTCCCCTCCCCTCCTTCCCCTCCTTCCCCCTTATACACTCTAAAGAACGCTTCTAACTAGTTCAATAAGTCACTTCCAGTCGCTCGTAAAACAATAAAAAATGAAAAAAAAACTTATATCGTGGTGTTTTTTATTAGTTTACCAAAAAAAAATAAGAGACTCGCCTCCTCCTCCAAAAAAAAAAGATATCACATTTTAAAGCCCGTGACCCCTTAAAGACGCTCATCTCTTCATTAAGTCGCGTGACGTCACTTCTTCTTCTTCTTCTTCTTCTTCTTCTTCTTCTTCTTCCGGTCACGTGATCAATCAGGTCACTTCCGGTCACGTGATCCTCAATGAGGTCACTTCCGGTTGGCCATTAGGTCATGTGACGTCACTTCCGGTCCCCTAAGTAGGTCAGTAGGTTACCCAGAATGCACCATCCCCTAAGTAGGTCACTTCCGGTCACCCAATGGAGGCCTCTGATTGGCTGCAGGGTTACCCAGAATGCACCGCTAATCCCCTAAGTAGGTCACTTCCGGTCACGTGACCCAATGGCGGCCTCTGATTGGCTAACTAGGTCACGTGACGTCACCACTAATCCCCTAAGTAGGTCACTTCCGGTCACGTGACCAAATGGAGGCCTCTGATTGGCTGCATGTCGATTGAGTAATAAACAGTACTTAACTATAGTCCCGTTCCGATACATACTATACTACTGCTGTCCATCCGGGGCCACAGTGTGTTTGCTACTAGGGTATGTATGTATGTTTGTGTTATATGATCTGGATCTTGGTTGCACAAGTCAACATAAGAATTAAATAGCACAAGTCTAAAATAAAAATTTAACTCAACTTTTTTGAATGAAATTGGTGCAAAACCTTTTATTCTACAGCAAGATCTAGTCAAGAAGGCCTGAAATAGGCTAATACAATAGTGATACAGTCATAAATATGATAACACATAATGTGGAGACCTCTAAATCCATGCATACAGTTGTTCCAATTGTACAGTTATACAATGTATGGGTCCCAGATTTATATATCAAACAATATATATAGCTGACTAAATGTCTTGTAACATAAGGTATTCATAGTATTGAATACTAATACTGTGTACTGTATTTGACCTAATAAGTGCCCTCTCCCTAATAAGAGTGCCCCCATTTTTCAGATGTTTCCCAGATACTTTTAATGGGTTCCTCCAATTTTTTGCTGTTTTTCACACTTGCGTGTGGCATGGAGCACTTCACACCTGTGCAGGTGTTAAGAAGCCTTGAGGCTGATTCTTTCACTCACAATCATTTTTAAGAACCCGGGTGCTTATTACATCAAACACGGTAATAATACACAGCTAAATCCATGTCTTGTATGTATGGTCTAATGTGCTGTTATAGGCTGCAATGTACATATATGTTATACAGTTAACATTGGTTTATAGTTATACATGTACTATAGTTATATAAAGTCTTTGTGCCTATAGCTATATACATGTAATAGCTATATTATGCCTTAATTTGACCCTATAGCTATTTACATGTAATAGCTATATTATGCCTTTGTCCCTATAGCTACCCAGCCAACAATGGTCCCTGGGGCCCATTTGTGTTTTACTTGGGCCATCTGGGTTTGCCCATATCTGGCTTTTCCTCATTTTTGTCCAGGGCTACCAGTGAGATTCCAAATGGGCTGAGCCCACCAACAATTTTTTTCTAGAATATGTTGTAAATACTTTGAAACATACTCATCTTTGGTTGTTTTTAGAAAATTATAATTTAAAGTACCATTTTCATGGATTTGTGTCAAAGTGGGTTTTGCCTGGGCTTTATCTAGTCAAAGTGGGCTAAAATCTCCTTGGGACTTCTATGGGAGTAAACCTGGGCTGCTAGGTGGGCCCCAGCTGGGCTTAACCAACAGACAAAACTTCAAATTTAAACATTTAACTACATTTGAGATACTTTAATTTGTATCCATTAGCAGTGATTCTTTGAAATTAACATTTTAAGTGAAGTTGCTATGCTGTTATGTCAAGCTGGGTTTCACTTGGGATTGGTTCGGGCAAAGTGGGTTAAAGGGTCAATGGGCTTTACATGGGCATTGAATGTACCACGGGGTGGGTCCCATTTGGGTTAGCCCACCAATCACTCTCTGGGCTCAGGCCATCAACTAAACTTTCATGGCTACTTTTCAAATCCCACTCCCTCTCATGGATGGGATTCATCTGGGCTGGACCTGGGCCAAGTGGGCAAGTCATGTTCTTGAATAAACCACTAGATGTCCTCGTTGTTAGTGATACCACATTAATGTTCAACAGAGCTTTTTACATTTGGATTACAAAAGTTTATGGATTCTCAATAATTCCAGAATGGTTGGGAATATAACAGATTTCATAATAGGTTCTGGGAATGCCATGTTTTATAACCCCATTCTGCACACAAATATGGAAACAAGCAACACCCTGATACAAACACCTGTTCCCTGAAGGTCATAAAAATACATAATCCTGCCACTGACTGAGTTCTCACACACAGGCTACTCGCATGCTGGCTGCATCACATAAGTTAAGTTAAGTTGTCCAGCCCAAGAGTAAGTCAGCTAAAGGATGAATTTCTCTACCCTCTGAATGGTGGAGGAAGAGATTCCTACCTAAATGGAGGAACCAACTTATCTGGGAGATGGGCGATAACATATCAAATAATGGCAAACAACTACAGTAGAGGTTCACAGTCCTACATCCCCCCCCCCAAAAAAAAAAAAAAATCAAAAAATTCAAGCAAGCCCATGTGGGCCCCGCCCTATACCCATATGGATACGCTCAATTAAAATCTGGGCAAGCCCATCTTGGTCCCAGCAGTTAGCCCAGGACAAAAATGTGGTGGGCCCCATATGGACAAAGTGATGTGGGTCCCACCTAATGGCCCACCTTTAGACACGTATGGGTCCCAGTATCAATGCTGACTGGGTATTTACATGTAATAGCTATATTATGCCTTTGTCCCTATAGCTATTTTCATGTAATAGCTATATTATGTCTTTGACTCATACTAATACTTGTTCGCTTCTAACACCACCAAAACCCAAAATGCATACACAAAGGACCGAAAACAAAAAAGATTTAGTGAAATAAGTGCTGCAAGAGGGATGCCAATGGGTACACCTTAATCCTAACCAAGCGATTTACAAGCATAATATCTATAATCATTACTGTAAACGTATATATTTTTGTGCATGTATATTTTTGCGATTTTACTTAAAAGTACAATTTCACATGTATTTGAATTCGCGGATCTTGGAATATGGTAGCTAACTATACATTGTATAGGATAAAAATTTGCTCTGTACATATTTTCACAGATTTTCATTTCCGCGAAGATCGCGGAATAAAAGTACAGCGCGAAATAACATACATTTACAGTAATATATCTGGTCAGCTACATTGGTAGAGCATTGTACCAGAGTAGACATTTTTTAACAACAGGGAGGGTTGATGAATTTGATCGACTTTGTTAAGCTACATTGATCCCTTCTTAGTGGAAAAAGCCAGCACGTTACAGCAGATTAAACGGGTTGTTTCACAAACACAAAAATCCACCGACCCCAGTTGTTAAAAAATGACCACTCCTTAATTTAAAGATTTTAAAAACAGATCAATATATATCAGTGAACTATAAAAGTTCCTAAATTCATGTCACACAGAACAATGTAAAAGTGCACAGAGTACCTAAATGCATGTAAATCCATGTAAATCCACAAAATGTTGATAATTGTTCCACATTGGTTAATGATACACTTGCTTGGACTTTACCATTGCTACATTTAGTTGTTAATGCTTTGCGGCTGCCAATGTGTGTTTTTAGTCCTTCTTCTGGAAGAGTTCTGCTCTGAGCCACCAAGTAACATCAATGATACCCTGGATGTTATTCAAGTCATTTGAAGGCCCAAACTTCCGATTTTTCTTGACAGACAATGATTTAAACTTCTTAAGGTTTCTTGTCACAATTACCATATTGGATTAAAACATTCTGTTGACGTGCATTGCACAATAATAGTAATTATGTAGCTGACAAGGGAGGTATCTTGAATCATTTTCAACTGGATGTGTGGTCATGGGCCCAGACATCTGACCCATTTAGGAGTCTGTTGATTTCTAGAAAAAAAAGACCTATGTTGGAATAAAATCTTAAAAAGTATACTCATATTGGTGCATTATATAACAACTCATAACATCTTATGTCTATTCACGCCTAGATTGAGGCAGTAGACACCCGTATCTAGGCAGTGTACCACACCTAACCTTAACAGAGGTGGCTACCCATAAGCGAGGTGGCCCATAACATAACTGACTCTGAAAAGGTGTACCCATATTCCGCTTTAGCAGGATGTCCTGTGGACAGCGCCATGTTTGTTGGTACCAGTGTGACCACATTACCCTACAGCAACCAGCTCAGGGAAATCTCGTGGACGAGATCAGGGTACAAACATGGTCTAAGCTATGTGAGTGGGTTGTAGCTAGATATTCCTTATGTGACCAGTCCACGATAGTGTAGTGGTTAGCACTGTGGCTTTGTGATGCAAGGTGCAGGGGTTCTAATCCCTCCCAAGCCAGATGCAACTTTGTAACCCTTTTTATTTCTTTTCATAACTTTGTTAGGAAATTAGTTAAATTGAGGTGCACCCAATGTACAATGTACTTTTTTCCCCCACATTGAACTCTACATTTATGGGTCCAGGTGAGATATTGAAATAAAAAGGGTTACAAAGATGCATCTGGCTTGAGAGGGATTAGAGCTCCTGCACCTTGTATCACAAAGCCACAATGCTAACCACTACACTATCATGGACAGGTCACATAAGGATTGTCTAGCTACAACCCACTCACATTACTTAGACCATGTTTGTACCCTAATCTCGGACATGAGATTTGGCTGAGCTGGTTGCTGGTGACAAGAGGGACACAATTGGTACCAGAGCAACACCTGATGGCAGCACCAGTATCTCGCTAGTGCCTAATAGGTGTACACCACTCCCCTCCCAAGGGGCTGAATAATGACCCATATCCCTCCAAACCATGACCGCACCTGCATGCTCTAATGGTGTGACATCATCATAGTCCTCTATGAAGAGTGCGTTCATTTTCTCATTAGAAATGACCCAGAATTAGAATTGACAGACTACACAATTGTATTCCTAGGTGTTCTTGTACACTTCAGCTTGGCACAGAGAGCCACAAACATGAGTTTGAGCTCCCGGCGGAACATGGCCCCACTAACACAGTACAGCAGGAAGTTTATAGCATGGTTTACCTCTAACATTACATGGAATATCTGAATTACTGACCGTATAGTATGATAGGAATAGGTAGGAGAAATGAGGAGTGAGGAAACTCCCAGCAGTCCTAGGGGGGATGTAAGCAATACAAATACTAAACTGTTGACAAGCAGCATCACGGTGGTCTTGTGACTGTCGGTACTAGGTGATTGGCCTGTGGTCATTCCTTGCTGAGCACGTTTTGCTATACGCAGTTTTACAATGATGACAGTGTTACAGATCAGTATGATGACTGCAGGGAGTAGGATGGAGAACAGTAGATGAAAAGTAGGAGTATTGCCACCTATAAACTTGACTGCTACAGCTAAGATCCACATAATCACAGTTACAGTAATAGACCTGGTTTTGTTGAACAGAGGGTGCCCCCTGTGAGGCTGACACACAGCCTCTGCCCTCTCTATGCATGCCAGCACAATACTCCAGGAACTGGCCATTTGTGCTGAGTATAGAATGACTCCCAATATAGCTCTAAATATGACTGTAACTAGAAGCCCAACCTGATAGATTTCAAGTGCTATTTTTAGAGCCAAGAGATACAGAGTGTCAGCGACAGCGAGGGAGGACAGGAACACAGACACACTCTTGTTGATGTACACAGGTCTGTGCAGCACACACAGTGTCAGCACATTGCCTATTGTTCCCAGGATGGCTACGGTGAGGCTTAGCATGTAAGTTGATAATGATAGCGCATAGTCATAGTCTTCATAATTTCCCGTCATGTTGTTGGCATCATACACTCTGGTAGCATTCATGGTATTGTGGTGTATTCCCCTGTGAAGGAATCTTAAGGAAAAGCATGAAAAAAAGACAAGAGATTTTGAATTACAACTTCCTCTGAGAGATTACTATGAAGTAGAATGTTAACTTATATTAAACTTTTAATTTGTCATATGTGCTACCTTAGCTGATTCAAAAGAACATACCTATCACCCTGAATAATGCTTTAATTGGAAATACTAAGGAGGTCTCGACCTCATTTAACAATTAGTTTGCTGCATTGTGTTTAAACATTTACTTCATCACTCTTGTAGCTAATAGACTGGGCAAAATCTTCACAAATATCATTCTAATCACCCAAAGGGCATTCCAAAGTACAAACAGGGTTTTGCAGTATTACAATATTGACTAAATATCCCAATTTTTGGGCTTTCCTATCTAACAAAAATAGCTCTTCCTCCTTGGAAATAGACTGAAATAGACTCAAAGGTCACGAAAATAAGTCCAAATAGAAAGTATGTTTTCTCATAAGTCAATCTCTGAAATCCCTTCATTTTGAGGCGTTACATGACTCATAGGTTTTCTCAAGTGTGATTTTGGGATTCAAAACACTCAAATTACCCCAGAAAGTGAAGTTGCCTTTTTGTACTTTAAAATGTCCCTTGGTGGGAGAATTTCTCATTTTTGACCAGTCTATGATACCAAACACTACCAAGATAAGGGAGTGTTCATTATTTATGGCAGGGGGGGGAGGTGAGCATTTGAGGGGAGGGCAATTTTTTTTAGGGGTATTCAAAGGGGGGGGCCTTTTTTTTTACCCTATTCTTAGGGGGGGGGGGCTTTTTTTTAGGGGTATTCCTAAAAATGTCACGAATTTAGTACATTGAAATGTCGCGAATTTTGGTAACAGCCTGTGTTGTATTTTACCAAATTGCATCACTTTTGACACTCAGAATAGCCCACCGTTTTGTCAGTCTTCAAAAAAGTGCCGGCCTCATGTAAGCACTGAGGGTAAAGAAGCTTCCAATTTATAAGCACTGGGGCCCTTAAACTCAACGGTATGTAAGTCCAGTGTCTGAGGTTTGACTATTATCACTCACCAGCGAGTATCATGAGACGTTTACACTAAAACACCTTACAAATGGATGTATTTGTTGCAAGGTAGTAAATTGTAGGTAAAAAAGTGCCCAGGATTAAATGCATACAATTAGTAGACACCAACATCGTTTTTGTAATAAAGTTGAAAACGATCCAGGGTGAGGGGGGGGGCGCTTTTTTTTCAACCTATTCCGAGGGGGGGGGACCTTTTTTTTTCCAACCTATTCCGAGGGGGGGGGCAATTATTTTTGACGTATTCGATTTGCCAAACGCTCACCCCCCCCTGCCATAAATAATGAACACTCCCTAACAGATCCTCATTCATCATCACTGCAGCACTCAGCAGTGCACCTAAGTTGGTCAGCATTACACACAGGGGCTCTAAGTATTCATCATCCTGCCTAATGGGTCTAGTGCATTAGAGTAAACTTCCCTCCCTCTCCTGCTCCCTCCTTTATCAGGGTAGAAGGATAAACAAACCTATGTAGTGGAACCCAGCTGGCTAACTAAGCCTGGGCTCAACTGGTACACAAAGTTTGCAAGATTTAGTTCTAGGGCTGAGAGTGGATTATCTGATGTGGGCTGAGAGTGGGCTGCCTGATGTGGGCTGCCTGATGTGGGCTGAGAGTGGGCTGCCTGATGTGGGCTGAGAGTGGGCTGCCTGATGTGGGCTGTCTGATGTTGGCTGAGAGTGGGCTGCCTGATGTGGGCTGTCTGATGTGGGCTGAGAGTGGGCTGCCTGATGTGGGCTGAGAGTGGGCTGCCTGATGTGGGCTGAGAATGGGCTGCCTGATGTGGGCTGAGAGTGGGCTGCCTGATGTGGGCTGAGAATGGGCTGCCTGATGTGGGCTGAGAATGGGCTGCCTGATGTGGGCTGAGAGTGGGCTGCCTGATGTGGGCTGGGAGTGGGCTGCCTGATGTCGGCTGAGAGTGGGCTGCCTGATGTGGGCTGAGAGTGGGCTGAGAGTGGGCTGCCTGATGTGGGCTGCCTGATGTGGGCCGAGAGTGGGCTGCCTGATCAATTCAATTTCAATTTGCAAGGTTTTTATTCTGCAATCACGAAAAATATAAAAGTACATACAATTATATTTGTTTCAATCAAATTACAGAGAAGGTTGATACTTACAATGAGTGATTAATTACATTTGCATTTTTTACTACAGCACCTCCATTTCGTTATTACTGCATGAGAACATACAAAAAAGTCTGAGAATGGGCTGCCTGATGTGGGCTGAGAGTGGGCTGAGAGTGGGCTGCCTGATGTGGGCTGCTTGATGTGGGCTGAGAGTGGGCTGCCTGATGTGGGCTGAGAGTGGGCTGCCTGATGTGGGCTGAGAGTGGGCTGCCTGATGTGGGCTGAGAGTGAGCTGAGAGTGGGCTGCCTGATGTGGGCTGCCTGATGTGGGCTGAGAGTGGGCCGCCTGATGTGGGCTGAGATTGGGCTGAGAGTGGGCTGCCTGATGTGGGCTGCCTGATGTGGGCCAAGAGTGGGCTGCCTGATGTGGGCTGAGAGTGGGCTGCCTGATGTTGGCTGAGAGTGGGCTGCCTGATGTGGGCTGCCTGATGTTGGCTGAGAGTGGGCTGAGAGTGGGCTGCCTGATGTGGTCTGCCTGATGTGGGCTGAGAGTGGGCGCCCTGATGTTGGCTGAGAGTGGGCTGCCTGATGTGGTCTGCCTGATGTGGGCTGAGAGTGGGCGCCCTGATGTTGGCTGAGAGTGGGCTGCCTGATGTGGTCTGCCTGATGTGGGCTGAGAGTGGGCGCCCTGATGTTGGCTGAGAGTGGGCTGCCTGATGTGGGCTGAGAGTGGGCCGCCTGATGTTGGCTGAGAGTGGGCTGCCTGATGTGGGCTGAGAGTGGGCGCCCTGATGTGGGCTGAGAGTGGGCTGCCTGATGTGGGCTGAGAGTGGGCGCCCTGATTTGGGCTGAGAGTGGGCCGCCTGATGTTGGCTGAGAGTGGGCTGCCTGATGTGGGCTGAGAGTGGGCTGCCTGATGTGGGCTGAGAGTGGGCTGCCTGATGTGGGCTGCCTGATGTGGGCTGAGAGTGGGCTGCCTGATGTGGGCTGAGAGTGGGCTGCCTGATGTGGGCTGAGAGTGGGCTGCCTGATGTTGGCTGAGAGTGGGCTGAGAGAGGGATATTAAAATAAAGTTGTCTCACCTGTATCAGAGATGTTTCAGGTCCACCTAATAGAGGTTACTCATCAGCAAGTGGAATTATCTGTGTGAGCTGGACTGCATGACTTCACATGCTGCAGCTCCGAACCTGTGTGTGCCAGGGTAGCATGCACCAGCTATATGTACGGCCCATGTGGTATAGCTCTTCTGAGTGCGTGGACAAACATTCTGAGCATTATCTTAATCGTAGGTCCATAATTCAAAAAGAAATCCATAATCTTAACAGTACTCACCAAATGTTTAAGATTATTTTAAGATTATTTTTGAGCACTCACCATTTTCACCAAACGGCAAAACTGTGCCTACTTTGATACATTTCTGTGACAGCATTTTCCTCTCAGTGTGAGAGGTCCTACATGGAAATACCCTAACCATGGATGTTGTTATTGCAGTACACAGATGTACTATGGATACTGTATTAATATTGATTCAGCATGGCCATATCAATGTTGAATCACTGATACTTTGTAAATGTTCATTACCTCATCAATATCAACCAAATGGCAACCCTGGTATCAACCCAGGGGGGGGGGGGGGCGCCAAGACCCACAGCGCCCCCTATACCGCAGAGCATATATGCAGCTGCACCAGCCTGTAAGTGCCAGTCTCAAACAGGGCAGGGAGGAGGTCACACTGTACAGTCCAATGTGGCGACAAGGGCTTTAGTATACATGATTGGTGTGAGGTGGCACCACTGGGCTGTAGGAGGGCCATGGTCATATAGCCCACCCACAGTACATTTGTATTGCATTAAGGTGGGTCGCTACCCTTGAGTCAAAGTCACTGAAAGTTAACAGAATCTCCCAATTTTTTTTTCACAGGCAGTTCAAATCATATAGAATCAGAAAATGCAAAGAAAATTAGGGGGTCCCAAACTACTTTTTTAATTACAGAATTTTGAAAAAATAAAGTATTTCAATTTTTTCTGAAAACAAGAAAAAAAAACTTCCAATAATTTTTTTCATATCAACCATTATGTGCAGAAATGTAAAACATCACCTGTGAAACGCCTATATGTTCCTCTTTACTGGAAAATTCATTTTACAGTTTTACATCATGGCTTTCTGGGTAAAAATATGATGTTTCAGGAAAGAGTACAAAGAAATCGTCATTATTTGTAGCCTTATTGGCTAAAAATAGTATTCCAAACTAACAGATTTTTTTTAAAACTCACTCAGAATATAGTTCAGATCAGTTGCTAACATATAAAAGTAATTTTGATAGGGGGTCCCGGGCATACTTTTAGGGTTTTGGACCCTTGAAAAAAAATAATAATGCCAAAAAATGACCAAAATAAATATATATGGCATTGCATGATGGGTAAAATGGCAAAAATCTATGTATGAAGTTGTCATGATTTATACCCTTGGTTATTTTGCGCAATATCATAGCATCTATAGTGTTCTAAATAGTAAATATCTGCAACGTACTAGCTCATGTTTAAAAAAAAGAAATATTATCAATTGCCAATATATCAAATATTCAAAGTATTACAAAATGCACAATTTTGCTTGAAATTATTTAAATTCTTAACACAGCCTAAGTAATGTATATATGTATCTGGCTATGCAATATTGGCCCATTCTGATAGATTTAAGAATTTGAAGAAATCAAAGGGTTGCGATCCACCTTAAGAGAGCATGAATGAAACCCTTATATTGAGATAATGACAGAAGCTTTGTAAAGCTACATTGAAATATAACTGGCAAAAGGGTAAATCTTCCCAGGAAAAAATACAACAGAAATTAAGCTTGAATAGTTTTTGTGTAATAACTGCTTAAAATATGGTTAGGAATGACTGTGTGTAGTTTCCACTCTAGCCACTCAATGTGGATGGCGCTACGGCTCTTGGTGCCCCCCCCCCCCCTGGTATCAACCATTGATATCATGTTACTGCACACATTCATTGAATCAACATTGAATCAACCATAGTTTGCCCATGGGACGGGGGAGAGGTGGGAACCATGACAATATCCTTCATGATCCAATACATGCACAACCCGGAAAGAAAACACTCAGTGATCTGGTGGTACTGTCCTTGGCTGTATATATTTAGTACCTTGCAAGGTTGCTGTACCATTAATTATCAACTTGAGATTAAGATTGTGCTCAGAACGTTTGTCCGTGCACCCATGAGAGCTATACCGTATTTTTTTGATTCATGATTAGGGGAGTCTTCAACAAATTGTAACAAAAGGTTTCTCACCCCAATAGAATTCTATGATGTCCCTAGAATGACATACTTTAGAATCAAAATGTCTTACAGGAATACCTTTTTTTATTATATGCAGGCACCACAGGATATTACAGGACAATACATTGTGCGTACAGACTAGTACAGTTATATATGGTTCGTGCTATTAATAAATCATTGATAAATTTTGCCCCACTTGCATTTATTTTTTGTTATGACTTGTAAGTATCTATAGAGTATTATCCAATACAATCCACTACTTGATGTTGAAGAAATATTCACTATACATCTGGTGTTATCAAAAATCAAAATCTGTCAAATTAGCTGACAGTAAGCAGCCAGCAGCATCTGCTGAGCCTCCCTGGATGCCTCTATCCAGTCTAAACCACACCCAGCTCCCCATACCCTATTCCTCCTGGATGCCTCTGTCTACACCACACCCAGCTCCCCATACCCTATTCCTCTATCCAGTCTACACCACACCCAGCTCCCCACACCCTATTCCCCCTGGATGCCTCTGTCTACACCACACCCAGCTCCCCACACCCTATTCCTCTATCCAGTCTACACCACACCCAGCTCCCCATACCCTATTCCTCTGTCCAGTCTACACCACACCCAGCTCCCCATACCCTATTCCTCTGTCCAGTCTAAACCACACCCAGCTCCCCACACCCTATTCCTCTGTCCAGTCTAAACCACACCCAGCTCCCCACACCCTATTCCTCTGTCCAGTCTACACCACACCCAGCTCCCCATACCCTATTCCTCCTGGATGCCTCTGTCTACACCACACCCAGCTCCCCACACCCTATTCCTCTGTCCAGTCTACACCACACCCAGCTCCCCACACCCTATTCCTCCCGGATGCTCCAGTCTACACCACACCCAGCTCCCCATACCCTATTCCTCCCGGATGCTCCAGTCTACACCGCACCCAGCTCCCCATACCCTATTCCTCCTGCATGCCTCTGTCCAGTCTACACCACACCCAGCTCCCCACACCCTATTCCTCCTGCATGCCTCTATCCAGTCTACACCACACCCAGCTCCCCATACCCTATTCCTCTGTCCAGTCTACACCACACCCAGCTCCCCACACCCTATTCCTCCCGGATGCTCCAGTCTACACCGCACCCAGCTCCCCATACCCTATTCCTCCTGCATGCCTCTATCCAGTCTACACCACACCCAGCTCCCCATACCCTATTCCTCTGTCCAGTCTACACCACACCCAGCTCCCCACACCCTATTCCTCTGTCCAGTCTACACCACACCCAGCTCCCCACACCCTATTCCTCTGTCCAGTCTACACCACACCCAGCTCCCCATACCCTATTCCCCCTGCATGCCTCTGTCCAGTCTACACCACACCCAGCTCCCCACACCCTATTCCTCTATCCAGTCTACACCACACCCAGCTCCCCACACCCTATTCCTCTGTCCAGTCTAAACCACACCCAGCTCCCCACACCCTATTCCTCTGTCCAGTCTAAACCACACCCAGCTCCCCACACCCTATTCCTCTGTCCAGTCTAAACCACACCCAGCTCCCCACACCCTATTCCTCTGTCCAGTCTACACCACACCCAGCTCCCCACACCCTATTCCTCTGTCCAGTCTAAACCACACCCAGCTCCCCACACCCTATTCCTCTGTCCAGTCTAAACCACACCCAGCTCCCCACACCCTATTCCTCTGTCCAGTCTACACCACATCCAGCTCCCCACACCCTATTCCCCCTGGGTGCCTCTGTCTACACCACACCCAGCTCCCCATACCCTATTCCTCTGTCCAGTCTACACCACACCCAGCTCCCCACACCCTATTCCCCCTGGGTGCATCTGTCTACACCACACCCAGCTCCCCACACCCTATTCCTCTGTCCAGTCTACACCACATCCAGCTCCCCACACCCTATTCCTCTGTCCAGTCTACACCACACCCAGCTCCCCACACCCTATTCCCCCTGGGTGCCTCTGTCTACACCACACCCAGCTCCCCACACCCTATTCCTCTGTCCAGTCTACACCACATCCAGCTCCCCACACCCTATTCCCCCTGGGTGCCTCTGTCTACACCACACCCAGCTCCCCACACCCTATTCCTCTGTCCAGTCTACACCACACCCAGCTCCCCATACCCTATTCCTCTGTCCAGTCTACACCACACCCAGCTCCCCATACCCTATTCCTCTGTCCAGTCTAAACCACACCCAGCTCCCCATACCCTATTCCTCTGTCCAGTCTACACCACACCCAGCTCCCCACACCCTATTCCTCCTGGGTGCCTCTGTCTACACCGCACCCAGCTCCCCACACCCTATTCCTCTGTCCAGTCTACACCACACCCAGCTCCCCATACCCTATTCCCCCTGGGTGCCTCTGTCTACACCACACCCAGCTCCCCATACCCTATTCCTCTGTCCAGTCTACACCACACCCAGCTCCCCATACCCTATTCCTCTGTCCAGTCTAAACCACACCCAGCTCCCCACACCCTATTCCTCTGTCCAGTCTACACCACACCCAGCTCCCCATACCCTATTCCTCCTGCATGCCTCTATCCAGTCTACACCACACCCAGCTCCCCACACCCTATTCCTCCTGGATGCCTCTGTCTACACCACACCCAGCTCCCCATACCCTATTCCTCTATCCAGTCTACACCACACCCAGCTCCCCACACCCTATTCCTCTATCCAGTCTAAACCACACCCAGCTCCCCACACCCTATTCCTCTATCCAGTCTAAACGACACCCAGCTCCCCATACCCTATTCCTCTGTCCAGTCTAAACCACACCCAGCTCCCCACACCCTATTCCCCCTGGATGCCTCTGTCTACACCACACCCAGCTCCCCATACCCTATTCCTACACCACACCCAGCTCCCCACACCCTATTCCTCCTGGATGCCTCTGTCTACACCACACCCAGCTCCCCACACCCTATTCCTCCTGGTTGCCTCTGTCTACACCACACCCAGCTCCCCACACCCTATTCCTCTATCCAGTCTACACCACACCCAGCTCCCCACACCCTATTCCTCTGTCCAGTCTAAACCACACCCAGCTCCCCACACCCTATTCCTCCTGGATGCCTCTGTCTACACCACACCCAGCTCCCCATACCCTATTCCTCTGTCCAGTCTACACCACACCCAGCTCCCCACACCCTGTTCCTCTGTCCAGTCTAGACCACACCCAGCTCCCCACACCCTATTCCCCCTGGATGCCTCTGTCTACACCACACCCAGCTCCCCACACCCTATTCCCCCTGGGTGCCTCTGTCTACACCACACCCAGCTCCCCACACCCTATTCCTCTGTCCAGTCTACACCACACCCAGCTCCCCACACCCTATTCCTCTATCCAGTCTACACCACACCCAGCTCCCCACACCCTATTCCTCTGTCCAGTCTACACCACACCCAGCTCCCCACACCCTATTCCTCTGTCCAGTCTACACCACACCCAGCTCCCCATACCCTATTCCTCTGTCCAGTCTAAACCACACCCAGCTCCCCACACCCTATTCCCCCTGGATGCCTCTGTCTACACCACACCCAGCTCCCCACACCCTATTCCTCTATCCAGTCTAAACCACACCCAGCTCCCCACACCCTATTCCCCCTGGATGCCTCTGTCTACACCACACCCAGCTCCCCACACCCTATTCCTCTGTCCAGTCTACACCACACCCAGCTCCCCATACCCTATTCCTCTGTCCAGTCTACACCACACCCAGCTCCCCACACCCTATTCCTCTATCCAGTCTACACCACACCCAGCTCCCCACACCCTATTCCTCTGTCCAGTCTACACCACACCCAGCTCCCCACACCCTATTCCTCTGTCCAGTCTACACCACACCCAGCTCCCCACACCCTATTCCCCCTGGGTGCCTCTGTCTACACCACACCCAGCTCCCCACACCCTATTCCTCTGTCCAGTCTACACCACACCCAGCTCCCCACACCCTATTCCTCTGTCCAGTCTACACCACACCCAGCTCCCCACACCCTATTCCTCTGTCCAGTCTAAACCACACCCAGCTCCCCATACCCTATTCCTCCTGCATGCCTCTATCCAGTCTACACCACACCCAGCTCCCCATACCCTATTCCTCTGTCCAGTCTACACCACACCCAGCTCCCCACACCCTATTCCTCTGTCCAGTCTAGACCACACCCAGCTCCCCACACCCTATTCCCCCTGGATGCCTCTGTCTACACCACACCCAGCTCCCCACACTCTATTCCTCCTGGATGCCTCTGTCTACACCACACCCAGCTCCCCACACCCTATTCCTCTATCCAGTCTACACCACACCCAGCTCCCCACACCCTATTCCTCTATCCAGTCTACACCACACCCAGCTCCCCACACCCTATTCCTCTGTCCAGTCTACACCACACCCAGCTCCCCACACCCTATTCCTCTGTCCAGTCTACACCACACCCAGCTCCCCACACCCTATTCCTCTATCCAGTCTACACCACACCCAGCTCCCCACACCCTATTCCTCTATCCAGTCTAAACCACACCCAGCTCCCCACACCCTATTCCTCTATCCAGTCTACACCACACCCAGCTCCCCATACCCTATTCCTCTGTCCAGTCTAAACCACACCCAGCTCCCCACACCCTATTCCCCCTGGATGCCTCTGTCTACACCACACCCAGCTCCCCACACCCTATTCCTCTGTCCAGTCTAAACCACACCCAGCTCCCCACACCATATTCCCCCTGGATGCCTCTGTCTACACCACACCCAGCTCCCCATACCCTATTCCTCCTGCATGCCTCTATCCAGTCTACACCACACCCAGCTCCCCATACCCTATTCCTCTGTCCAGTCTACACCACACCCAGCTCCCCACACCCTATTCCTCTATCCAGTCTACACCACACCCAGCTCCCCACACCCTATTCCTCTATCCAGTCTACACCACACCCAGCTCCCCACACCCTATTCCTCCCGGATGCTCCAGTCTACACCACACCCAGCTCCCCATACCCTATTCCTCTGTCCAGTCTACACCACACCCAGCTCCCCATACCCTATTCCTCTGTCCAGTCTAAACCACACCCAGCTCCCCACACCCTATTCCTCTATCCAGTCTACACCACACCCAGCTCCCCATACCCTATTCCTCCCGGATGCTCCAGTCTACACCACACCCAGCTCCCCATACCCTATTCCTCTGTCCAGTCTACACCACACCCAGCTCCCGATACCCTATTCCCCCTGCATGCCTCTGTCCAGTCTACACCACACCCAGCTCCCCATACCCTATTCCTCTGTCCAGACTACACCACACCCAGCTCCCCATACCCTATTCCTCTGTCCAGTCTACACCACACCCAGCTCCCCATACCCTATTCCCCCTGCATGCCTCTGTCCAGTCTACACCACACCCAGCTCCCCATACCCTATTCCCCCTGCATGCCTCTGTCCAGTCTACACCACACCCAGCTCCCCACACCCTATTCCTCTGTCCAGTCTACACCACACCCAGCTCCCCACACCCTATTCCCCCTGGGTGCCTCTGTCTACACCACACCCAGCTCCCCATACCCTATTCCTCTGTCCAGTCTACACCACACCCAGCTCCCCACACCCTATTCCTCTGTCCAGTCTACACCACACCCAGCTCCCCATACCCTATTCCTCTGTCCAGTCTACACCACACCCAGCTCCCCATACCCTATTCCTCCTGTATGCCTCAGTCTACACCACACCCAGCTCCCCACACCCTATTCCTCTATCCAGTCTACACCACACCCAGCTCCCCATACCCTATTCCTCTGTCCAGTCTACACCACACCCAGCTCCCCATACCCTATTCCTCTGTCCAGTCTACACCACACCCAGCTCCCCACACCCTATTCCTCTGTCCAGTCTAAACCACACCCAGCTCCCCATACCCTATTCCTCCTGCATGCCTCTATCCAGTCTACACCACACCCAGCTCCCCACACCCTATTCCTCCTGGGTGCCTCTGTCTACACCACACCCAGCTCCCCATACCCTATTCCTCTGTCCAGTCTAAACCACACCCAGCTCCCCACACCCTATTCCTCTGTCCAGTCTACACCACACCCAGCTCCCCATACCCTATTCCCCCTGGGTGCCTCTGTCTACACCACACCCAGCTTCCCATACCCTATTACTCTGTCCAGTCTAAACCACACCCAGCTCCCCACACCCTATTCCTCTGTCCAGTCTACACCACACCCAGCTCCCCACACCCTATTCCCCCTGGGTGCCTCTGTCTACACCACACCCAGCTCCCCATACCCTATTCCTCTGTCCAGTCTAAACCACACCCAGCTCCCCACACCCTATTCCTCTGTCCAGTCTACACCACACCCAGCTCCCCACACCCTATTCCCCCTGGGTGCCTCTGTCTACACCACACCCAGCTCCCCATACCCTATTCCTCTGTCCAGTCTAAACCACACCCAGCTCCCCACACCCTATTCCCCCTGGGTGCCTCTGTCTACACCACACCCAGCTCCCCACACCCTATTCCTCTGTCCAGTCTACACTGTTGAAAATGACGTTTCATACATACACATATATATGACCAAATGTCACAGATCGTCCTGATTTGAACTTTTTTCCTTCTCCAATCAATAAAACATTCCAAATGTCATATAAAGTTATATTTTTGGTCTAGTATGATCCGGCTCGGTTAGATCTACGAGGGGAACCATGGTTTCACCTATGTCAGACCCTTATTTAGGACACCAGGGGGTTAAAAATACCCCAAATGTGCCTTTTTTAGCAATAAAATACAAGAATAGACATTCTACTGTATGTACAGCTTTATAAATAGAACTATTTGCACATGTATTTTTTGGGGTAGGTCCCCTGTATGGTAAGGGACATTTTAGCACCCCTCAGGCCTATATGTGCTGCATGGTAAATACAGTGTTTGATTGAATGCACTGGGGTAGTTTCAAGTAGACACGACTGAGCCCACAGAAAAGATGGCCCAAACCATATTTTTATATAGAAAGAATATAAAATAAGTATGGCATAATAAGCATATATTATGTATCTATACATAGAAAAAAAATTAGAAGTCTAGCTTTAATGGCCTTCCCTGCAGAGCCCTGACAATATCAGTCCCATTTTAGGGGTAGTTTAACTGTAGACACGACTGAGCCCTAGTAGACACGACTGAGCCCTTATGTAAAAAGGTACTAAGAACATTCATTATGTTCATATCAAGTTATTTCTACCAAACCTTAGGATGTATTATTCATATTCAAAAAGAAATATACTGGTAATTTTGCCTTATAGATCAGAATAGTTTGTTATACACCAATTATCACAGTAGACACGACTGAGCCCTCCTTTTTAACCATTCAATCAATATAAAATGCTCCAGACTATGTACAGTCAATTCCTATCTTATTGCAGCCCTTCTAACACAATAACCCTACAATATGCTCCATTTTTAGAGGGAATTATCCCAGATACATGTACAAACTTAGGCATGTTATAATTAGGGCTCAGTCGTGTCTACATGCACTTGCATATGATCCTGTACTGTAGATTTAAAAATGATATTTAACCTACCCCAATATATAGTCTATAATTCCCAACATGTATGTTATAAGTACAAAAAAGGTTTAAACCTTACTCAAACATTTACTTTTGAGCCACATGCCAGCTCAAATCCAGACGATTCATGACATCTGGTCATATATAGACATAGAACTCTCAGTGAGCCAGTGTGCCAGTGGAGCCCCCTGGTGTCAAGAAGTGACATTACATAGAACTCTCAGTAGAGCCCCCTGGTGTTATGTAGTGATATCACAACAGTTCCAATAGTGCAGTTTCTCATAAAGTACAGGTGCTGACTCAGCACAATAAAGTAGTTCTCACTTACTGCTAGACCTCAGACAAGGCAACATCTCTTGTGTTCAGTCTTCTCTTCTTAGTCATAGCCATTCTATAGGTTATGGGCCCAGAACACTTCTTCACACTGACTTCACCACAAAGGAGGAATACTCAGCTAAGTTGCCAAGTTTTAAGGAAAACTTTATTGTTGACTGCACAGTGACATTTATACTTGTCTGTTTTGTATGTGAGCCTAGTACATAGTACTAGTTTGAGTTTTTGGACTCTACCACTCAGTGACAGTTTGACAGTGGCATGACAGTTGACACTGCCATGACTGTTCTTTGTTTTACCACACACTGCTAGTTTGAGATATTGGTCTTTTAGACTCTACCACTCAGTGACAGTTTGATATTGCTCTAACATTGATATAAACTTGCTTTACCACACATTGCCATTTTTGAGATATTGATATTTTGGCTCTACCACATTGTGACAGTTTGACATTGCCATGACATTGGGATGACTTTGCATTACCACACACTGCTACTGCCATATACAGTGACAGTTTAAGACTTAGACCCTTCAGCTACAAATTTTTTTTTTTTTGGAATTGTTCTGGCATTTAAGTTCAAGTTTCAACCATGGCTACCAGGAAGTCAGACATAGTGCCATTGAAAGGATCCAATTATGCAACTTGGAAGATTCAAGCCAGGTGCATGTTGAAGAGGGATGGGATATGGGGAATAGTGGAGGGAACAGAAACAGTGCCTCCAGTAGACCAACCTGACAACCGACTAAAGTATGTATTGCGTAGGGATCAAGCCTGCGCAAACCTAGTTTTAGCGGTAGACCCAGCCCTGCTGTACATTCTAGGGGAGGACCCTGAAGACCCTAAACAGGTATGGGATTCTCTCAACAATCAGTTCCAAAAGAAATCATGGACTAACAAACTCCGGTTGCGCCGCAAACTTTATTCACTGAAATTAGAGGATGGTTGTTCAGTGGATGATCATATTCGAGTGATGACGGAGATTTTCAACGAACTCTCGATTGTTGGCGATAAACTCGATGAACAGGACCGTGTGATTCATCTGTTGGCAAGTTTGCCTGATGCGTTCGAAATGTTAGTCACCGCATTTGAAGCTCTTGATACGGTTCCAGCTATGGAGATAGTCACAGAGCGACTACGACACGCGGAGCGAAAAATTGAGGAGAGGTCAGAAGAAGGATTTGCTTTAGCATCACGCAGTGCAAGTGGTAGGTGCAATAGTGGTAAGAGCAATAGTGGTAAGAGCAGCAGTGGTAGCAGTGGTAATAGCAGCAGTGGTAAGAACAAAGGTGGTATTTGCTACTACTGTAAAAAGAGTGGTCATTATAAGAGAGACTGTCCAAAGCTTCAAAGTAAAATGAGTCAGAAGGAGTCAGGAGGAAACTCTGGAAAGCATGGTAAGGAGAAAGCTAACCATGCAAGCTCCTTTGACAACGACTCATGTTTTATCGCACAGCATGCACTCTCAACCTCTGGAGGAGGTGGACATAGTTGGATCGTAGATTCAGGAGCAACAGCTCATATGTGCAACCAGAAGGAGCTCTTCAATGAGCTGCACAGCACCAAAGCATCTGATGTCACTCTTGGTGATGGTCATATCTTGCAGGCTACTGGTGTTGGGACCGTTCAGCTGAACGTATCTGGTATCGTGAGGAAATGTGTGCTTAAGGACGTGTTGTATGTTCCAGATCTTGCATACAATTTGGTTAGCGTCTCAAGGGCGAGTGAAGCAGGATTGCGGACAGTATTTGTGAACAATCAGTGTCATATAGAGAAGCCTGATGGTCAGGTAGTGGCAGCCGCCATTCGAGCAGGATCGTTGTACTATGTCGATTGTCTGTCTCACTCAGCTGCAACCATCCAGCATGAAGACTCATGGCATAAACGGTATGGCCATTTGAATGAAGACTCTTTGAAGAGACTGGCAAGGGATGGTATGGTAGAAGGTTTCACCTATGATTCAACCAAGAAATTGGGTTTCTGCGAGCCTTGTGCTGAGGCAAAGAACCACCGAACAAAGTTCCCAAAGGACGGTGGTACGCGAAGTAAAGAACTTTTGGGTCTTGTGCACAGTGACGTTTGTGGCAAGATGAAGACCGCATCAATCGGTGGTGCTCAGTACTTCTTGACCTTCATTGATGACAAGTCGCGGTACACATGGGTCTATTTCCTGAAAACCAAAGATCAGGTGTTTGAGAAATTCCTGGAGTGGAAAGCTTTGGTTGAGAAGGAGACTGGTCAGAAGGTGAAAACTTTAAGGACCGACAATGGCGGGGAATATACCTCTAGCAAGTTTGAGACGTATCTCAAGAAGGAGGGAATTCGACATGAGGTCACAGTTCCGAAGAACCCTGAGCAAAATGGGGTAGCTGAACGAATGAATCGTACCTTGGTGGAGATGGCTCGAGCAATGTTGGGAGATATGTCTCGGTCCTTTTGGGCAGAAGCGTTGTCAACAGCTGCATATCTGAGAAATCGGAGTCCGACAGCAGCTGTTCCAGATGTGACACCGTATGAGGCATTCAAGGGGAAGAAGCCAGATGTTGCTTATCTGAAACCCTTTGGAGTGACATGTTATGCACACATCCCAAAGGATGAGCGCAGTAAGCTCGAGTCGAAATCCAGAAAGTGCATCTTCCTTGGATATGGTGACTGTGTCAAGGGATATCGTCTGTATGACTTGAACCGTAAGAAGGCGATACACAGTCGGGATGTCATCTTTGATGAGCATAGTCTGGATGAGACTGAGGAAAGTCGCCATGTCATCATCGAATCTCCAGAAGTCAAGGAAGAAGGAGCTGAGGTTCAACGCCAAGATCCAGCTGAAGCTGAAGCTGAGATGCCACATGAGGTTCCTGTAGAAGATCCTGTTGTTCCAGACAACAACCAAGAAGGTGTCAGGAAATCTGGTCGTCCAACAAAAGCACCCAATCGTTACGGTCAATGGGTGATGGTTGCTGAGGAACCTACGAGCTATAAGGAAGCAATGAAAGCTAATCAGGACAAATGGCAAGCAGCCATGGATCAAGAGTATGAGTCGTTACAGAAGAATTCTGTTTGGGACTTGGTCCCACTGCCTGAAGGTCGGAAACAAGTGGGTAGCAAATGGGTCTATAAGACCAAGCTATCAGCTGATGGAAGCGTGGAGCGACATAAGGCCAGGCTGGTCGCGCAAGGCTTCAGTCAGAAGTACGGAATGGACTACGACGAGACGTTCTGTCCAGTCGTCAGGACTGAGTCCGTTCGTGCAGTAATTGCTCTTGCTGCAAACAAGAACCTCCTCTTGCATCAGATGGACGTTACTACTGCCTTTCTTAACGGGACCTTAGAAGAAGAGGTCTACATGAAACAGCCCCAGGGCTTTGTTAAGAAGGGTGAGGAGAATCTGGTGTGCAAGTTGAAGAAGAGCATATATGGACTGAAACAGTCTCCTCGGTGCTGGAACAACGCTCTTGATGGCTACCTCAAAAGTATCAATCTTGAGCAGTCTAGTGCTGATCCTTGCATCTATACTGGTCCAGAAGGAGTGATAGTGGCTGTCTACGTTGACGATATTCTCATTGCCACTGAA
This sequence comes from Harmothoe impar, assembly GCA_947462335.1. Taxonomy (NCBI): domain Eukaryota; kingdom Metazoa; phylum Annelida; class Polychaeta; order Phyllodocida; family Polynoidae; genus Harmothoe; species Harmothoe impar. The sequence goes on from OX381713.1 coordinate 71,086,436, forward strand.
ACTGAGAAGATGATGACCAAGATGAAGAGGAGTCTATCTCAGAAGTTTGAAGTCAAGGATCTGGGTGAGCTGACATCGTTTCTAGGAGTGCAAGTCAAGCAATCCTCTGACGGGATATGGATAGGTCAGCCGGGTTACACTTCCAGAATTCTTGACAAATATCAGATGAAGGACGCAAAACCAGTCTCCACACCTGTGGATATCAGTTCAAAGATGGACACTGATAGTGACAGTCCTCCAGTAGATGCATTGCTCTATCAGTCGGCAGTCGGTAGCTTGCTGTACTTGTCAAGCTGGACAAGACCTGATATTGCATTCGCCGTGAACACCGTTGCTAAATACAACAGTAACCCAACGATGGAGCACTGGAAAGCAGTTAAGAGGATATTGAGATACCTCAAAGGAACCAGTGAACAAGGAATCAAGTACAGCAAAGATTCCAAGAAGAACATCATCGGTTACTGTGATGCTGATTGGGCAGGAGACAGGAGTGACCGCAAATCTACATCCGGTTATGTGTTCAATCTAGCTGAAGCTCCAATCAGTTGGAGAAGCAAGAAACAGTCGTGCGTAGCTCTGTCTACAGCAGAAGCGGAATACGTCGCGTTGGCATCTGCTGCACAAGAAGCTGTATGGCTACGTGAGCTATTAAGGCAACTGGATGGTCCCATTGAAGAAGCTACCACCATCTTCGATGACAGTCAGTCAGCCATAGCAATGTCGAAGAATCCACAGTTCCATGGACGTGCGAAGCATATTGGTATTAAGTACCATTATATACGGGGAGAAATCAACAATGGAACCGTGAAGCTTCAGTACTTACCAACAGCAGAGATGCCAGCAGACATCCTAACTAAAGGGTTGTCCAAAGACAGACATGAGAAGCTGTCAAGAATGTTTAGAATCGAGTAGGGACACCCAGGGTAAAGCTGGGTGAAGAGAGTGATGTGCTAGAAACCGCTCCTCTCAAGAGTAGAGTATCTACATTAGTCTAAAAACATTTTCATACTAATAATACGTTGAAACTAAAGTTTTGTTTGTCTATTTGTTTGTTCTCACAGAAGTTTGTAGAGCATTATATATATGATACGTAAGAACCGAGAAGGAGTGTTGAAAATGACGTTTCATACATACACATATATATAGACATAGAACTCTCAGTGAGCCAGTGTGCCAGTGGAGCCCCCTGGTGTCAAGAAGTGACATTACATAGAACTCTCAGTAGAGCCCCCTGGTGTTATGTAGTGATATCACAACAGTTCCAATAGTGCAGTTTCTCATAAAGTACAGGTGCTGACTCAGCACAATAAAGTAGTTCTCACTTACTGCTAGACCTCAGACAAGGCAACATCTCTTGTGTTCAGTCTTCTCTTCTTAGTCATAGCCATTCTATATACACCACACCCAGCTCCCCACACCCTATTCCCCCTGGGTGCCTCTGTCTACACCACACCCAGCTCCCCATACCCTATTCCCTAAGGCCAAAATAAGAGAAGGTTTGTTTCAGGTCACCTGACGGACCCTTTCAAAACAGGGCCGACCCTACGTTTTTTAATGCAATTTTGAAGAAATTTCCGTATTTTTACCCATTTTTGGTCAATTTTAGGGTCTTCGGGCCGGCCGGCTAGTAGGCCTACTTACATGTAAAAAAAAAAATTTAAAAAGAAAAAAAATCGACCCTACATTTTCTGCCCATTGTTGTGTACCTGTATCGACGAAGACGTCTATCCTACCATGACGATGTTTACTACTTAACCTAACGAACGGCAGCACCTCTGTCTAGTCTCTGGTCTGTACAACATGCTATCCGTTCACCAGTCTACTACGACGTTTGTCATACGTAATAAAGCTCTTCACGAACATAACAATGGCGAACGAGGATGTTGATGAAAGAATCCACGCATAAAAGTCGATTTTCTTGCTTTCACAAAAAGTGATTCTCCTGCAGAAATCGACTATAAGCTAAGTAAAAAGGCCAAGAAGCCATTCCTACCATAATTGGATGAACTCCCATTGATACACTGTGAAAACTTGGTTGTGAAAAGTGAAGTCCCTGAAACTGAAAGTAGACTCCAGATCCCAAAAGTGAAAGTGAACTCCATGAAAGTGAAAGTAGATCTCTGAAACTAAAAGTGACTGTGCATTTGTGTAGGCTAGGCCCTATATCTACAAGTGTTGATCTACAGATGAGTGACTCTGAAATTAGTGATCTTGAATCTGAGGCTGGGAGTCTACATCTAGAAACTATGGCTGAAGCTAGGAATGTTGTGAGTGCCATAGGAGAGTTTAGTCCCAATAAAGAAAAATGGGCTAATTATCAAAGAAGGTTTAATGCTTGGATGAGAATAAACAAAATCCAGAATGATGAAAAAATCGATGCCTTCATATCTATGGTGGGACCTGAGGTTGTGGATCTTTTGGTTGCATTGTGTGCCCCTGCTGAAATTGAGACCAAAACATATGCCCAGCTAACTACATTGATTAGTAACCACTATACCTCAGGGTCAAATGAGCTAATCGAGAGCTTCAAGTTTGATGAGCGCAAACAGGGGGATAATGAGTCTGTCGCAGACTACATAGTGGCCTTAAAAAAAATCAGCATACACTGCGGGTTTGGGGATGAAGACCAAATCAAAAAGAGGCTCAGAAACCGCCTGGTTACCGGGTTGAGATCTGCTGCAATTAAGAACAGACTTTTAGGTTTGGGTGCAGGGTTGACATGGGAGAAAGCCGTAGATATAGGCACGTCCATGGACACGGCTAGCCATGGTAATCAGCTCATGGGGCCTACCCATGAGGTCAACCGGGTTCAACGTGGTAGCTACAAGAACAAGGGAAAAGCCCGCACTAAAAATAAGTGCTATCGTTGTGATGGCGACCACGAGGGCCGGTGCCCATTCGAATCTGCTGCAATTAAGAACAGACTTTTAGGTTTGGGTGCAGGGTTGACATGGGAGAAAGCCGTAGATATAGGCACGTCCATGGACACGGCTAGCCATGGTAATCAGCTCATGGGGCCTACCCATGAGGTCAACCGGGTTCAACGTGGTAGCTACAAGAACAAGGGAAAAGCCCGCACTAAAAATAAGTGCTATCGTTGTGATGGCGACCACGAGGGCCGGTGCCCATTCGAAACGGAAAAGTGTTTCAACTGTGATAAAATTGGACACATTGCCAAGGCTTGCAAAACGAAGTCTGCTCAAGGTCAATCTCAGTCGAGAGGTAGCTCACGTCCATACCGTGGCCGCGGAAGAGGTCGCGGGCGAGGCCAAGGCCGTGCACATTACGTCGATGACGACGAAAAACAAGAGGAAGAGGTCAGTTACGCATCACTGTTTGAAGTTAAAAGCGGAAAATACGGAGAAATAACAGTGAATGCCCGTGTCGAAAACAACGAAATGACATTTGCCTTAGACACGGCATCGGCAGTTTCGATTGTCGGTGAGGACGACTACAAAGAATTCTTCCCCGATTTTGAGTTACGCGAAGCTTTTATCAACTTAAAATCGTACACCGGACACAAAGTTGAGCTACTCGGTGAAATCGACGTCCATGTGGAGTACAAGGGTCAAAAGAGACAGTTGCCACTGGTGATCGCGAAAGGCGTCCGTACACCGTTATTCGGACGGACCTGGCTAAAAGCCATACGTATAGACTGGGAAAATGTCTTCGCGATACATGCAACGCCCGTGGAACAGCTCCTGCATGAGTATCAGTCCGTGTTCAAAGGAGAGATAGGAGAGATAAAGGGCTTTGAAGCGACAATTGAGTTAAAACCAGATGCCACGCCAAAGTTCAAAAAGGCGCGTTCCATTGTCTATAACCTCACAGACGGTGTAAAGAAGGAGCTAAATAGGCTTGAAGAAAGTGGAGTTTATCGCCGCATCGAGAGAAGTGATTGGGCATCTCCAATAGTAGTGGTTCCAAAAGATAATGGACAGATGAGGTTGTGTGGTGACTACAAAGTGACTATAAACAGTGCGGTTGTCGATCAACCATATACGCTACCCACAGCTGAGGATATATTCGCTACGCTGGCGGGTGGTAGCCAGTTTACGAAACTGGACCTGTCTAGTGCCTACATGCAAGTGGTGGTGGAGGAAAAGTCAAGAAAGTACCTGACCATCAACACTTTGCAAGGACTTTACGAGGTTACTAGGCTTCCCTATGGGGTAAAGACAGCACCACACATCTTCCAAAGGATCATGGACCAGGTCTTACAAGGAATTCCTGGTGTTTGCTGCTATATAGATGATATCCTGATAACCGCTCCCACAAAGGACGAACACCTAAAGCGCCTTCAACTGGTACTTCAAAGACTAGACAAGCATGACATCCGAGTGAAACGGGAGAAGTGTTCCTTCTTGGCTCCCGAAGTCCAATATCTCGGACATGTGATCAGCAAGGAGGGTCGTAGGCCCGTACCAGAAAAAGTGAGCGCAGTAAAAGACGCCAAAGCACCAGAAGATGTCTCAGAACTTCGCACATTCCTCGGGATGGTCAACTACTATGGTGGGTTCGTTAAGAATTTGTCCACAATTCTCGCTCCGTTAAATAATCTCCTGCGAGATGACGTCCCCTGGAAGTGGTCAAAGGAGTGCGAAGGGGCATTCGGGAAAGTCAAAGACGCCCTTACCAGTGAAACAGTGTTAACACATTACGATGTGAACAAAGAGCTTCTCCTTGCGACAGACGCATCTCCTTACGGAGTTGGTGCGGTTCTGTCACACGTTGACGAGAACGGAGAGGAGCGACCGATTGCCTACGCGTCAGTGACTCTAACGAAAGCTGAGAGGAACTACGCCCAAATAGAACGCGAAGCGTTAGGCATTATCTTCGGAGTTAAGAAATTCCACAAGTACCTGTATGGTAGGTCATTTACACTGTTGACCGACCATAAGCCACTGACCAAAATATTGGGTCCGAAAACGGATGTGCCAACGTTGGCAGCATTGAGGCTGCAGAGATGGTCTCTCATACTGATGACCTACAACTATGAGGTCAAATATAAGCGATCAGAGGATCATGCCAATGCCGACTATCTGAGTCGGGCACCAGTGGACATAGCGAAAGAAAATATGGAAGCTGAAGTGAACTATTTTAGCCACACTGACAAGTTACCGATCAACGCCAGAGACATCAAAGAAGCGACCCGAAAAGATCGGATCCTCACCAAAGTGTATGAGTTCACCATGAATGGTTGGCCGAACCATGTTGACGATGATGAACTGTTACCATTTTATACCAGACGACACGAGCTATCGTGTGACCAAGGATGTCTTCTGTGGGGTATGCGAGTTATCATTCCACAGAAACTGCAGGAGCGAATGCTAGAAGAGCTACACATCGAACACGTCGGTATAGTGCGCATGAAAGCACTAGCTCGTAGCTACCTGTGGTTTCCCGGCATCGACAATGCTATAGAAGCATTAATAAAAGCATGTAAAACATGCCTGAGTCTCAAGAACGATCCACCAGCATCTCCGATGTATCCATGGCGATATCCTCAAAGGCCATGGGACCGACTGCACATAGACTTTGCAGAGTATAAATCTGAAATGTTCCTAGTGGTAGTAGACGCACACTCAAAGTGGTTAGATGTAGTGCTCATGAAATCTACGACCGCAGAAAAGACCATAGAGGTACTGGAGCGGATGTTCGCCCATAACGGGTTCCCAAGAGAGGTTGTGAGCGACAACGGCCCACAATTCATCGCGGAAGTGTTTCGCGAGTTCCTGCATAACAAGGGTATAAAACATACCTTGACCGCTCCCTACCATCCAGCGTCCAACGGACTTGCAGAGCGAGCGGTGCAGACCCTGAAAAATGCCTTAAAGCGGCATACATTGGACGAGAAACCCGGCATGACTACGCACAGGAAGCTGTGTAGTTTCCTCCTGTCGTATAACTCGACTCCTCACTCGGTGACAGGGGTGTCCCCATCCGAGTTGTTTCTCAAGAGACAGCTCCACACACGGTTGTCGATGATAAAACCCGACCTTCATGTGACGGTGGAGGGAAAACAGGACAAAATGATAGAGTATCGAGACCAGCGAGTGCCACAGCTAAGAGAGTTCGAGAAAGGAGAAAGAGTACGTGTAAAGAACTGCCGAGGCACCGACGTAAAGTATGTACCAGGATCCATAGTGTCTAGGAAGGGTCCCGTACAGTACTTGGTACGAATCGGCCGTAACATCCGTTACGTCCATGTAGACCATCTTCGAAAGTCCGGCGAAACCATCGAAGATGACATTGATGATGAACAGCTCAGGCCTATGCAAAGGCCAATCACGGATATCATAAGTGATATACCCAAAGGTGGTACTGACCCTGTAGTTGTTGAAACGCCAGCTACGGCCATGCCACAGGAAGACGTGGTTACCTATGAGGAACCACCTAGAGCTATTCCACCCCAGGTGGTTGCTACTCCACCGAGAGTGCCGTCTCCAAGACGTGTATCTGTGAGACCTAGAAGGGCTCCAGCAAAGTTCAATGACTATGTGCCTAAATAACTGTTCTATTTCAGAGACTGATATATTTGTGTTTCTGACACTACTGTTCATGTTAAAGTAACATTACATAAAGATAAGAGTTATCGTTATCAGTAATCTCAAAGAGATAAAAGACTCCTTATAGTATACTACATATCCTCAAAGAGATAAAGACTCAAAGACGTTAAGTTCATTGACACCAATAAGGTGATGTTTAATCATATGTTTATTCCAACATATATATTAAGTGTGGAGGAGTGTTGTGTACCTGTATCGACGACGACGTCTATCCTACCATGACGATGTTTACTACTTAACCTAACGAACGGCAGCACCTCTGTCTAGTCTCTGGTCTGTACAACATGCTATCCGTTCACCAGTCTACTACGACGTTTGTCATACGTAATAAAGCTCTTCACGAACATAACACCCATGTTTCCTGAAACAAACCTCTTCTTTTTGTGGCCTAACCGGATCTGGTTCGGGATGTACAATAAGTATGATTCATGCCCATCGTAATTGTGGCCGACTGCTGTTCTGTGTCATTGACTCAGGCCCCTCTCAGCTTCAGTAGAAGTGGTTTGTACTTGTTTCAATTCGATCCAAGTGTCATCATTGACGTATTATAGCTAGCATGAGGTATGTAATAGGTGTGTATAAAGTGCTGCAGTATGTCATGTAGATACCATGTAGTATGGAATAAGCATCTCTGGCACATGTACATGTGTTTTCTGTCACTTAACCTCACTGTTTACATGAAGGAGGGGAGTGTTGGATCCCCTGACCTTACTATAGCGCCCTGCAGTGTATATTGACATGGCAAATTCTTTTTCCCACCACAATCATGGTTTTATGCTAATTGATTCAGTCTTATTCAGGGGGTCTGGATGGGGGGTCCCCATGTCGATTGTCGATCTTAAGAAATGGCCATGTCACATGTCAATGTCGCTTAATAATGCCCATGTCCCATGTCGATTTTAAGAATTGCTCATGTCGCCTGTCACTATGATTTTTGAGCCTCATGTCGCATGTCACTAGGCCTCATGTCGATTGTCGATTTTAAGAAATAGCCATGTCGCCATGTCGAATTTGGTGGTCCACACCCATTAGCCCTATTCAGTTTTTTTCCCCAGAGAATCCAATTCTGCTTTCGGCCATTCTGTAATTTGCATATATTATGACCCTTGATGGCCTAGGTGATAGCCTTGTAACTAACGATATTTCAAAAGTTTTGGGAGGATCTGGTTAAGATTACGGGGAATGTGTACTTTTAGGATTACAGGAGCTATATGCACGGCGTCTAGGCACCTGGTGAGTTTGTCCCTTGTTGCTAAATAAATGACCACGTGTCCCACTGGTGTTCAAAGTCTATTAGGAGTGAGTAACGGTTGTTTAACGACGACCTTTCTAATGACAGCAAAGGTCATATTCATGGCGAGAAAACTACATCAATTTTAAAGATGTGCATATGGGCACCAGATAAATAAAAGAGGGACAGGAAAGAGGAGACATAGACTCTCTTCAGATGAGCGTTAGGTCAGAGAAATATTTTTAGTGTGAGTAAACAGAGACTTGGGGATGATTTATGCTATTTGTAGGCTTTATTAGGCAAAGATGTGTATTGATATAAAAGCCCAGACAACTACACATATAATATATCGTGTTGGTCAGGGTTAATCCCCTCATTATGGCGCTTTATTCACATTAACCCCTTAAGGGAGTGGTCATATTTTAACAACAGGGGGGGGGGGGGGGCAAAAAGGGTTTGGACCCCTTGAAGGGGGGGGGGGACCAAAAGAATTTAGACCAAAAAAATTGCATCCCTTTTTAGTGAAAATCCAGCACGTTACTATAGCTCAAAGGGGTCGGCCGTGCTCAATTTCAGCCTGCCTGAGGGGGGAACCAAAAAATTTCGACCCCTCCCATGAGGGGGGGGGGGGGACCAAAAAATGTCGACCTGCTTGTGCAAAAATCCACCGACCCCACTTGTTGTTAAAAAATGACCACTCCCTAAGTGCCGCATGGCGCTTTATTCACATTAACCCCCTTAAGGGCTGCATAGCGCTTTATTCACATTAACCCCTTAAGGGCTGCATAGCGCTTTATTCAGATTAACCCCTTAAGGGATGCATAGCGCTTTATTCACATTAACCCCTTAAGGGCTGCATAGCGCTTTATTCAGATTAACCCCTTAAGGGATGCATAGCGCTTTATTCAGATTAACCCCTTAAGGGCTGCATAGCGCTTTATTCAGATTAACCCCTTAAGGGCTGCATAGCGCTTTATTCAGATTAACCCCTTAAGGGCTGCATAGCGCTTTATTCAGATTAACCCCTTAAGGGCTGCATAGCGCTTTATTCAGATTAACCCCTTAAGGGCTGCATAGCGCTTTATTCAGATTAACCCCTTAAGGGCTGCATAGCGCTTTATTCAGATTAACCCCTTAAGGGCTGCATAGCGCGTTATGTCAATAATTAATTACATCCACAAGTCAGCTTATATAAAACATGTTTATTGTGTCTATGTACAAAGCTGGGACAACACCTTCTCACGGTGTCCGTCTGTAGATATCTCAACACCTGCCGACATCTGAGACGATGAAAGACTGATTATCGTCCATCACAATTTGTTGTCCTGACAAATTATATTTTTTGATGTTATAATACAACGTTTCAGTACCGTATTCGACGTAATAAGCGTCCTGCGAGTTTATGAAATTTAGTACTTTAAAAAAAATCTAAAAACAATCTTTTTTTTAGTACTTACCAGGTAATGGTTTAACTGTCACAAAACAAATCGTGAAAATTAAGACTCTAATAGTCTAAAAAAAAGTCCACAAAGGGAGGCGTGTTTACAGGGGGGAGCGCTTACTGCGTTGAATACGGTGCTCGATAACAAAGTAGTATCTGTCTATTCCCTAATGAACACATAACTACCCCCCCCCCCCCCCCCCCCCACCGTACACTGTCCCAGTACACGGCGGCTACTTGTGCAGGTTGTCTATCAAGGTTCCCTTAGGCCGCATCTTCTTAGCCTCCTCTTCTGCCTGAAATCAACAACAAACAGCATTCATATTTGTAGTTCTCTTCTTTAGGTCAAATCTTGTTGTTCTTCTTGTTACTTATTGACGATCAGATATATTGTTTGAAGGAAAATGCCATGTCTGCGAGGGTAACACCTTTAAAATGATTTAAAGCGTATTATTGGCTTATATGAATAAATAAGTGATTACGTCTATACAACTGACACTATCAAAGGGACATTTGCTTCGATTTTGAAATCAATAAATCTTGGATAAATGTACCACAACTTTAACGACGTCTTTACAAAGAAAGGGAAGTAAATCTTACAAATTCCATCATCCTCTTTTTGTTGATGCCTTTCCGTAGTAGTTGTTTCTCGATGACCTTGGCGTTGGCCGCGTACGAGTCTGCTATCTCTTTCTGTAAGACAAAGAAATCAAATTCAAACAATCAGGAAAAAAGTATTTCAACGATTAGAACAACTCTCTTTTGTAGAGAAATTGAGATGTTCTAGGAAATAGATATTACATATTTTCTTGTCATAATTGTTGCTGTATTAGCTTTAGACATTGATATTCTATTATCATATTATAACTTGGAATAACTTTGTTGGTAAATACAGCAATTTATTTCATGGTGAATACGGCCTATCAAGGTTAAAGCAATGGGAGTGCCGTATGCGAGGGGAGCGTGAAATAACCCTCGGGCATATTTCACGCTCTGCCCGTATTTCACGCTCCGAGGGTCACGTGACCTGCGCGGAATTCAAAATGGCGGCCGTCAGAAGTAAACAAACACCGCATAAGTAAACGAACATCGCGGAGGTAAACAAACATAGATTGTTTATCAGTTTTACATCGATATACCCTGAAATAAACACAGAGCTTCACTCAAAAGTCACCTTGTCAGTGGTTACTGCCCTCGAGCTGCCTGCCCCGTACTGCACTAGGCCTGCGGCCAGCGTGCAGTACGGGGCAGGCAGCTCTCGTGCAGTAACCACTGACTCGGTGACTTTAGCGTGCAGCTCTGTCTATATACCGCAGCACCACGATGCATAAATACAGCCCTAGCGAGTGTATCAGACGCGTCAATTCGGCATTATGTTGCATTCATGTATTATGATGACCAAAGGGCATATTATTATTAAAGTACTATCGCAAATTCTCGTCTATAGTAGTCTCTTTAACCTAGAGCTGCATTTTTTTCTTTTAAGGTAATATTTATTCAGGAGGTATCAGCTTATATCGAGGCGGTGCCTATATTTTCCTGGCTCCTGAGGGCCGCATTGTTTAACTATAGATTTTACAGGCAATTGGCATGTACCAGACAGTTCACAGAGCTAATATTTAACATGTATATAATGGTATGATAAGGAGGGAAACGACATTTTGACAAGACATTTTTTATCAAGAAAATACATGAAAAGGAATGTTCAAACAATAATTTTACTTTCTAAGAGAGGCAAGGAATTTACTCCTGTTGCATATGTAAGATAACGTTACTCACGGCCTCTAGCTCCTCCTCCTCCTCGTCCACTGTAGAGATGGTGACCGAGCTGAACTTGCCCATGTTCTTGGTGTGTTTGGTCACCATCAGCTGAAGTACAATAACACATGATACATGAAAATACGGAAAAAAAGACTTCATAATATAAATGAATGTAATAAAAACATTAAAAATTTAATTAGACTTAGATTATGTCCACATGGCATATTTTTGTGCGGTAGTACAAGGCAGAGTGCATTTATTATCTAAAGCAGATTGCAGTATAGAGGTTATATTTAAAGGCCATTGGTATCCATTAATACGTTTTTCATTGTGTTCAAATATTTTGCTTTTAACAAAGTAATGTTTCGCTATCAGAGGACAGATAATATCTGCATATATTGAATAGATGGGTGAAGCCACACGATAACACCCACATATTCAATATAGACTTGACCATTCAATATTGTGTCAAAGACATTTACCTTTTTCCGTTTGGGTATTTCATATGCGTCTTTTGTGATGATTGCGTCACTTGACTGTTTGAGGGCTCCCTCCACGATGAAGGTGACCTGGTTGTCGTCCCGGTGTCGGTAATACAGCAACAGGCCGCATCTATAACAGGGGGGGGGGACGGGAGGTTAACACAAGGACATCTATTATCTATCAATATTTGTTACATCAAATTAAGGCACTTGTGGAGAAGTGTTTTTATTTGATTTCAAAAGGTTTTGTTCTTAAAAGATTCAATGATAACTTGTGTTTCTATCAATCACAAATCAACATAATAAAGTGATACACCAGCCCATTTGTGTTTCTATCGCTGACAAATCGACATATATTTAAAGTGACACACCAGCCCATGCGGATCACTCTCCAACCACCGACCTTGTACCGAGTCTACAGATCAGATTTATTACCACTTTCCTAGAAATATCGGATTTGATAGTTATACTCACTTTTTGCACTTTTGTCTGTATTGTCGTTCGATTCCCTCTGACCTGATAGAATTAGAAGGACGGGAAATATTCATTATTCAAACTGAAATACAATACCTTGTTTACCAGAGAATTGTTAATTTTAATGATATAGAAATGTAATGGGGCGACCAACATAACGGAATGCCCCTTCCAACTTATCATGAATATTCCTGTACATGTGTTGAATAGTCAACGATGCTTCTCGCTGGTGGACAAAAAAGTATGGTACGAAGTCTTGCATTTTGGTAAATTTTCTAAAGGGAATTGAATTATGGAAATCCAAGCGAAAAATAGGAATTTCTACAAAAGTAGTAAACAAGTCTCAGTATAGAGAGCCTACCTCTTGATGTGAACGGTCTCGTCTGCCTCACACGTCAGTTTGTGTGCGTGTTTGGCTGAGTCGATGACGCGCGCGTTGTCCTTACGTCTCATCGGCAGCTTGTCCAGCGGGCAGTCTGAAACGTAGCATTGACATCTATACATTATAGACTCCTAGGAAATAGGCTCAGGCCAAATAAAAAACATTGTGTTCTGTTATTCTGACCGACCCTACGTTTATGGGGCCGCCCCTAATTTTTGTCTTTTTTTTTTTCTAAATTGAGAAAATCTATATTTTTGGCATTTTTACTACCGGTATTTAAGTACTCCCTTTTTACTTAAAAAAATAAAGTAAAAAAACAAAAACAAATCGACCTACCGACCCTGTATATTTTCGGCCATGTTAGGACTTAGGCCTCAGGGAGTGGTCATCATTAAACATGCGTGAACTCTGTTTTTTGTTGTTCTAGAGAAAGGTTGACATTCCCCCCCCCCCCCCCCCCCACTCACTTTTTTGAACTAAAGTGATGCACAGGCTGTTTTGCTGTAAAGGGCCCCCGGGCCCCTACTAATCCAACCTACAAGGGCTCATCTTCAGACCCTCGGGGGGGGGGGGGGGGTAACAAATTTCGTCTGAAACCATCTGATCCTAGCAGTGACTCTGAGTGAGTGGGTAAGCTCATAAGGACCTAGTTTTAGCCTTGGCTTAGCCTTAGGCCAGAGGGCCAACCGCCTAATGGGAGTGAATCTTTGAGCAGGCCACTGGCACTTGACTCTGGGCTCGCTCACCCTTAAAAGGCTAAGGTTAGGGTGTTCCACACCTCGCACAACTCGCATAAGTTTGATCGCGAGCTGCCGTTTTTTGTCTTTCCAACATCATAAGAGTAAGTTCTAGTGGGTACTTTTTCACAAGGCCAAAAAAAAAAATTGTGTTCAGGTATCCCTAGCGACCTTATTCTTTGGCCCTACCCAAATTTTTTTTTTTTTTTTTTTGGAAGGCATATTTGTGTTTTTCTAACAAAAAACACTTTTTTTTAATGAAATTTTTTTCTCGTCAAATTATACACAAATGGGAGGAATTTTGTCTCACAATCCTTAAAAAAAAAGTTAAAAAAAAAGTTAAAAAAATCGACCTACCTACCCTACTTTTATTGGGCCATGTTACCTGAACACAACTTCTTTTTCTCTTGGCCCATTTCAGACAGCTATGGAATCGCCAAAATGTCTATTTTAACACCCATTAATATGCAGTGTTCAGCATTTCTGGTTGTGATGCTATGATTGATAGCAGCTATGACATGAAATGTAAAGTAAAGTTGTGTCAAATTTGGAGGTGGCTGGCGGCCTGCACTGCAGCCAAGCCCCCATACAACCTACCCTCACTCAACCAGCTGGGCTGCATTAGCTTTGCATCCATTAGTTAATCTTAGTTTTTTAGCATGCTCTATACTATACTCATACATGTTTGTGGTCATTTCAACACTTGTGCGGAATTTCTACTACAAATAGTTCTGAAAATATAGGTGTTTTTGAACAAAACTAGCAAATCTCAGCACAACCCCCTACTCATATACAAGTAATTTCTGCCCAAAGTGCACCTTATTTCCACTTATTTGAGGTATCCAAATGTGTGTAAGGTTAGCTGAAAGTCAAAAATTGAAGACAGCCCAGGGTAAAATATGGATGCACCTCTATTTTAGTATTGAGAATCACAGTGTCATGACAGATATGTGGCCTTTAATAAAGGTTTAAGATAAGTTATCTTAAAGCTCTGAATGTAAGAAGAACAAAAAAAGAATTATGTCAATCTGACAATTATTAAGCGTAACAGACCCATTTGAATACGGAAAAGTATTGGGCTTATTTCGTGCCTATCATTTGATAACAAATGTATGGGCTTTGACTTTCACTATTCTCTATATTTTGTTGTTGACATGTTGTTCTATTTACATGAAGAGCTTTCAGAATTCAGGTAAATGCAACAGATCTGATATGACACTCAGTCACACTGTTATTCTCTTTTCGATGAAACACCCTACTTATAGCGATGCAAGGCCAGCACCCATTTCCGCCCCTGCTATTCTGTCAACACTGAAAACTCTCCTTACAAAAAGGGTTTGTAGGGGGGCTAATAAAATTCTCAAAACCAAGCCAACATGCTCACTTAAGTGAAAACATATGACGATCAAGGATCCGTAAAGAGTTTTGACCTGCGATTATGGAAAATGGTCTAAAACATAATTTTTTAAATGAGTAACGGGAGCGGCCATATTCCGAATTGGAGACCAAAAAGTCTGGGATGTGTCATGAAAAAAGACCCAATTCAGTCAATTTTCCACCAATCATGTTGATTTTTGGGGATGTGTTGTACAACACCCCAAGCTATGTGCTACCTTAATCTCACGCAAATCCATCAAGGGTAATAATTTTAGGGTATTTTCAAAGTTACTCTGACTTTTGAAGGGCCTGGTAAAAAATTTATTTAATTCCTCAGAATTCCGCACATATTTGGCAATGCAGAAACATATCTACTATCCATAATATACAGTTTTAAAGTGATTAAAATTAGCGCTTTTTTGCGCTTTTTGATTGCATGAAACTGCATTTTTGGCTGAGGGCTATACACCTTTTATACAAGGGGACAAATTCAAGGATTTTACGGCAAAGCCGTAGTGGCTTTGGGTTTTATAGGATTGTAATGAACTACAGGTGAGAAAACGAGGGGGCATAGATTTATAATTTTTGGTGTTTCTGGGGTTCTTATGCAATTCAAGTTTGATGGTTTGCAGCAACACTGCATGGCCAGTCAATTACATGCACTTAGCTAAATCTTTTTGATTTTTATTGGTTTTACTGCAGCTGGTATAACAATAGAATCCAATATGTGCCAATGGAATCAAATAGGTACCAATGCAGCTCCATTGATGCCTATGCAAATATCATCTTGGCAGCCATCTTGAAAATTACCTGGATCAAAAATCAGAGCCTACAAATGGATTCTACACCCCAGAAAACCCTATTATACATGTGTCATACAAGGAAATTAGACAATCTTGAGTTTTTGGTGGCCATCTTGGCAGCCATCTTGGAAATACTTCGGATTGAAAATCTGAGCCTGAAAATGGATTCTACATCCCAGAAAACCCTACTATCCATGTATCACACAAGGAAATCAGACAATCTTGAGTTTTTGGTGGCCATCTTGGCAGCCATCTTGGAAATTTCTCCGATTGAAAATCTGAGCCTGAAAATGGATTCTCCATCCCAGAAAACCCTACTATCCATGTATCACACAAGGAAATCAGACAACCTTGAGTTTTTGGTGGCCATCTTGGCAGCCATCTTGGAAATTGTTCGGATTGAAAATCTGAGCCTGGAAATGGATTCTACATCCCAGAAAACCCTACTATCCATGTATCACACAAGGAAATCAGACAATCTTGAGTTTTTGGTGGCCATCTTGGCAGCCATCTTGGAAATTTCTCCGATTGAAAATCTGAGCCTGAAAATGGATTCTACATCCCAGAAAACCCTACTATCCATGTATCACACAAGGAAATCAGACAATCTTGAGTTTTTGGTGGCCATCTTGGCAGCCATCTTGGAAATTTCTTGGATTGAAAATCTAAGCCTGAAAATGGATTCTACATCCCAGAAAACCCTACTACCGTAAATTCTCGCGTAGAAGCCGCGGCTAGTAAGAGGGTCAGATCCCTGGTGCGGCTTATAGGATCGGCTCATGGTCTGGGTGCGGCTTATACGCGAGTTTTTGTTACTATAGTACAGTATTAAAGCCACCATAATCAGATGGCCAGTGCGGCTTATAGGATCGCCCAAAACTCGGGGTGCGGCTTATACGAGAGTAAGGCTTATACGCGAGAATTTACGGTATCCATGTATCACACAAGGAAATCAGACAACCTTGAGTTGTTGGTGGCCATCTTGGCAGCCATCTTGGAAATTTCCCGGATTAAAATTGTGAGCCTGAAAATGGATTCTACATCCCAGAAAACCCTATTATCCATGTGTCACACAAGGAAATCAGACAATCTTGAGTTTTTGGTGGCCATCTTGGCAGCCATCTTGGAAATTTCTCCGATTGAAAATCTGAGCCTGAAAATGGATTCTACATCCCAGAAAACCCTACTATCCATGTATCACACAAGGAAATCAGACAACCTTGAGTTTTTGGTGGCCATCTTGGCAGCCATCTTGGAAATTTCCCGGATTGAAATTGTGAGCCTGAAAATGGATTCTACATCCCAAAAAACCCTATTATCCATGTATTACACAAGCATATCAGACAATCTTGAGTTTTTGGCAGCCATCTTGGCAGTCAGAGGGAGGAGGAGGGGGCAGAAGGAGGGAAGGCAGAGGGAGGGCAGAGGGAGGAGAAGGTAACAGGAAGGAGGAAAATGGGGTAGAGTGGGGGGGGAGGGGTAGATGGGGTAGTAGGAGGGGGCATAGGAAGGAGGAGAGGGTAGAGGGAGGAGGAGAGGGCAGAGAAAGGAGGGAAGAGGAGGAGAGGGCAGAGGCAGGAGGAGGAGGAGAGGGCACAGGGAGGCACAGGGAGGAGGAGGGGGCACAAGGAGGACTTGTGATGGCCTTCCTTTAAAGACTGTAAAATATTATTTCAGGGTTGGTGCATGTGTGTGTGAGGTGGGGGAGGGGTAATTATGTTGGACTTCACAGTTTGTCTTTGGGCGGGCTTGAGTGATTTCAAGAGCCACCCTGGACCCACTCAACTTCTAGTCTAGGTCCTGTATGTGCATAGTATGGGAATTGGCATTGACATTGACAGCTTGGCTTGGCATGGGAGTCAATAGTTATTAGGCTGGTGCCTATCCTTGCCATTGACAGCAACATTAGAGAACTCAAAATATGGCTGTTCACAAGATGTCTAGGCCTTACCACAAGGCACATTGGTTCAACATGTAGTAACTGAAAGCAAGATCTAGGATAAATTAGTCTTGCACACACCTGCAAGGACACATGGGGATACCAGTCCTAGCAGGGTTTAAGGGCCAGCTAGGGCTATATCTAACAATGAACAAGGGGGCCTATGCTAGTCTTTTCTTGTCAAAAATCTAAACCCTCCTCTGTGGTGCAAATGGCTTTGGGGACAAGGTCCCAAAGCCAATAAGACACTCCCAAACAAAGATTATTGACCCTAGCATGATGAATCCATGTGTGGTATGAAGATAAAATGTGAGGGCTTCATTTTAAGTGGTCGTAGATGTCTGTGGGATATTTTTAATCATTTCCTCATTCTTATAAACTTTCTGTCCTGGTCTCTCGGTCAGCCCCTGAAACTGGTCTATTTAAACTATCTAAATTGCCTCATACTCAAATAGAAACTAATTTAGCATCCTTCTACAATCCTATACTGTTCACCTACCCCGTTTTTGAAATTTTCTAAAATAATTTTTTATACTCCCACCAGGTCTATTTTTGACAGAAAAGAAATAACATGGAAATATTTGAAAGGTCAATAACTTCCTTAATACTGTACCTACATACCTAAATCTTGTCTTATATTTTTACTCATGCATAAAGCTTTCAGGAAATATGCCCATTTTCGGGGTGATGTGGTATTTTTAAATTGGCCTTTAATCGCTACTACTTAGGCTACTAAGGTACCTGGTAACTTAATAGGGTGCCCCCCATGCCCCCTGGTGAGTAGAGGCTGAACTACTGAAAATGTCACCCCCCAGGAGATAATTATTTTAGGTCACTTAAATTTGTTCTAGAAATACAATTCCAAATGATTCCGAAAGCCCTCGTCTTGTTCTTCGGGACCGAAGTGATTTCAAATCATTATGAGTAGGGAGGAGTTTATATTCGGGGTCCCAAAATTCGGTAATTTTTAGGAAAAAATCTCAAAATTCGGAGCCTAATTTGAAAAATACCCCCTTTCAATATACCAATCACACAAACTGGGTCAGAAACTACAATCCAAGACCTTTCCAACACAGTTTGTATTGAAGAGCTGCGACTATTTTGAGTCTTCCAAATAAATTATCCCCTGACGGTCGTTTTAAGAGAAAATCCACCCCAAATGACCACTGACTCCAAAATGTCACCCTCAGGAGATAATTTTCTTTTGTCACTTAAAATCGACATAGGGCCACAATTCCAAATGATTCGGAAAGCGCTTGTCTTGTTCTTCGGGACTGAAGTAATTTCAAACCATTATGAGTAGGGGGGAGTTTTTATTTGGGGTCCCAAAATTGGGTAAATTTTCAGAAAAAATCGTAAAATTCGGAGCCTTATTTAAAAAATACCCTCTTAAAATATCTCCATCAAGCAAGGTGGGTCAGAAACTACAATTCAAGACCTTTCTAACACACTTTGAATCAAACTGCTGTGACCATTTTAAGTCTTCCAAAAAAATTATTTCCAATGAGTCACCAAATTCGTTAGTTCATTTTTTACTCACCAGGGCACCTCATTTATTGACCCTCAGGAGATAATTTTCTTTTGTCACTTAAAATTGTCGTTGAGCCACAATTCTGAATGATTTGGAAAGCCCTTGTCTTGTTCTTCGGGACTGAAGTGATTTCAAATCATTATGAGTAGGGGGGAGTTTAAATTCGGGGTCCCAAAATTCGGTAATTTTTAGGAAAAAAATCTCAAAATTCAGAGCCTTATTTGAAAAATACCCCCTTTCAATATCCCAATCAAACAAACTGGGTCAGAAACTACAATCCAAGACCTTTCCAACACAGTTTGTATTGAAGAGCTGCGACTATTTTGAGTCTTCCAAATAAATTATCCCCTGACAGTCATTTTAAGAGAAAATCCACCCCAACTGACCACTTACTCCAAAATGTCACCCTCAGGAGATAATTTTCTTTTGTCACTTAAAATCAACATAGGGCCACAATTCCAAATGATTCAGAAAGCGCTTGTCTTGTTCTTCGGGACTGAAGTGATTTCAAACCATTATGAGTAGGGGGGAGTTTTTATTTGGGGTCCCAAAATTCGGTAATGTTTAGAAAAAATCTTAAAATTCGGAGCCTTATTTAAAAAATACCCACTTAAAATATCTCCATCAAGCAAGGTGGGTCAGAAACTACAATTCAAGACCTTTTAACGCACTTTGAATCAAACTGCTGTGACCATTTTAAGTCTTCCAAAAAATTATTTCCAATGAGTCACCAAATTCGTTAGTTCATTTTTTACTCACCAGGGCACCTCATTTATTGACCCTCAGGAGATAATTTTCTTTTGTCACTTAAAATTGTCGTTGAGCCACAATTCCAAATGATTTGGAAAGCCCTTGTCTTGTTCTTCGGGACTGAAGTGATTTCAAATCAATATGAGTAGGGGGGAGTTTAAATTCGGGGTCCCAAAATTCGGTAATTTTTAGGAAAAAAATCTCAAAATTCAGAGCCTAATTTGAAAGATACCCCCTTTTAATATCCTAATCAAACAAGCTGGGTCAGAAACAACACTCCAAGACCTTTCCAACACAGTTTGTAGTGAAGAGCTTCGACTATTTTGAGTCTTCCAAATAAATTATCCGCTGACGGTCGTTTTAAGAGAAAATCCACCCCAACTGACCACTTACTCCAAAATGTCACCCTCAGGAGATAATTTTCTTTTGTCACTTAAAATTGTCGTTGAGCCACAATTCCAAATGATTTGGAAAGCCCTTGTTTTGTTCTTCGGGACTGAAGTGATTTCAAATCATTATTAGTAGGGGGGAGTTTTTATTAGGGGTCCCAAAATTCGGTAATTTTTAGAAAAAAATCTCAAAATTCGGAGCCTTATTAAAAAAATACCCCCTTAAAATATCTCCATCAAGCAAGGTGGGTCAGAAACTACAATTCAAGACCTTCTTAACACACTTTGAATCAAACTGCTGTGACCATTTTAAGTCTTCCAAAATAATTATTTCCAGTGAGTCACCAAATTCATTAGGTATTACTTTTAGTTCCGGATTCTGCCACCTGCTGGGTGGGGGCGCTACAGTCACCCATACCACAGCTGTCAGACTACATTGCTACAGGGAAGCCAATCCAGTGTATTTAGATTCATGATACTATTAAATGGACACCTAGGGCTAGGGTGCAGAGACATATGCCATCGCCTCATGTAGTTAAGTCCAGACTCCGAACCAGGCAATTGTTCAAGTCAGAAGTGAGACTGACTCACTGAGACTATAGACTAGTAGTAGCGGTATTGAGTGAACTCAGAAACTGAAAACAGAAAAGGCCCGTACCGAGGATGAGTGACATCTGTCCGCACAGACAGTAGTAGACGTAGAGCGGCTTCTCCCCCTTGTACTCCTCCTGGTCCTTGGTGTCCGTGCACACCACGCTCCGGGAAACCACCTTCGGCATTTTGACGCCTTTTAATTCACAAATACAGACAAAAAACACCAAAATCACGCCGTCAAATACACACTCTGTGCGTTTTCAGGTCGTGTGTACGTGGACTACGTCACCAGAAACGTGGCCCCTGTGTATGACGTCACCAGAACCGGGGTCTGCTGGTGCGCGGCGTCCGGACCTACATTGGACTTTAACGACCAGCGAAACCACACATCCGCCTTGCACAACTTGAGAAAACCAAAGAAGGTTTTTCAGAATGAGCACAGGCGCAACTGGAGCCAACAGAGCCGAAGATTTAGATTTCCCATTTTGTCGAGATGCCACGTCCGTATACGAGAAGTTGGCCAAGATCGGGCAGGGAACGTTTGGGTAAGAAACTCGACTTGTAAACACGAATAGAGTGGCTTCTTTCCAGTGTCACTGTGACTGACTAATTTTAATACTAGTGACTTGTCAACAAATCCTCAGGCTCAGTCCCAACGTGACTCATTCATTGTTTTGAACTGTGGCTAACAGAACACCCGGATTCTCTGTGTATCAATTTTCTGATCATCATTTATGGTGTATACCTTAGGCACCGGCATAAGGTGGTGTAGATCTAGTTGACATCAATCAGTTCCATTTAATAATAATAACATGCAGCAGTTTCCAAGATTCAAGTAGATTCTATTAAAATCAAGATTCAAGATGGCTTTATTGATGCATTCGATTCATGTCAGTATTGAGTCAGCATTCAATTCTTACTGTCAGCAATGGCCGACCGGACGTAGGGGGCGCCACTAGCGCGAGCGCGACTTGCTGCAAACAAACCAGCCATGTGCTTTTGCTCCCTGTCAGTGGCTATACTGAAGCATAGTAGCGGAACAGCGCTGGCACCCTGTGCTGCAGCCTCCGATCTTTGGGGCCCCGAATTTGGGCCTTATACCCCCTAAAAAGCTTAAATATTTCAACCACATAGCAAGCACTATATGGACTTTGATATATATCGGCGATAGGTCCCTAGCTTCTGAAAGTTTTGAGAAATCTGACTTTTAGCGGGATTTCTAGTACTTAAGCTATATAAGTTGGCAGCTGACATCGCCGGTGTAAACAATGATGGATATTGTATCATATCTAAGTAAATACCATCAATCCAATGGAATATCTGGTCTATAAATATGCGGGTGGGATATTTGTAACATATTTTATCATTTTCCCAGGGAAATTCGATTCCAAAATGATATTTGCAGTGATTTCTGAGGTACAGTTTACATTGAGTGTGGATTCTGATGCGCGTAGTCACGTGACCAGTACAAGTCTGCCCGACAGGGAGAATAGGGGTAACACATGAAATTTTTAGCTTGTGAATTTCCGAAATATTTTTTACATTTTCTGAAAGCTGGTAATGTGAATAAGACAATGCTGTTTAGATTGAGTCTATATAGACCCACCAGAAGAGAAGTTATTGGTGTCTGAACAGCAGAAGTTTACCAGATTTTCTGTCAATGTATTTATAGCTATCTTGGTCCTTATCAGTGAATACACATTACCCACTGCCTGCAGTGGGACTGGGCAGTTTTAGACTTTGCTTCACATAATTTTCATTATAATTTGACTGGATCACCATAGGAATAAACCAATGATACCACTGCATGCACAACATATTGCGGATCATAGGGCTATATTTTGCATTACTTAGCGTCAGGGTAAGTATTGTTTATTGTGATGGAAAGTCAAAACTTAGTAAGTGGCAGTGTGGTCAGCTGTGCTGATTTTCTCTGACTATTGGCCATACTACCAGTTACTCTTTTGCTTTGGACTTTTTTGGATCAGTAGATAAATCAAATCTGATTGCAGATCCTGAAAGAAGACATTTACCCGGTCATCCCATATAAGTTACAAAAAGTTAGCAAAATAACAAATTTGAAAATAAAAAGGTCAAATTTTTAAGTTGCCAGAATTACCTATAATTTGTTCAGGGATTCCATTCTTTCTGTCCCTATAGTAAACGCTCATGTCTTAAGCTTTAAATAGAGGGGTCAAGCTTTAAAATCCCTTAAGTATTAAGCAAAATATTCACATTTCAAATTTCAAGGTTTAAAATAAATTTCACTGTGCGCGCACAATTACCCCTTCAGAACTGATAAGATATCTCATGAACCGCTTGACGCACAGCAAAATGGTTCACAGATTCTGAATCCTTGGACATTTCTACATAGAAAAAAATTATTATGGTCATTATTGACAGAGGGAAAGTACCCGAAAATAGAAATAGGATTGTCATGTTTATTATGGTGACAGATAGGGACTCGCGGAAACGGGCGCTGGGGTGTTATCCCTACATTCAATGATGGTGTTGCACATTGTTTTATATAGGAATAGTTGATAGCTCCTGGCCTGTTTGATGATATACAATAAGTAAGGACATCAATACACTATTGATATTTAGATCCATGCAATAAGGTTCTACAGCTGATATTTGGGAGACCTTTCTATTACAATGCTTGTCATGAACAGTGGCAAACTTAATTTTTCTTCAAAGCTTTTGCGAGCATCTTTAATTTCCAGCAGATAACAATATAATATCACATGCTTAACATTTTGTGTCATGTTACAGTGTGTGCATAAAGCATGTGTCAAGCAATAAATTCCGTGGCTTTGCCATTATCTTTGTCTGTTTCCAAATTCTTGGTAGCAGCACCTACGTCATAGAGTACAGGACAGGTGGGCCTTATTAGGCTTATGTCCCCCAAGATAAAACACCCCAAAGTAAGGAGTCTTCATAAATAGGAAATTAACTAGAAAAATGTGTTAAAATCCTTATCAGTCTTTTAGAGGTTATCTAGCTTACCTATGGCACAAGTTCAAATATATTCAAAATATGCTTCATATAGATCTATAGGATTTACATGTACTATGTTATAATCAGATTATCTGCAGAGAAAATAACAAAATGGTGACTATTCCTTGTCTGTCTAGTTGTATGCGTTTTCCCTTTAAAAAAACAGACAACTGCTCCCGAAAATAAATCTAGACCTATTGAATAAAATGTATAATCATTTAAAAAAGGCGCTGACCATGATGCATGTTTGATTTATTTCCCTTGACAGGGAGGTCTTCAAAGCGAGAGACAAGAAGACAAAGCGGCTGGTGGCCCTGAAGAAGGTGCTGATGGAAAATGAGAAAGAAGGGGTGAGTACCGACTGCAGCCACGTGTAGACCTCTAGTCACTCATCAAGGTATGAGCCAAGTACATGTACCTGAGGTCAGAAGACTTGGCCGAGACGCCACGGACACTTGGTCTTGTGTTCCAACTGAAGGTCATTGTTGAAGTAAGGAAGTCATCAGTTTTTAAACAACATGGGGGGAGGAGAAGACAAAAATGTGTCCCCCCGCAGGGATTTTGATAGGATTTTCTTTAATGGGCCAATGGGCGCACTTATATCAAGAACAATGCGCCATTTTGTAAATCAATGGGCCCTCTCCACATGATGGAAAAGCATACCATATATTTTGCTCAAATTTTGGAGGGGCGGGGGCGTCGAGTCTTGCAAATGAAGCACAAGGAGCCCTTTAGGGGGTTTGGGGTATGTGCCTCACCTACCAAGAAAACTTTGAAAGTGAGATCTACACTGTAAATGGTGCGGAGATCAAAGTAGACTTTTTAAAAATATGGATATCAATACATTGTGTATGTGCCTCTTAAAGGAAATCTGTTACGGGAAATTTGGGGGGTGTTCCCCAAGAATATTTTTATTGTCTGGACTTGAAATAGTGCATTCTAGTGCAGATCTTTGCCATTCGTATTCATGCCCCATGTCCAATGTCGATTTTAAGGAATGCCCATGTCGCCATATCAATTTTAGGGGAGCCCAAGAGAATTATGCAATTTGGGGTCGATGAAGTGCCCCCCCCCTCCACCACCACATATATAGGGCAACACATGGCGGCAATTTTTGAAAATATATGAGTGAAATAGTGCATTTTGCGGCATTTTGAGAATACATCAGAACTTTGGTTCTAATTGGAATATTTGACAAATTCTTTCAGTTCTGGGAAGCATATGCGCCATAGGGCGCACCTATAGCGATGTCGATGCGCCATTTGTCATTCTAATGCGTCTATGGCGCAGGGCGCGGCCCTGTCAAAATCCCTGGCCCCGTGACAAAAAACAAATCACCTGTTTTCACCGAAAAGGGCAGCGCACATAGTCAAACTGAAGACCTTGTTATCATTCTGACACGAAGCCTGCCTGGATTACAACATTTTCAAAATGTTACAAGAGACCTCAATGCACGACATGACTTCTAGATTTTCAAACAATTCTAGTATTTCTAATACTCATGAAATGTCAGTTATCCGTGGGCATTGACGGTACTAAACTATTCAGTTGAAAGAATTACTTAAATGTCAGTTAAATGTTAGTTAAAACTGGCCTAGAAAATAGTGGGAATCATGTTAAACTATAAAGGTGATCATTAGCTTTTCATTAATGTAATATAATACTATTAAATGCATGTCATATTTTCATTATTTCCAGTTTCCCATCACAGCCCTGCGCGAAATAAAAATCCTTCAACTTCTTAAACACGAGAACGTGGTCAGCCTCCTAGAGATATGCAGAACAAAAGGTGAGCGCCGTCTTCTCCTTACTGGGGTGACTTCCTGTAAAGTCTCCTGTAGAAAAAAACGTGGCTTATAAGCCAAACAAAACCAGCTCTAATTTGACACCAACACTCCTACCGTAAAACCTCGCGTATAAGCCTAACTCGCGTATAAGCCGCACCCGACTTTGGCCCGATCCTATAAGCCGCAGATGCCCACTGAATCACCCCTAGGAAAAACTCGCGTATTAGCCGCACCCCAAACGTTGGCCTAAGTCTACTGGCCAGGTATAGTCCACGGCTCTCGTACTAGTCTTAGGTCCGTAGAACACGTCCTAAGTTAGGACGTGTTCTACACCGTCTGCACTCACAGAGTCATAACATGGCTGCATATGACCCCACGCATACACCCTGCATGTACACGGATGCTGAGTATTAAAACTGGGGTGGGTGGGGTGGGGGTGGCAGGCTGACTGGACACCCCGGACTGGGCACTCACACATACCGTGACATTAACCCCAACCCCCCTCCTCCACCTGGGAGTTAGGCAGGTGGGGTGTACTTCCCGGGGCCAAAGTCAAGTGTGACCGCCACATATACATTATACCTGCACTTCTTTAGATGGGGCAGGGGGGGGGGATACTAAGAAAGCTGTCAATACCCACCTCCTCACTCATTGACGCATTGTTACTGTTGGTATGCTAGCAGGGTTTAGCGGTGGTCTGTGACTGTGTTGAGGTGCGAATGTACCTAGACTGAATTTCGTTCTACAGTAGGGCTACGAGAGTGGCTAGAATATACCCCCCCTCCACCAGCTCTGTCTCTGTAGCTCCTGGGGTCATATTATTGTGATTTTCGCAATTATACTTTGGAAAAACTCGTGTATTAGCCGCACCCTGACTTTGGGCTGATCCTATAAGCCGCACCGACGATCTGACTCGCGTACAAGCCGCGGCTACGCGAGGTTTTACGGTATATGGGGCCAAAAAAAGTTGTGTTCAGGTAGCATGCAAACAAAAGGGTAGGTAGAGCATTAAAAAATACCTGAATACAACTTCTTTTTTTGACCACAGAGTGGCTCAATGGAGGGCCTTTGGCAGTAAACTACAATAGTTAGAAACTCTTTACAAGAGACTTCACAGTATGGATCCATAAATACCGGGTAATCACATTTGTACATTTGCACTTGGTTGAAGAGATTTAAACGTAAAATCAACTTACAGTATTAGGCCCAAAAAAAAAGTTTGTTTCAGGTCACCCAACCGACCCTATGAAAACAGGGCCGACCCTACGTTTTTTTATGCAATTTTGAAAAAAATTCTGTATTTTTGCCCTTTTTCGGTCAATTTTAGGGTTTTGCGGAGTCTGGCTGGTACTTTCATGTTTAAAAAAAAAATCCGACCTACCGACCCTACAATTTCTATCCATGTTACCTGAAACAAACCTTTCTTTTTTTTGGCCTTACCAGTACTTGATAGCAATCTTTGAAGCATCATGCCATCCTTAAAAGGTTAAATACCAGTAACTTGAATATTACCGTAAATTCCCGCGTACTACCCGCATCTCGCGTATCACCCGCACCTCCAACTCAGGAGAATCCTATAGCCCGTTTTTAGATCTGAAAATTTAAATTCTAGTACTGTTCTATAGTGTTAAAAACCCTCGTATAACCCGCACCCTATATAGATATGTCTGGTATCAAATGAAAGCTGAGTTTGGTTCGCGTACAACCCGCGGGTAGTACGCGGGAATTTACGGTAATTGCATTTCACTGGTAGCTGTGTAGGGATACTACCGGTAAGTATAATAAGAAATGTCGTTATTTTGTAATATTAACTTCATGTATTTTCCCGCCCCACAGCCACCCCGTACAACCGCTACAAGATACACATCACTTTGTAACATTATGTATTTCACACAGCCACCCCGTACATTACCTTGGTGTATTTCAGCGACCCCGTACATTGTAACATTACCTTGATATATTTCAGCGACAACCGCTACAAGATTTAAATCATGTGTAACATGACCCCATACAACATTAACTTTATGTATTATCCCGCAGCCACCCCGTACAACCGCTACAAGAGCACCTTCTACCTGACGTTTGAGTTCTGTGAACACGATCTGGCCGGACTCCTCAGTAATGCCAACGTCAAGTTCAACCTCGGTGAAATCAAAAAGGTAACTAACAATCTGAAATGTTTGACAAAATTACAAAGAATGTGTAAATATGATATATCCACATATTGGGCAGGCTTTCTTTGAATGAAATCCTTGATATACACTTTGATACCCCAAAGATGCAATCACTTGAACCCCCTGATTTTAGAGATTAATTGCCAAAATCAAAGAGTGAATAATGGCTGGTAAAATGTAAAACAGTTCTCAATTTAAATTGCCATCATTACGTTGAAACGGTGGTAAAGGACAGTTACATGTGTGTTCAGATTGTTGTTAACACTGTGGTAGTTCAAAGTTAGTGTACCGTATTGTCGCATATAAGTGCCGGGTTTTGAATAGGAGCCTCCCTTGAATAGGAGCCAGGGGTAATAGTGCTTTGAAATTAATAGGTGCCGGGTCTTGAATAGGTGCCAGGGCTCTCCGTTTTTGTGATATATTGATGACTACAAAGGGACTCTGTAGTACTGCATATACTGGAGTGTAGGTGGTGGTTCCTTTGAAATTAACTACCTTTGATCAATTAATGTGGTTCTTATGAACCAGATATAATTACTTGTATTCAAAGCAATGACTATAGTACCAATTTAAGTTGGTTTTGCAATCAGATGCCTTTTATAGGTGTATTTTTTGTGCGTTTTGTCTTCCTAGAAGGGGGGTACATAACCCTTAAGCAATAGCTGCCGGGCCTTGAATAGCTGCCTGCTTTGATTAGGAGCCGGGGGTACAAGGGTATTCAAATAAATATCTGCCCGGGCACCTATATGCGACGATACGGTACATGTTATTACTGGACATCGATTCTCTCTCTTTGTAGCTCTATAGTGATCGATGCCCAGTTTTATACTTCAGACCAGTGGCTCATTTTGGCTGTTTTTTGCCTCACAGATTGCTTCTAGGGCAAAATCCTGACTAGGTGCCAATATATTCTCTATGCCAATGTGTAATATGAGGGTAGAAACCACTGGAACCTCAGTTAGAAAAAATCCTACTGAACAGTTTTTGAGAAAATTAGGGTTTTGTTGCATATTTTTGGTGTTTTTAGTACATTTCCTACATAAACCGTGAACGCCAGCATTTCTCACTTTTCAGGTGTTTAGAATCAGAATTTGACTCTTTTTTATTCGCAGTAGGATTTCTGAGTATCGAGCCATTCTAGAAAAGCTATTCTTTGGAAAAAATACTTAGTATTTCTTGATGATTTTCGTTGCCCAAATTTAGGGTTGTAATATAAAAACTGCATTGTCATCCAATCAAAGTGTTTATGCACTGTTGATGGTCACCCCCTCCCACCCACTTCACTCTGCATTGAAGGAGAACAGGCAGGGGAGGTTAATGTGTCCGTATATAGCTGTTGACCTGGGTGCTGGGTGCATTTTTAATTTATGGGGTGCCAACTGTTCATGAAAGAAAAATCAAATAGAATTTATTATTTTTTTTAGTATCAGATTAATGCAACTACAATTCGTAATTTAGCACTTAAAGCATTGTATTTGTATTAATATGAATAGTAGCCACCTTATGGGGTGCCAACTATTCATGAAAGAAAAATCTATAAGAATTTGTTTTTTATTAGCATTAAATTGATGCAACTACAATTTGAGATTGCATTTTAAGCATCTTAAATCAATGGTAGTCATCTTAAATATATGGGGTGCCAACTGTTCATGAATTTAAAAAAAAGAATAGAATTAGTTTTTTTTATTTGTATCAGATTAATGCAACTACAATTTGTGATTGCACTTAAAGCATTGTGGCATGCAATGACTGGTAGCCACCTTGAATGTATGGGGTGCCAACTGTTCATGAAAGAAAGAAAAGAAAGTATTTTTTTTAAGAATCAAATTAATGCAACTGCAATTCAAGATTGCTTTTAAGCATTATGGCATTCAATGACTGGTGGCCATCTTGAACCTATGGGATGCCAACTCTTCATGAAAAGAACAACTAAATTGGATCTTTTTAACAGTATAAAATTTATGCAACTACATTTCAAGATTGCATTTAAAGCATTGTGGCATTCAATGAATGGTGGCCATCCTAAACCTATGGGGTGCCAACTGTGTTTGAAAAAGGTATCAAATAGATATTTTCTTATATGAATTATACAAATTAATGCAACTATAATTCTTCATTGCACTGAAAGCATTGTGGCATTTAGTAAATGGTAGCCATCTTGAATGGGTTGAATGAAGGAAAAATCAAATAGGATTGTTTTTTTTGATAGTATCAAATTAATGCAACTACAAGTCTAGATTGCATTTCAAGCATCGGGACATTCAATGAGTGATAGCCATCTTGAATCTATGGGATGCCAACTGTTCATGAAAGAAAAATGGAATAGATTTTTTTTTTATTAGTATCAAATTACTGCAACTGCAATTCGAGATTACATTGAAAGCATGGTGCCATTCAATGAATGGTTGCAATCTTGAATCTTTAAATGAACATACACACAGACATATTCATAGGCATGAACATGGTGTTCTCCTTCATATAGATATTCATGGATTTCAACTTCTACTAAATATAGATTTCTGTTGGAAGGATTCTGTTACATGGATGTCGATGTCCAGTTTTAGATATATATCCATATAGTGCATTGGAGTGCTATAATGTTGGACTGCTGTATATTTCCGGGTGACACAGCAGTTACTTAACGGCCTCTACTTGATGTTCTGTGTGTGTTCACACTGTGTTAGCTACGTTTTAATGGCTTGTACCTCCAGGTGATGCAGCAGATTTTGAATGGCCTGTAGATCATGTTCTGTGTGTGTATAGACTGGTAAAGGCTTGTACATGATGTACTAAATGCATGTATGTGTTTATTCCAGGTGATGCAGCAGCTGCTTAACGACCTGTGCTTGATGTATATAGTGTGTGTAATATGGCAGTACTAACGGCTGTATGTGTTCTGTGTGTGTATTGACTGTGTGTACATGGTGTACTAA
This sequence comes from Harmothoe impar, assembly GCA_947462335.1. Classification (NCBI taxonomy): domain Eukaryota; kingdom Metazoa; phylum Annelida; class Polychaeta; order Phyllodocida; family Polynoidae; genus Harmothoe; species Harmothoe impar. The sequence continues at coordinate 71,116,787 of OX381713.1, forward strand.
CGGCCTGTATGTTATAACTCCAGGTGATGCAGCAGTTACTTAACGGCCTCTACTTCATGTTCTGTGTGTGTGTGTGTGGTACATGTATAGGTATAGATACATGGTGTACTAACGGCCTGTATAACTCCAGGTAATGCAGCAGCTGCTTAACGGCCTCTACTTGATGTTCTGTGTGTGTATGTTCTGTAGTTATGATGTACTATATGTATGTTTCTGTTATAACTCCAGGTAATGCAGCAGTTACTTAACGGCCTCTACTTCATCCACCGTAACAAGATCCTGCACCGAGACATGAAGGCGGCTAACATCCTCATCACCAAGTCGGGGGTCCTGAAGCTGGCAGACTTTGGGTTAGCGCGAGCCTTCAGTCAGAGTAAGGGTCAGGTGACGCGCTACACCAACCGGGTGGTGACCCTGTGGTACCGGCCCCCAGAGCTGCTGCTGGGGGAGCGTAACTACGGGCCGCCCATCGACCTGTGGGGGGCAGGCTGCATCATGGCGGAGATGTGGACGCGCTCCCCCATCATGCAGGGGTCTACAGAGCAGCACCAACTCACCCTGATCTGCCAGCTGTGTGGCAGCATCAGCCCCGAGGTGTGGCCGGGCGTGGAGAGTCTGGAGCTCTACACCAAGATGGAGTTACCGAGCGGACAGAAGCGCAAGGTGCGGGAGCGGCTCAAGGTGTACGTGAGGGACCAGTACGCCGTGGACCTCCTCGACAAGCTGCTCACACTCGACCCCAAGTCAAGGATAGACAGCGACGACGCCTTGAACCACGACTTTTTCTGGACGCCCCCGATGCCGCAGGACTTGTCCCGCATGTTGTCCCAACACACCACCTCCATGTTTGAGTACCTAGCGCCCCCCAGGAGGCGGGGAGGGGTCGCACCCCCCCAACAACAGGCGCGACCCGCCGCCTCCGTCGCTGACCAACACTGTGAACGCGTCTTCTAAGGACGCACATTGTATAGTCATGTTATTTTTATGGCATTTATATATCTGCTGAAATGTATTCCAATAAAATAAAATGTAATAAAAAATATATGTTTATGTTGATATCATTATTAAAGGTTTCACTGAGCGGGCTTGAGTCTGACTGAAGTCATTTCTGTTCTTGTGTCGAGGATGGAGAGATTTATCAAACTCATGCCAAAAGTAGCCGTCCGCCTAACGGTGTTGGACAATACAGAGTACTAATATCCATCAAATGGAAACAAACTATAATTGTGTCTTGTTGAGGACAGACGAGCCGTATCATGTATCGGAGAAGACTAATAGGAAATACTGTATGAGAAAGCTTTATACATATCTTAGACTTTCCACTTTTGTCCAAACAGAATTAAATTTAACTGAGAAATTGATTTGTGCAAAGCATCATGTGTGGGTGACAAGATGTGGACAGTTTGTATATAGATCTGTTTGCCACTAAAGATTAAATTTTAAAAACAAGTGGATTCACTAGTTGTAAGACATGGATTGTACAGTTTGTACGTGTTGAAGGAATCTGTTCAGAGTATTTGTAAACTTATGACAATAAAGATACACCTATGTATACCCAAGTCCCAGAGTCCAGTTTATGGGCATTGTTCAATGCGGAGTAGGGGAGGGGGGTGGGGACCAAATACCGGTAGATACCTAACCCCTGCCCCATCTTTTGAACTGTGGGGAGGGAACAGATTCAGATTTAGATGAATCTCGACGAATCTAAAGAACTGTCCTGTTAAGAGATTTAAAAAGAACTCAGGAGATTCGAGTTTCCTGAATCATCGTTTTTAAGTCTATTTACCGGTACTAAGGTATTGAGAATCTAACTAAAGGATAACTCCAATCTAGTGGTGGACTACCCGGTTGGGAAGTCGGTACAAGGCGTCTGGGGTACCACACTCTACCGTATGTCGGACAAGTCAGGGGAGCTGGCCTTATATAGGGGGCTCCAGGTCAGCTGGCCCTAGTCCTGCACCTCAGCACTCCCCCCCACACATACACACAGGTGTGTGTGTGACTGGGGGGGGTGGGTTAACCCTGCCTGTGGACTGCCCTCCCACCTGGGGTGGTGGTGGGTCAGTTCAGGCTTGGACTAAGTTACAGGGGTTTGGTACCTGGGAGCTTAGTGGGGGTCCTTGGTGTGTGTACAGGAGCAGCACACAGGGACAGGCCCTATTCAAAAATAGGGGTCTAGAAAAATCAGTTCTTTTCTAGATGGGGGTTAACTGAGTATACGGTTTCGACACTAGTCTCATCAGGAGTTTGGTGGTAGGTGGGGGTGGTGCTCTCAAAAGTTTAATGTTTTTACATTAATTTTTGAGAGACCTGTGTCTAGGACAAATCTAATTTTCAGTAGAATTGTCCCCCATTCCTTACCAGGGAAATGGTGGAACCACCACTCACTGGGAGGGTGGACACGTGCTGATAATTACTCAAAAAAAGGATAACTCCAATAGGAATAAATCACTACCGTATTGACGTAATTAAAGCACACACGCCTTTTTTGGGGCGACGTTTTGACTATTAACGACTCAAAATGTCTGATTTCAAGCCCAATGAAACTTCTTGAAAAGTTTTTAACAATTTGCTTAGCGTACTATCAGCTAATTACGCCAAATACGGTATGTATTCCTGTGTTCTTGATGACAGCAAACAGACAAGTAGCTTTCTTAGACTGCTTCTTTGTTTATGTTGCACTTTACTTCACACACATGTACAAGCACAAAGCGGGGTTTTAAACATAATCTCAACAAACATTACATTCTCTTAGACAAAAGCACCTATAGTTGTGGTTGTGAGAAAAATAAACTAACATGTTCAAAAATATTTAATCTGTCTAAGCACAAAATGATAATTCTCTACCATTTTTACCCTAACACCATCTCACTTTCTATGGATTATTTAATATCATTTGAATATTCGGGCAAGATATTTAATACCAGACTTAGTTTGTAGTTATAAAATAACCAAATGCATGGTCACCATCATTCAGTAGCAAAACCTGAGGGATCGTCAATCAATCATTACTTCTCTCAGTAATTAGTTTAATATCATTTAAACATGTCGGCAAAGCATCCAACACAGTGCTCAGACTTGGTCCGACTTAACAATAAGTAAACCCTGACTATGCAGAAACATACTCCATGTGGCTAAGGACTTGTATTAAAGAACAGAAGGTGAGATCAGGCGGTAGTACATCATGTACCAGATTGTTACCGGTACTTAAACTATTTAACTCAATATACGCATGCAATGTAAAGATTGACCAAAGGTGAGCCAACACAAAGCTATAATACTGGCCATTCATGTCCCTACGTGTGTGTGTATTAGTTATAAGTTAACAATACATGGATGTAGAATTAACAGAGCCCAGTTATAAAAGAGGCCCAGTAACAACTCGGTACAAACATTGATATTTACTTGTATATACCCGGTAGTCAGTTTGTAGATATCACACTAGTACATATCTGTACATATATGCACAACCAATGTACGTCTTGTAAGTAATACTCGTTACGTTTGTTCATTCACATCAACAATCTGTGGACATCTGTGATATGTGATGGAAAACACATCAATATTAATAACATTAAAAAGGCGGTCTCATCAATATGTGTCTAGTAACATGTTACTATTAGTTTGTAAGGTCCATGTGTGTCCGTCTGGGGGCCTCAGTCCGGTAGTTGGTACGTCCACGCGTGTTGTCTCAGTCCGGTAGTTTCATGCGTGTTGTTCACTTGGCCTCTGCCCTCCACTCCTTCAGGATCTCGCCTGCCTTACGGATTGTTTCGTCCTCCTGCAAAGTTATACAGCATTATTATTACTTGAAGGAAAAGTGATCTTTGATCAGCCGCTTTTTCATTTTGCAATTCCTGGTGGAAAAAAATATTTATTTTTGCCACCTCAGAACTACTTTACAAGTCATCAATGAAAAAAAAGAGTTTTCGTCAATGCATTTTTCACCTCATACACTTTTTCACTCATACAATTTTGATAGCATTTTGGTACTTAATTTCCCCCCAATATGGTGGGAATTTTGGCTTTTTCTAGTCTTGCTTTGATTAAAGACCTGCACTTATTTGAGATATACCCGGTACCGTAAATTCTTGCACATAAGCCTAACTTGAATGTAAGCGGCATCCCGATCCTATAAGCCGCACTGCTGATCTGATTATTGTGAGTTTGATACTATACCATACCGTAAAACCCCGCCTATAAGCCGACCCCGCCTATGAGCAGAAGGTGAATTTAAGGACAAGAATTGGGCTTATATGAAATCATATTGACATTCAGGAGAACCCCGCCTATAAGCCGAATGTGACTTTTGGGGTCTTGGGGTTGCCCTGGCCCCCACTTTGGCCCCACCAAAAAAACATTTTAAAACAGATTGTAATCATTTTATTTCATTGAAATACCATGTGTCATTTGTTTAACATGTATACTGTATGTGAAAATAATTGATACAGTGAAATTAGTGACTAAGTTTTCATACTTTTCTATAGTATTTTTTCAAATTTTCTTTGTCAAAACCCCGCTTATAAGCTGAATGAGAGTTTGAAGGGGAAAATTCGGCTTATAGGAAATGAAAACACCAAAATAAGTTCGGCTAATAGGCAGGGTTTTACGGTAGTGGCAAAACCTCACGTAGTAGCCGCACTCTGGGCTGACCATATCACCAACACTGCCGATCTGACTCACATTGTAGCATAGTAGAAAGTAGCATGCTTTTAGTAATATGGTAGTATTGTAGGGGGCACCACCATACCGTAGATTCACCAGGTTGGTTGCCATGTCCCAAATATGGGGGAGTAGTTAGAATGCTAGAAATAGTAACAGCAGCTCAGGGAGTTGCTCGAAGCTCGGGGAGTTGCGGGGATAGAGGGGCCTAGAGTTGACGTAGGAGTATAACTGAGAGGATACTGCAATAAACCATCTAATTGCAAGAACCTGGAGTGTTGTCATCGATCACTGGCCATAACATCAACACAACACAACATCGTAACAACATACTAGCTGCGGCTTCTACCCAAGAATTTCTATACTCTCTTCTACCCTGCACTAAAACTATGGACTTATTTGAGTCTCTGCGTTCAAACAGGCCACATATATTCTGATATATTGATACGCACCTTGATAAAACAGAATCTGACCATGTCCTTGGCCAGGGGCTTGTGTTCCTTGGAGTAGAAGGCACTTGGGGGAATGGTCGCAAGTTTCTGCAAAATGAAGAACACAAAATTAGCACTTAGGCCACTCCAAATAATATACTCGTTTCTTTCTCATCACCGCTCATTTAAATACATGAGAACTTGTATTTTTTGTGAAATCCGCGAGAATTTATACCAGTGAAGATATCTATGTTTACTTACCTTGTTGATTGTGAGCCACTTGACGAAGCGGTAGTCGTTGGAGTCTCCCTCAGGACCGTCAAACGTCAGACCTATAAAGAAGTACAACACAAGGAGTAAAGGCTGTATACACTCCTGCTCTAGTGGTGAAGCACAGATAGAAATCTAACCATACTGTCTATACAGAACCGTTTCTACTGAAGACACCTGATTATACCCGAGATAATTTGTTAAGTTAAACATGGGCCATCTAAACTTTCAGGGATGCCAAGTTTCCCCACCCCTAAAATCGTATTTGCTACGATTTTTTCACCCCAAAATCGTAATAAATCTTCCTTGAAATCGTAACAAAAATCGTAACCATAACATGCCCTTTAGAATGCTTGATTCTAGTCAATCTTTTCACCTAAAAGTCCAATTTGACTTGTAAGTAAGGTTTGAAAAAAGCTGAATTACTTAGGAACCCAAGAAATAAAATTCTTAATGTTGTAAAATCTCTTTGCTAGGTTATAGGTGAGGTCGAAGTATAGACAAGGTTTACCGGTAGCCCCTAGGTCTTTTTTGTACACTTTTCAAAAAATCCTAAAAATCGTAATTTGCCAATAAAAATCGTAATGGTCGTAATTGGGGTCAAAAATCGTAAAACTACGAAAAAATCGGCTTCCCTGAACTTTCAAGAAAACCCCAAGCGCTATTGCGCCGGTTGGTCCTCAATTTGAGGGGGAATATTGATAAAATCTCAAAAGCGAACGATATCTGGATTTTGATTATGATTCCCGATCTTCCCTGACTTTCACTTACTCTTGTCAACATTTCAGAGGAAGCCTGACTGTGGATTCCTTATGACAAGAACATCATTTTGAGGCCTAACCTTACCTAGCTGTGAGAAGTCAGCCATCATGAAGCCCCCCCCTTACCTAGCTGTGAGAAGTCCCCCCCCCCTTACCTAGCTGTGAGAAGTCCCCCCCCCCTTACCTAGTTGTGAGAAGTCGGCCATCATGAAGTCACCCCCTGGTTACCCTTACCTAGTTGTGAGAAGTCGGCCATCATGAAGTCACCCCCTGGTTACCCTTACCTAGTTGTGAGAAGTCGGCCATCATGAAGTCCCCCCCCTTACCTAGCTGTGAGAAGTCGGCCATCATGAAGTCCCCCCCCCCTTACCTAGCTGTGAGAAGTCGGCCATCATGAAGTCACCCCCTGGTTACCCTTACCTAGTTGTGAGAAGTCGGCCATCATGAAGTCCCCCCCCTTACCTAGCTGTGAGAAGTCGGCCATCATGAAGTCCCCCCCCCCCCTTACCTAGCTGTGAGAAGTCGGCCATCATGAAGTCACCCCCTGGTTACCCTTACCTAGTTGTGAGAAGTCAGCTGTGATAAGTCCCCCCCTTACCTAGCTGTGAGAAGTCCCCCCCTTACCTAGCTGTGAGAAGTCCCCCCCTTACCTTGTTGTGAGAAGTCCCCCCCCCCTTACCTAGCTGTGAGAAGTCCCCCCCTTACCTAGCTGTGAGAAGTCGGCCATCATGAAGTCACCCCCTGGTTACCCTTACCTAGTTGTGAGAAGTCGGCCATCATGAAGTCACCCCCTGGTTACCCTTACCTAGTTGTGAGAAGTCGGCCATCATGAAGTCCCCCCCTTACCTAGCTGTGAGAAGTCGGCCATCATGAAGTCCCCCCCTTACCTAGCTGTGAGAAGTCCCCCCCCTTACCTAGTTGTGAGGAGTGCCCCCCCCCCTTACCTAGCTGTGAGAAGTCGGCCATCATGAAGTCCCCCCCTTACCTTGTTGTGAGAAGTCCCCCCCCTTACCTAGTTGTGAGGAGTGCCCCCCCCCCTTACCTAGCTGTGAGAAGTCCCCCCCCCTTACCTAGCTGTGAGGAGTGCCCCCCCCCCCTTACCTAGCTGTGAGAAGTCGGCCATCATGAAGTCCCCCCTTACCTAGTTGTGAGAAGTCCCCCCCCTTACCTAGTTGTGAGAAGTGCCCCCCCCTTACCTAGCTGTGAGAAGTGCCCCCCCCCTTACCTAGCTGTGAGGAGTCTGCCATCATGAAGTCCCCCCCTTACCTAGCTGTGAGAAGTCGGCCATCATGAAGTCCCCCCCTTACCTAGCTGTGAGAAGTCGGCCATCATGAAGTCCCCCCCTTACCTAGCTGTGAGAAGTCGGCCATCATGAAGTCCCCCCCTTACCTAGCTGTGAGAAGTCCCCCCCCCCCCCTTACCTAGCTGTGAGAAGTCGGCCATCATGAAGTCCCCCCCTTACCTAGTTGTGAGAAGTCCCCCCCCTTACCTAGTTGTGAGAAGTGCCCCCCCCCCTTACCTAGCTGTGAGAAGTGCCCCCCCCCTTACCTAGCTGTGAGGAGTGCCCCCCCTGGTTACCCTTACCTAGCTGTGAGGAGTGCCCCCCCCCCCTTACCTAGCTGTGAGGAGTGCCCCCCCCCCCCCCCCCCCTTACCTAGTTGTGAGAAGTCCCCCCCTGGTTACCCTTACCTAGTTGTGAGAAGTCGGCCATCATGAAGTAGCCGCCCTCAGGGATGGTGGGTTTGAGTCCTGCCTCAGTCAGCATCTTGGCGAGCAGGTCCCGCTTGGGTTTCAGCTCGGCCGCCAGCCCCTGCAGGTAACACTCGGGGCGGCCGAACCGCGCCGCCTCCGTCTCAAACCCGATAGCCACCGCCTCCTGCAGTACATGGAACAGAGTCTTGTCATTTTGAGAATAAAGTTTGGCTTTAAGGTCCTGATCCTGGTTGTTTACAATGAATTAAAACAGGGATGTAAGTCAGGACCGGTGGAAAAACAGGAAGTCGGACCAGGCCCTCCCGGCCAGCAGAACAGCATGAGAAGGTCACCCCAGTGCTGCTGTGGCCCTCCCCGCCTCCCCTGCAGTCCCTCCCGGCCAGCAGAGTGCCCCCTGGACGGTCTCTTTGACCCTCCTGGAATCCTCCCAGTGACTCACTGCGTTCTGCTGGCCGGGAACACTGTAGGGGAGGCGGGGAGGGTGGAAACGGAACTTAGAACGAAAAAGTCCAGAATTTTAGATAATTTTTATGAAAGTGAGATTGACTTACATCCCTGTTTAAAAAAATTGTTTATTCATAACATCAATTTGATTTTCAGTTACAAATATCTTTCGGTAATGCATACATTAATGATACGTGTGGCATCCAAAACTTGTATATTCCTTCTGTAACGAATAAATGTCTTGTAAATTATATGAAATATATATACTGGTGTAGGGGCATAATATTACATATTAATCTCATACACGGTATTTCCGGGTAACGTCTGTTTACTCGGCTTCTCCACCTGGAGCTAGTGCACACAGTTCCCGGGAGAGGGCGCAGGTCCTCTTCAGGTGACCGTGTGCCGCTCTCAGGTGGGCGGCCGACCCACCCACCTGGCCACGTGATCTAAGAACCGGTGTTATATAAGACCCATGTGTTTACCTGGAACGGCAGTCAGTGCAGGCCCGACTGACGAGAGACTTCACATGTCCAACCGTGCGGACAGAGTTGTATGCTAAGAGTTGTATACTGACCGTTTCCTCTATTTATAGAGAAACCTGATTTACCTGTGTGTATTCATTCTACACTGATCGTTCCCTAGTAAAGGAACTGGAGTTATTATTCTTGTGAATAAAGATAGATATATTCTCGCACCTGGAAACTGCCGTGATCGTTGTTCTTTAACCTAGAGTTAATTACGAACCACCACACTGGTGCCGTGACCAGTAGCAGTAAAGGTAGCAGAACAAGCTAGTTGTTCGGGAATATGTTCGGGTTATACTGAACAGGAAGTCCTTGATTGGACAGACAGTCCTTTAGTGGACGGACAATGGCTACCGGTGGTAGCCTGGGCGGCTCTGGTCCAGAGCTGAGTGAAGGGGAGTTGGAATCAACTCGCCTGGAGATGCCAGGGGTGGACCCTGGAGAGGGCTTGAAGCCAGGACAGAAGAAGAGGAAGTTGCAGGATCTTTCCTGGGTGGAACCCTATGTAGGGGATGAGAAATTCCAGAGGGAATATGACGAGCGTTTGGCTCGGGAAGAGGATGACCTCTACTGGGAAAATGTCCGATTGGACAAGCAGTCAATGGAGGATCAGTATGCTGCATTGACTGACGAATTGACTTCCCTGGTAAAAGAAAGGGACGAGATTCTCTCTGAGAATCAGAGGGTAAAAGGAACTCTGATAGAAGAGAGAGAACGGTTGATAGAGGACAACCGGTATATGAAAAAGAAGGTTGCTCAGGAATCGCATGAATACCAAAAGATTCAGGCAAAGATTGCTGAGAACCAGAAGGAGAATGAACATTCTGAATCTCTTAAGGAGAGGTATGAGAGGGAGTTGAAAAAATACTCTAGAGAATGGTATGCCTTGAAGAAGGGGACAGAGGAGCTCGAGAAGGGCAGAGACCAGTTGGTCAAGGATAATGAATCCACCAGGATTCAAATCCTGGAAGAAACGGAAGAGTTAGAAAGGAAACGGAAAGCTGAGGTGGAAGCTGTCTGTTCCCTTGAAGCTAGGAAAACTCTCCTGCGGGGTGAATTGTTGAAGGCAATGGAACAGCAGGGGGAGGAACAACTTCCAGCTGGCAGGCCGGAAACTGTTCCTGATAGTACTCCTACTACTAGTAAGGAGGAAGCATTACCTCAATTCGATCCATTTATTAATGATAATGGATTGAGGAATGTGGAAGACTCTGTGTATAAGAACAGAGAGAAAGATTCAAGGAGAGTGAATGTTACCGGGCGCTCTCTTGGATGGGAACCAGTTAATCATGCCAGAATTGGTCCGGTTAACAGGGAAATGTCTCCAGAGGAGGAAGTGTCTCGACATTATAAAAATAAATTTCGAGATGAAGTGGTGAATCATAGTTATGGCTCATTGAACCCCTTCGCGGGAGATGACCCGGCTCTATATGAGAATCCGGGAGGTTATGATAGCAAGGGTAATTACAGGTATTGCCCAGATGCAACTTATTCGTACCCACCCCCGGCCACGGAAACACACTTGGGGGTCAATAAAGATCCTGAGATTAGGCCGAGGGAGAGGATGAATAAGGGGACCCAACCGGGAACAAAGGGAAGGTCAAACCCGGTGCATAAAAACACTAAGGGATTGTCAGGCTATCAAGGCCCACGCTTTGATGAGGGTTCAGAATCTGAATCAGATAAATCATCTGACGATGTACCCAAGAGAAAGGTTCCTTTGAACCGGCGAGTCACAATGACCCCGGCGGAGCACCGATTACATAATCGAGACCCCGCCATAGGTAATTTGGGACTAGATTGCTCTAGCCGAGGTCAAGACGGTACAGACCTACTGGCTTGGAGTAGACGCATGTCGGGTCAATTAGTGCATTCTAATTATGCCGCTAAAAGAACTGCACGTGTGACTAAGCCTTACAGGGGTGTACGACCCTGGAAGGAAGAATATCAATCACTTCTAGATGATTGTAAGTACAATTGCTGGAACAAGGAGGAATCCTTGGGAGCTTTTGTGATATGGTTGAGTGACGGCCCGGGTAAGATAGTGGTTGAAGAATGGAGGGACACTTACGGGCCAGAAGCTACATACGACCAGTTGGAAGTATTAGCTTGTTATACTTTTGGGAAAATGGTGACAGTAGATCACTGGACTCTGTTTCAGAGAAGAACGCAGAAACCGAAGGAATCTGCTAAAATTTTTGGGCTAGAATTGCAGCGATTATTGCGACAGGCTAGGCCAGAATGGAGTAGGGATGCTGAATATTACATAGAATCCCTATTTGTAAGATTTATTAGTGGATTGAGTGATCCGGAACATGCTAAAGTATGTGGTAGAGCTTGGGAAGCTGGATCTTCCTTAGCAGATTTGTTCATGGCGATTGATCAACATGACAAAAAGAAGATACTGTTGGCTGGTATGATACCCGCTAATAGGGGACAGCGCGTCTCTGGAATTGAACATTCCTTAGATGGTGACGATTCTTCCGCGGAAGAATCTGAGGGGGAGGAGAGAGTAGACGCCCTGAAATTCAAGGGTCGACAGAAATCTAGCTCTACCCCAGCTTCCGGGAAGCTTCCTAGTAACAAAGGTTATTCGGAAACTACCCGGAAACCCGATACTCGGGACCCTCAGACTGTACCCAGTCAGAAAACCCAGACCCCGGAGATGACCACTCCGGATAAAACAAATGCGTCAGGAAACTCATTAAATACCTTAATGGAGTCCATGATTAAACGCATGAACGAGGTGTTTGATAATCAAACCAGGCGCCGCCCTAGGGTCGATCGTAACACTGTCCAGTGTTACAGATGTCAAGTCAAAGGGCACTTTGCATCTGAATGCAAAGCCGAGAAACCTGTTTTAAGAAGTGAGGTTTCGGGAAATTAGAGGGGGTTACCGGGGATGGCAGGACGGTAACCCCTGAGGAAATATGTCAGATTATCACCGACGTTGGCGGTGAGGATTCATTAACAGTGAATGCGTCCAGCAAGAAGGGAGATGGGACCGTACATCCCGGAAACCATGAGGCTGGGGAGACTGGTACAACAGGCGCCCAGGGGTGCGCGTATGGGAAACCTAGTGCCAGTTTAGAGGAGTCAATAACCAAAGAGTTGGTTAAGGTTGGAGGAACCAGGCTTCCCCCGGGTCATCCTTGTCTGGAACACCTGAAAGGATGTGGATTCGACCTGGGCACTGATAGTGACCTTCACCGGTTTACTAGGAATCCCTCAGTAACTGATGGGAAGAGGTGGTACGTTTCCTGTTCTGTACAAGGAAAGACTGGGGAATTTCTTATGGATACTGGAGCTAGCCACTCCATGGTCTCTAAGAGATTCATCAGCTTATTGCCGAATATGTGTGAGAACCTCACAATGAGGGTAAACGCATGTACGGCCGATGGTACCAGAATGAGGACATTTGGACGGACTTTTCTGATAATCTCTGTGGCCGGGAAAGAATTTGTTTGGGCCCCGACCATAGCTGAGATTGAAGATGATGGTATTCTTGGTTTGGATTTTGCGGCGCTTTTCGGTGCGACTTTGAATCCGAAAAGTGGGAAGTTGAAAATTGAATACCCGTATGATATGACCATACTCTGTAAGTTGAGAGTGATAAGTAGTGTCGCGAGTGTGGCACAGACTGTGAAGATTCCCCCGGGAATGACCTGTGACGTGTTAGTCAGTTCAGGGAGGCTAATCCAGAAAGGATTAGCGGTAATCGAGCCGGATATGGCTGTATTATCCCGGAAGGGATTGGAATCTGCGGATACCCTAGTAGGGAATTCCAGATGGACAGTGACACCCATTTCCAACCCCGGAAACTCCACAGTATATCTTGAGAAAGGCACTGAAGTTGGGAAAGTGATACTTGCGGAGGCAGTCACCGGTAGCCACCAAGACCTGAGGTTAGAAGAAGGAGGGGAAGAGGAATTGCATGAAGAGTTAACTAAGTTGTTAACAGGATCGTCCATAACGGATGAGAATGATCAGGAAGCCCTAAAGGCTATGCTGAAGAGATGCAGGCAAGCTTTTGCGGCCCCAGGGGAACCCCTGGGGAGAACCAATAAGGTATTGCATGAAATTAAAACCGGGGATAACCCCGCTTTTAAGATTCCTTATAGGAGATTACCCCTCAAGAAGAAGATTGTAGCTGAGGAAGAGATAGCGAAAATGCTGAAGGATAATGTTATTGTTCCCAGCATGAGCCCTTGGTCCTCCCCTGTGTGTATGGTAACCAAGAAGGACGGTAGCATACGGTTCTGTATTGATTACCGGAAACTGAATGGGTTGACTAAGAAGAACTCTTATCCTCTTCCTAGGATAGATGAGACGATTGATTCCCTGGGAGGGAATGAATGGTTTTGTACCCTGGATTTACAGTCCGGGTATTGGCAAGTAGGCATGAAGCCTGAAGATATGGAGAAAACCGCGTTTTCTAGCCATATTGGGTTGTTTGAATATAAGGTAATGCCGTTCGGGTTATGTAACGCGCCGGCCACCTTTGAAGCCATGATGGAGACGCTGTTAAGTGATTTATTATGGCGGAAATGTCTAGTTTACCTGGATGACGTAATTGTGTTTGGAAAGACCTTTGCGGATTGTTTAAGTAATTTAGAGGAAGTCTTAAACCGAATCATGTCTAACGGTCTCAAATTGAAACCAAAGAAATGCAATCTGTTTAAGAAGGATATTAACTACCTAGGGCGGATTATTTCCACCGAGGGGGTTAAGGCGGATCCGGAAAAGATCAGGAGTGTAACTGAATGGGAAGTCCCCAGGGGTCCTAAAGATGTGCGATCCTTTCTAGGATTCTGCTCATACTATAGGGATTTCCTGCCGGGGTATTCCCGGGTAGCCTATCCGATCCAGTGTTTGTCACACTGGACACCCGGAAGTAGGAAGGAAGAGTTCCCATGGGGGAGGGAACAGGACACAGCTTTCTTAGCAATAAAAAAGTTGTTTGTAGAGACCCCGGTGTTAAAGTATCCTACCCCGGATGGTCACTTTGTATTGGATACCGATGCTAGCAATGAGAGTATTGGGGCCGCCCTCAGTCAGGTCCAAGGCGGAGTGGAGGTTCCCATTGCCTTTGCTAGTAATACTATGAGTAAGACCCAGCGTAATTATTGTACCACTAAAAGGGAATTGTTGGCTGTGATAGTTTATACTAAAAAGTTCAAACATTTCCTTTGGGGGTCCGATTTTACGCTAAGAACAGATCATTCCTCTTTGAGATGGTTATTGAATTTCAAAGATGCGGAAGGAATGATTGGACGTTGGCTAGCACACCTTTCCGAGTTCGGTTTGGAGCAAAGTCAGATCCAGCATAGAGCTGGGGTAAAGCATGTAAATGCTGATGCACTTTCCCGACGTCCTATCAGGAAGTGCGAAAACACCAACTGTGATGACTGTGGTCAGCATGAAGCTGTCATAGCCGGAGCAAGGATTCCCTTTGAGATCAAGGGAACTGGGGTTCTGGAGTGGTCCATGGGAACCATCCGGAAATTCCAGGAAAAGGATCCTAACCTTAGCCGGTTGTTGGTATTGTTACCTAGGAAGATACGGCCCCCGCGGCCTGAGATTTCCCTGGAGAATCGGGAAATGAGACGACTAATAGCTCAATGGGCAGAGCTAGAGGTCCAGAGCGGAATCATCTACCGGTGGAAGATTAATTCATCCGGTAGGAGAATCCGGCAAGTGGTAATACCTTCCGGTATGAGGAGGGATGTTATGTATTATTGCCATGGACACCTGACCAGTGGACATTTCGGGAAAAAGCGTTCCCTGGAACGTCTGAAAAGGAGATATTACTGGCCAGGGATGAGTAGTGATCTATTACGATGGGTTGCTACTTGCCCGGATTGTTGTAAAAACAAACCTGGGCCTGGGATGGGTAAAATGCCTTTGTCCCAGGAGTTGTTTGGTGTAAGATTTGCGCGAGTCGCCATAGACATTATCAGTGGGTTTAAAACTACCCCTGATGGTAATACCTGTATGATGGTCGTCACTGACTATTATACTAAGTATACGAGAGTGTTTCCATTAGCGGATCACAAAGCAGCAACCTGTGCAAAAGCTTTTGTTACAGGTTGGGTATTGCATCTTGGGGTTCCCCTAATGATGCATAGTGACCAAGGTCGGGAATTTGAATCTGATCTTTGGCAGGAAATGTGTCACCGACTGGCGATTTGTAAGACGAGAACAAATCCCTATCGACCACAAAGTGATGGAATGGTTGAGAGATTCAATCGTACCTTGATTCAGGTTTTGAAATCCCTGGTGAATGATAGAATGGATGACTGGGATGAGCAGTGTGATTATGTATGCCATGCATATAATAGCACTGTCCATTCTAGTACTTCCTGTTCCCCGAATTTGTTAGTTTTCGGGGAAGATTTAATAATGCCCGCTGATCTGGTATTTGGGGTGGTCGGAATGAACCCGGAAACCCCCTGCCATGTGATGTTTGTGGAGTCATTAAGAGATCAATTCAAATATGCTTATGAATTGGTGAGAACTGAATTGCAGAAGAATGCTACCTGGCAGAAGACCGGCTATGATCTAGGCCTTAAGCCGCGACGATTCAAAGTTGGTGATCAGGTAGTAAGATTACATGAGCCGTTATCGACTCTGAAACTTGCTAGTAATTGGGACGGGCCCTTTGTGGTTACCCGCATAGTAAGTGACAGTACTGTAGTGATACGTTCATTACAAGGAAAGATGTATAAATCTAATGTAGCTCGACTAAGAGAGTGGAAGGGGAGAGATTTGTCCCTGGACTCGTATGAGTTGGAAGTTGATACTTTAATAGAGGAAAGTGAACAGCGGAAATTAGTGAAGGAACCTCCCCGGAAACGCGGAAGGCCGCGGAAGGAGGTCTCCCGGAAACTAATGGTGCAGAAGCCCGTCATCCCAAAAAGATCCGGGAAGAAGGCGGCTAATAAAGTCTCGCTGGCTGAAGGGAAAAGGACCCGGAAGAGTGTGGTTAGGGCTAAATCCACTCTGGAAAAGGCGTGTCCTAGAACCAGGTCTAATGTTATGCCTAAAAACATAAGACGCAGTCCCCGGTTACTAGCCAGGGACGGTATAACCTAAGCCGGTACACAACGAGTGTGGTGTCCTGTAATCTTGTTAAATATTTTAATGTTGTAATCAGTTATGTGTGGAAGTAAGTACGGTCAGAATGATCGTGATAGTCCCCCTGTCAAGGATCCCATGGGTGATGGACGGATAATCCGGTGAATGTGCTTTATTATGCCATTCATATATATTTCATTGATACTCTCGACGAGTTGACAGAGCGTAAGGATTAACACGTGGAATAAGGGTACCTGTTTACAATTAAAACGCGCGGTGACCTGGTTCCAAGGAACTGGGTCACGGGACGCGCGGGGTTGCGCATGCGCGGTGGCGCGCCTTATATAAGGCCCGCGGAGTGGCGGGAATCGCCAGTTGGGGTTGAGAGGCGGTCCAGAGCAGACGTGAGAGCTCGGACACGACCACTGTCGCTGTGGGGAGGTGGATCCCCTATAAATCCATCAACAAACACTTTTCTTGAGTGTGACACTACAACATGTCTTCCGAGACAGACCACCAACAGGTGGACCCTCTTCAAGAGGGCGACTCCGCTAGCGGAGGAAATGTGGTTGTTAATCAACCTGACCTCGTGGACCAGGAATCTCTGGATTTCCTGGAACAAGGGGAGGTAATGGACGTCGACGTTGACTCTCAGTCACCGCTTCGCCCTGCTAATGTCGCCGCCAATTACTTGGAAGGTCTAGACATTGAGGCCATCAGCCCTGCTGACGGTCGCGCTGATACCGGTGAAGCTGAGTATCAGGATCAGGGTCTATTGTACCATGGGAAACCGCCGGCGGACGTTGAAAAACCCCGCCCGGCTGTACCAACCCTGGGAGGCTTCATGTCCAATTACGACGGACGTGAAGTAGAACTGCACGAGGACGTGCTGAGGCTCACGGCGGAGGGAGCTCCCCGCCGGATTGACTCACTCACGAGTCAGGCCATATTGCTCTTCCTGTTAGTAGAGGAGCAGGAGGAGATGCCCCCGGACTGGTTTGTGTACTGGGAGGCACTCCAGAAAGGACTACGCGTATGCTACTGCTTACGACGAGCTGTCTTCGATTTACACATCGCGGACATCGACAGGTTAATGCCCGCACTCCCAATTCTGTCTTTGGACCCGAATTGTGGAGTTGCCGGGATGTTGTTGACTGGTGTCAACAGATACCGGGCGCGAATCGGGAAACTCCGAGAGCCTAAAACCCGGAAGGAGTACGAGATTGCTGCCGCTAATACGCAGGGAATAGTCTCGTATGTCCTGGATGTAGCCACTATAGAGGACTACATGGATTCTCACCACGTCAAACGAGATATTGCCATATCTTGTTTGGTTGATGAGGCGGTTCGTACGGTACGAACCAGATCTTCCAGTGCGGAGGAGAAGGCGCGAGTAAAAGCGCTGAAAGCCACACCTAGGGGGCGCGGCAGTAAAGGTGAGAGGGGGGCCTCAAACCGGTCAAGCTCGGCTGACAGCAACCAGTCTGACGAGTTTGTCCAGGAGAGAGGACGTCAGGCTCGCCGGAACGAGAAGGCAAGATTAGCTAACTTGCCGGACTCTGTACTAGCAGAGGGATTACCGGAACAACCTTCCGGAGGACAGCCCGTTATTCCCAGGGCTGAGGAGGTAACGGATGAGGCGATGGACATAAACGAAGCCAATACTCCGGAACCCTCCAACACCACCACCACCACCACCCCGGCCCTTGTGGCAGACATGACCGCCGCCGCGGGAGCAGCGGCCGCCGTGGCGGCTGCGCTGGTATTCAATCCAGCACGTCTCAGCCCTCTCCGTAGTCCGGCTCAGTCGGACCCGGAAGAGGGAGAGGTTCCGGCTAACGCTGAGGAACCAGGAAATGCCCCAGAGGACCCCATCCCGCCTAATGACGTGATGAGGCGAGTCTGGCAGAACGCTAACAATAAGTTCCGCGTGTTTATTCCCAATTCATGGGAACAGTGTCCGATTGGTCCCACCAATTTCGGATGTCCACCTGAGACCAACTGTAAAGGTCAAAGTGATGATGAGGATTGGATCCGGAATACCCCCCGGGACCGTCCTCCGTCTGCTTTTTATCAGCAGTGGCTAGATCAACTCAGGATCCTGCCAGACACTTACTACAGTAAGGAGCAGAAGGAAAAACTTCTTTTTGCGGTTAACCGTTGGTACAGTCAGCGGGAAAGGAATTGGTGCCCATTCGCTACATGTGTAAACACGATTGGCACGGACAGAACCGTGTTTGTAACAAAGCAACGGTTTCTGCGTCACCTCTGTGAAAATCACATGCACCACTGTGTGGTGTATCACTGTGATATCACAGTAGGTAGGGAATCCCAGCTATGTAACGGGTGTTTAGAACCCCGGAGAGGTGAGCTTATGCGCCACATGAAGGATTGCCATAACATGGGAATCAGTGTAGCTCGCAATCGTGTGAATGCGCTACATGACGCCGTTTGTGAACAGTACAAATCACTCACGGAGGAACAAAAGGCTAAGATCCGGCCGGCAACTCCCTTCTACTGCGAAGTCGCAGATGGGAAGTTCAAAGCCAGGATTGCCAGAGTGGACGGACGACATAAGTTCGCCATGAATGACGAGGAGTATACGGTGTTATGCACTACCCGTACTTCCCGCAGAGGTGGCGGTAGTTTCCGTCAGCCGGAAACCCGGGGTAGTTCCCGGGGGAAGAGCCGGTCCGCCCGCGACCGCTCTCGATCTCCTGCGGTCTCACCGGGACCAAAACGGAGACATGCCGGATCCAACTTAGAGGATCTCGATAATTCCTACTATGGGAATTATCATGCCCCGGAAGGTCGCGACTATTATCGCGAGTATCCAGACCCGCTGTTTACAGACCGGAAAGATCGGAAACGTGATTCCGGTGGTCAAGCAGCGGCGACTAACATGGATTACCGTTCCAGACGTCTGAGCAGTTCAGACAGTGCCACCAGTCAACCTGACTGTGGAGGTGCCCGGCCTAAAGAACCGGCTGCCAGATCAAAGGCTTCCCTGCCTTTGACGTACCATCTGGGGACCACTACCAAGCTAACCCCCAGGGACGTCCGGTCGCCCATTACCCCAACTCGGGACATGCAGGGCTTGACCGTGAAAACAGAATCAAAATCACTAATCTCAGTGGTGACGCCTCGGGGCATAACTGTCCCGAAGGCTGCAGCGGTTGCGAAAGCGCCGCAAGTGGATGTTAAACCCGTGATTCCTGTAACCCAGGATCCGGTTGTCATCCAGCCAGTCGCGGGCACCTCCCGCACTGAAACTACCGGTGGCGTAAAGTTAAAATACGTCCCGATAGTCAACTACTTCTCTAGGGAAGAGAAGGCGAGCTGCGAAGTGGGACAAAGGATTGTAACAGAATTCCAGGAGTCCCAACGCGAGCTGGCGGTGGAATATAACACCAAGATGTTAGGCCTGTTCACGCATGGCCTAAAGATTGCCCATCGGGAGGAGAAAGCATTGGTCGCTGTTGGCAATGCTGACTACTTGGCTAAAAAGTCAAGGGAAGCTGCTTCCGGCCAAAAGACCGCTGAAGCCGCCGCAGGGTTCGTTCAGCAAGAGAACGAGAAGTTAACCAAACGGTTACAAGACATGAACGTAAAGTTTTACGGGGTGTTCGGCGTGACTATCGATACCTGGGATGGCACAGCTGAGCACGCGCTTGCTTTAATGAGAGCAAGAGATGAACCTTTAGGTTAAAAAGACTAATAGAAGGTTCTGAGTCTATTTCTAATTTTTTTAGGAATAGAGGAGGGAACTATAATAGTTTCCGGCTAGATTAATTGTTCTTTCATTTAATCTGACGTCATAAATTGTTTATGACGGGGTTTTCCCTTTTGAGGGGAGGGGCATCTTTTTAGATGCATATGGATCAACGCGGGGGGAACCTTCCGTGGAAGCTCTGGACTTACCTAACTACTCAACTCTCAACTATAGCCTACCGATGGGGAATCAGGACTCCACCGGGAAGCTACCAACCTAACGTCCCTGAAAACTAACTTTTGGGATACGTTACCGTGATGTGTTCCTGATACTATTATGCTGAGTTATAAACTGTTCCCGTCCAAAGGATTACGTGTCAAACAGACAATGCTCGTGGTTCCAGTTCTACTTATCTATTTCATGAACATTCCTGGAGCTAGGATTACGTGTTAAACGGACAGTACTCGTGGTTTCCAGCCGGATTATAATTATATATGTCATGAACTTTACTGGAGCGAGGACGGGATACTTATCGAGCTGTATACATATGAACTTACCTTCGGGTGATATTTATCCAAGAAACAGTATTAAGAAGAGGAGAGCACCTCACTCATTCGTCTATTAGAAGCGGAGAGCACCTTGACCACAACTAGATCACCAGTAAGCTATATCTAATTGTAAGGGTTTCCGGGTACACTGCCAGGTTACTCATTAAAACGTTTTTAATATATAAAATATATCATTATTATGTGATACATATCACCTCAGGTGTTCCAATAAGGTATTCTCATATTTACCTTATGAATCAGGTTTCATAATATGCTACATATGAAGATTGTATGATCTGATAAGCTAGGAAACGTGGCTACCCGTAATGTTTATATGAAGTCGTTAAGGCTATGTGTATATACTAAATATACCGCCAGGTATTGTCGTGTGTGTTGACTCTGTTATATGTTGCGAGAGATATTAATACTCCGGTTATATAATCGGATTACCCGGCTTACAACAAAGGCTGTGGTTACTGTTATCCATTGTGTGAATGTTTTCATTAAATCACAAATCAATGTAAGACGCTGGTGGTTGTGAGTCCTTATCAGGACTGGTTTTTAATAACTTTTCTGTTCAACTTAAATATATACACACCCCACGCGCATTTTTTTAATAACCGAGTAAGGAAACTTCATAAGGAAGTCATATCGAAATGTGTCAAGCCGTTCGATTGTATGTATGATATTATATTCACTTGTCATAAAACATACCTAAATCATCTATTATGGTTGCTATTACAGTGTAATGCCATATTTATATTGAGTTTTATGATCTCGCTTGTGTAGTATGTCGTAATAATATGTTTACGCCCCTAGTTACTGTATAGACAATAACTATAAAGTCGTTGTTCTAAAAGGTTTTCTATATACTAGGAAAACCGTATATATATTCATTACCACCTAGTTTTGTCTAGGGGGGGTAGTGTAGGGGCATAATATTACATATTAATCTCATACACGGTATTTCCGGGTAACGTCTGTTTACTCGGCTTCTCCACCTGGAGCTAGTGCACACAGTTCCCGGGAGAGGGCGCAGGTCCTCTTCAGGTGACCGTGTGCCGCTCTCAGGTGGGCGGCCGACCCACCCACCTGGCCACGTGATCTAAGAACCGGTGTTATATAAGACCCATGTGTTTACCTGGAACGGCAGTCAGTGCAGGCCCGACTGACGAGAGACTTCACATGTCCAACCGTGCGGACAGAGTTGTATGCTAAGAGTTGTATACTGACCGTTTCCTCTATTTATAGAGAAACCTGATTTACCTGTGTGTATTCATTCTACACTGATCGTTCCCTAGTAAAGGAACTGGAGTTATTATTCTTGTGAATAAAGATAGATATATTCTCGCACCTGGAAACTGCCGTGATCGTTGTTCTTTAACCTAGAGTTAATTACGAACCACCACACTGGTGATGCCACATTTAAATAGTTTTACAAAATTGGGCAAAAAGCCACAGTATGTCAGACCATGTTTCTTCCTGAAAAAAAAACATGTACCGTATTTGACGTAATAAGCGCCCTGGGCGCTTATAAAATTATTTTCAAGGTAGTTTTAGTACTTAAACGTTTAATTGTCTCAAAAAACGTGAAATTTGAGCCTTTGTTCTAGTCTAAAAAATGCCCTAAAGGGGGGGGGGGCGCTTATTAGGGAGAGGGCGCTTATTACGTTGAATACAGTAAGTCCATATTGTTGAAAGAATCCCTATGTACAATGTATCAGGGTGCACACATTAATTTCAGATTGAAATTTACCATACCTGGCCATATTTACCATACCAAAGCAATATAGCTGGGCTGTCTTCAATCTGACAGGGAATATGGCTAAAATCTCAAAAGCGAATCATACATTCAAATCAGTTTCACATACAAATTTCATAAGATTTTCATGACTTTCCATGACTTTCCATGACTGGTGAACCGAACACTGCCATGTGTTGAGACTGGTATTTCACTGCCATATTTCATGTTCCACTATTAACCCTTTAAGGACGACATGTCGCTAAAATATGACATTTGCGTCATGATGCACAGATGCAGCCTCGGCAAGTAACTAGCCCGTGCTGCATTGGTGCATCATACCGACCCTCTGGGAGTGTCTCAACCCCATAGGGTTGGCATGACGCTTGAATGCAGCCCTGGCGAGTTACTTGCCAGGGCTGCATTCCAGCATCATGACGACAAAGGGCATGATGCATTAAAGCATTATGCCATGCTTAAAGGGCTTAGGGGTATAGGAATCTGTAGCGTTACCTGTATGGGTGTGGGGCAGGTGTAGTTACCTGTATGGGTGTGGGGCAGGTGTAGTTACCTGTATGGGTGTGGGGCAGGTGTAGTTACCTGTATGGGTGTGGGGCAGGTGTACAGTAGTTACCTGTATGGGTGTGGGGCAGGTGTAGTTACCTGTATGGGTGTGGGGCAGGTGTACAGTAGTTACCTGTATGGGTGTGGGGCAGGTGTAGCTACCTGTATGGGTGTGGGGCAGGTGTAGTTACCTGTATGGGTGTGGGGCAGGTGTAGTTACCTGTATGGGGGTGGGGCAGGTGTAGTTACCTGTATGGGTGTGGGGCAGGTGTAGTTACCTGTATGGGTGTGGGGCAGGTGTACAGTAGTTACCTGTATGGGTGTGGGGCAGGTGTAGTTACCTGTATGGGGGTGGGGCAGGTGTAGTTACAGTTCTGGTGTACGGTGCTCAGGGCGTGGATCAGGTGTTTGGGTCCGACCGACCAGCCCAGCTTCCACCCGGTCACGGAGAACGTCTTCCCGGCACTGCCGATCGTCACCGTCCGGTCCCACATACCAGGAAGTGTCGCTGTCACAAACAGAGGACAATAAGTCAATAACTGCTGAGTCACCATCTGGTCCTACATACCGGGCAATGTCACTGTCACAATAAGAGGACAATAGGTTAAAAACTGCTGAGTCACTGTCGCTGTCACAAAACAGAGGACAATAGGTAGACCATAAATACGGCCCCTCTATCAATATCTGGCTGGAGCGAGGGACCATTACAGAGCAACGTCTGTACAAGCCCTGATTGGATGCAATATTTGGCGCCATTATGACGTCATATAAGAAACGTATGGCCTGCGGGGCATCCTGGGTAAACTAAGACCATAAACTTTCCCCGGGCTGTAATGGGCCCTCGCTCCAATCAGATATCGAGAGGGCCGACTTCTATGGGCTAGGACAATAGGTAAATAACTGCTGAGTCATTGTCTGGTCCCACATACCCAGTAAGGTCACTGTCAATAGGTTAAATACTGTAAAACCTCGTGTATAAGCCTAACTCGCGTATAAGCCGCACCCCGAGTTTGGTGCGATCCTATAAGCCGCAGAGGCCATCTGAGAATTGTTAATTTGGTACTGTAGTATACCTATAAAAACTCTTGTATAAGCCGCACCCTATATAGGCATGTTTGGTATCAAAAGAAAGCTGAGTCTGATTCGCGTACAAGCCGCGGCTTATACGCGAGGTTTTACGGTACTGCCGAGTCACCGTCCGGTCCCACATAGAGTAATGTCTCTGTCACAAACAGAGGTAAAATAGGTTAATAACTGCCGAGTCAGCGTCCGGTCCCACATACCGGGAAATGTCACTCTCACAAACAGAGCCATGTATGTTAAGAGATGTTCACATCCCCCCTACACTATCTCCGGCAATTTCTTTTTATTATTTTCTACTTCAATTTTCTTCTCTTTTGAATTTTCTATTTTATTTTAAAGCCAGATTGTCTTTGCAGTACCGGTAGATCATTTTAGATTCTGAGTGATTAAACGAAAATTCAGTTAAGATTACCAATTTTGATGTGTTTGTTGTCGTCAAAGATCATCCACTCGTAGACCTCGTCAGCGATACAGATGACGTCGTGTTTGATGCAGAGGTCGGCCACCATCTGTAACTCCTCCCGTGTGTACACCTACAGTATGACATGGAGGTTACATTAGGTGTACACCTACAGGGGGAGGAGTGAATACACTGTATACAACCATCTGTAACTCCTCCCGCGTGTACACCTACAGTAAAACAATATAACATGAGGTTACAGTAAGGTCAGGGGATCCAACACGACAAACCCATGTGTAAAACGTAGGTGTACACCTACAGGGAGAGGAGTGAATACCTTCAATACAGCAGTATGTTAACCCTTTAAGGACAACCTGAGGTCACATTAACCCTGTAAGGTCAGCCTGAGGCCGAGGCCTGAGGTCATATTAACCTAGATCTACAACCATCTGCAGCTCATCCCGCGTATAACCTTTTAAGGACAAACTGAGGTCATGTTAACCCTGTAAGGTCAACCTGAGGTCATGTTAACCCTGTAAGGTCAACCTGAGGTCATGTTAACCCTGTAAGGTCAACCTGAGGTCATGTTAACCCTGCAAGGTAAAGCTGAGGTCATGCTAACCCTGCAAGGTCAACCTGAGGTCATGTTAACCCTGCAAGGTCAACTTGAGGTCATGTTTAACCTGCAAGGTCAACCTGAGGTCATGTTAACCCTGCAAGGTCAACCTGAGGTCATGTTAACCCTGCAAGGTCAACCTGAGGTCATTTTAACCCTGCAAGGTCAACCTGAGGTCATGTTAACCCTGCAAGGTCAACCTGAGGTCATGTTAACCCTGCAAGGTCAACCTGAGATCATGTTAACCCTGCAAGGTCAACCTGAGGTCATGTTAACCCTATAAGGTCAACCTGAGGTCACATTGACCCTGCAAGGTCTACCTGAGGTCACATTGACTCTGCAAGGTCAACCTGAGGTCACAATGACCCTGCAAGGTCATGCGATGTTACATTCATACCGATCTGTACCTTGCCGACAGGGTTGTTGGGGTTGTTGAGGAAGATCATCTTGGTGTTGGAGTTAAACTTGGAGGCGAGCTCCTCCGGGTCCAGCTTCCAGTCAGCACTGCTGATGACTCCCGACGACGCTTTCTGTAACACGTTATAGAGTTAGTCATGACTCCCGACGACGCTTTCTGTAACACATTATAGAGTTAGTCATGACGCCTGACGACTCTTTCTGTAACACATTATAGAGTTAGTCATGACTCCCGACGACGCTTTCTGTAACACATTATAGAGTTAGTCATGACGCCCGACGACTCTTTCTGTAACACATTATAGAGTTAGTCATGACTCCTGACGACTCTTTCTGTAACACATTATAGAGTTAGTCATGACGCCCGACGACGCTTTCTGTAAAACATTATAGAGTTAGTCATGACTCCTGACGACTCTTTCTGTAACACATTATAGAGTTAGTCATGACGCCCGACGACTCTTTCTGTAACACATTATAGAGTTAGTCATGACGCCCGACGACTCTTTCTGTAACACATTATAGAGTTAGTCATGACTCCCGACGACTCTTTCTCTAACACGGGGTAGAGTTAGTTAGTGCATTAATGCATCATGCCCTTTGATGCACAAATGCAGTGTGGTAAGTTAATATGCATCATTCCAACCTATATTTCTGTACAATTTTCATTCTTTTCTACCTTTCCCTTTTTTCCATTTCTATGTTCAATTTCATACTAAGTCGTTTAGAAACATATACCAGGTATACATCAGTTATGAACACATCGGTTATGTATAATGTGGAGGACAGTACATACGGGTCTGAGCGGGATGAAGACGGGCACGCCACCCGCCACCTTCACCATGGGCTCATAGCAGTCAAAGTACGGCTCTATGATGATGGCCTGAAACACACAAATACAGCACAATTAACAAACTGACACTATTGTAATACATAACAAGTAAAAAGTTGACATTTAAAAGGGTTTATTCTAAGTTCAAGAGCAGCATGGTGCTTCGACTCATCCATAATATATTCATGGATTCATCGCGGCCCAAGGTTCGGCATGATGCACCTGTGCACCGATCACATTGGTGCATCATGCCAACAAATCAACATGAAGGCTTGTGATGTGCTACCCGCAGGAGGGGAGCGGAGCCATGGGGGGGGGATATGGTATGGTGGGGGGGGGAGGAGGCGAGGGGAGGGGAGGGAGGAGAGGGGAGGGGAGGGGAGGGGAGGGGAGGGGAGGGGAGGGGAGGGGAGGGGAGGGGAGGGGGACAAGGGGAGGGGAGACAAGGGGCGGCTAGGGTAGGAGAGGGGAGGGGAGAGGAGAGGAGGGAGGGGAGAGGTGGGGAGGGGGGGAAAGGGAGGGGATGTGAAAGGTGGACAAGGGAGGGGAGGGGGGATAAGGGGATGGCAGGGGAGGGCAAGGGAAGGGAGGGGAGGGGAAGGGAGGGGAAGGGAGTGGGTGTGAGGGGAAGAGAGTGGGGGCAAGGGGAGGGGAGAGTAGGGGAGGGGAAGGGGAGGAGAAGGAGGGGAGGGGAAGGGAGGGGAGGGTGATAAGATGATGGCACAGGAGGGCAAGGGGAGGGTAAGGGAGGGGAGGAGAGGAGAGGGGAGGGGAGGGCCAGTGACCCCCTCCACCAACCACCTCATCCATATTAATTACTCCCCCCTACCCCCACCCAGGCACCACTCAGACAACCAAAGCGAGGCTTCATAATAATAACAAGGAACCATCCCCACCCACCTACACTAGCCCCTGTGCAGCAGCAGCAGCAGCCCCTGTAGTACACACAGAGCAGAGCGCTGCCGGCACAGGCGGCCTGTGGGTGGGTGTGGTGTACACTGACAGCTACATTCTGTACCCGGGGGTGGCGACACCTGGGCTGACCACCTCTCTGTACACATACAGCACTCTCCTCCCACTAGTGTAGTGTGTGAGGAGTGATACAGCTGTTACTGAGTCTACACCAGGACTGTGCTGGGAGAGTGAGGCCTGTGTTACACATTCTGACTCTATCAGAGAGTAGCTTGGTGGGTTGAGGAGTGGCTCAGAATGTCCATGACCAGACACCAACACACACAGAGTCACACACACAGACACACAGCTGCAGCTGTCAGTCTGCCACTGTCTGTCTCCTACTGCAGGGGGACTGCAGTCCTACAGGAGGAGTCGACACACGGACAGGGACAGGGACAGGGACAGGGACAGGGACAGAGACAGGGACAGACTGCCTCTACCCTGCTGCAGCACCCAGGTAGGTCCTAGAGGACATGGGGGTGTACTACAAGGGGGAGGGTAGGCCTACATGGTTGTGTGTAAATGACTGTTGTTGTGGGAGTGACAGTGTCACTGGAAGTAGGTACTGTAACATGGGGAGGTGCTTTCCCACTGTGTATCCACACATGGGGAGCAGAAGGGACACTCACACACCTAGTACCGGTACTTGTATATCTATACTTCTGGCCACATACTAGACACAGTGGGTCCACGCACTATGTGACCCCGTTGTCATCATGAATGCAGCACTGGTGAGTACCTCGCGAGTAACTCACCAGCCTGACTCCACATGGACACACACGGTAGGCTATTAGAACTGTGTAGTATCTGCACTCCCAGTGTACACTCCCCTGCTGCAGCTGTTCAACCCTTTAGGGATGTCATGCTCTGTTCTGTCATAGGCATGATGAGTAACTCGCGAGCACCACACTCCCAGTCCCACTCCCCATGGTACATTCATACATCTACACATGTTGCATCATGTTGCATCATGTTGAGCTCATGTTGAGCTAATAAAGGATGCATGTCGCTAAGAGAAGCACCAATGCAGCACCAGCGAGTAACTCCCGAGTAACTCACCAGCATTGGTGCACCATGCCGACGGTATGGAGTGACAGGCTAGCACACCGTATGATGTACTGGCAAGTTACTCACCATACGATGCAGTGGCGAGTTACTCACCATATGATGCACTGGTGAGTTACTCACCATATGATGCACTGGCGAGTTACTCACCATATGATGCAGCGGTGAGTTACTCACCATATGATGCACTGGCGAGTTACTCACCATATGATGCAGCGGCGAGTTACTCACCGTATGATGATGCACTGGCGAGTTACTCACCGTATGATGCAGCGGCGAGTTACTCACCGTATGATGCGCTGTTGAGTTACTCACTGTATGATGCAGTGGCGAGTTCCTCACCGTATGATGTACTGGCGAGTTACTCACCGTATGATGTACTGGCGAGTTACTCACCGTATGATGTACTGGCGAGTTACTCACCGTATGATGTACTGGCGAGTTACTCACCGTATGATGTACTGGCGAGTTACTCACCGTATGATGTACTGGCAAGTTACTCACCGTATGATGTACTGGCGAGTTACTCACCGTATGATGTACTGGCGAGTTACTCACCATATGATGCACTGGTGAGTTACTCACCATATGATGCAGTGGCGAGTTACTCACCATATGATGCACTGGTGAGTTACTCACCATATGATGCAGTGGCGAGTTACTCACCAGCACTGCAACTGAACATGACTTGTTGCGGCCTCATGTGGGTGAAATTGTTAATTATTCTGTAACATGTGTCTATATAAATGTAGGCCTATACAAACCATAACTATGGGTATATATTTCCATATAGGTATACTGTGTGCAAGAACAAGGTCTTGTGTTAGTGCTATAGAAATTTGGAGACCCCTATACCCCCGGCGCTTATACAACACCGGCGCTCCTTTCAGACCAGTCCTCTTTATCGTGACGGTACAGTAGGTGAAAGGGCATCAAGCCAATGGCGTGTATTAAGAGGCAATTTGATGTAGAGACATGTAGGTAGCATCTGGTACTAGACCTGCCCCCTATACCTGGTACGGTCAGGGCTAACACATGGCCTCAATACTTGGTGTTTTATACCAGTAGGTTACTCACACACGCTGTGCTGGCAGTGATGAAAAATTGAAGCATAATTTGTCATCAGGATGCACATCGATTCATTGTGGGTAATTTACCCATCGCTACATTGGTGCATCATGCCGACCCTTGAGGAGTGTATCAACCTCCACAGAGTCGACATGATGCATGCATGATGCTGGCCATGGAGGGTTATAGGGGAGCAGTTCACGTGTGTTTTTCTACAAGGGAGAGAGAGGAGGAGGAGAGGGGGGGGGTCACCCATATGTTTTGTAAGATCTGCATATACTCCGGCACAGTAGGCACAGGACTGGCGGGTTAAATATACGTGTTCTTATAAATGTAGTGTATATGTGAATAAGGCTACCCCCCCCCCCCCCACCCACTTTAAGTACTATACCGGTAGTACATAATCTGAAATCGATTATTTTAGTTTTCAGAGGAGATGTTCATGTTTATTTATACACCTTTCTGTTTGCACATGAATTATTTGCATGCCATCCCGCTCGAAGGGTCGTATAGTCTTACCACTGGTAATCATTCGGTCCAGGGGCGTGGCGGGTGTGGGTGGCGACTAATTTATACGAAAAATCCACTAATTTCCATGACCAGGAAAGAACCCCCCTCCCCTCCCTCCCTTTGTTTAACCATAACCACACCCTTGGAGTGAGATATTATTCAGATGTATTGAGATGGTATCGATGTCAGCAGACCCCAGTCAGCTGTGTGTGTGTGCTGCATCTCACAGCTGTAAACCCTAATCACTAACCCTCATAGTGCCACACAGTGCAGGGATGCTGCATGGTGCATCAATGCAGCCCTGGTGGGTACCTTATCAGGGGTGCATTGATGCATCATGACGACCCTCAGGGTTGATACACTCCCATAGGGTCAGCATGATGCACTGATTCGCTGCAGGTGAGTTACCTGCCAGTGCTGCATCATGACAACTGCTGCGTTGGGGCATCATGCCGTCCTTGCAGGGTTAGCGTCTAGACGGGGGGGGGGGGGCTGTTACATAGAGCACCTGTTAGACCAGAGCTCCACCTGGCCACACCTCACATGAACTAACACCCACTATTTTTTTACAACAGGTGTGAGCGTGTGTGTGTGTGTGTAGGGGGGGGGGGGTACACACACGAGCTACATCAGCTGACAGGTGTGGACAGACCTCAGTTATACTCGTGTTCATTTTTAACACTTTAAGGACGGCATAATGCATTAATACATCATGTCTTTGGTCCTCATGATGCTTAAATGCAGCCCTGCTGAGGAACTCGCCAGTGCTGCATTCAAGCATCATGTCGACACTAGGGGGCTGATGCACTCTGGAAGGGTCATGATACCAATGCAGCACCAGTGAGTTACTTGTTGGATCTGCATAAGTGCATCATGATGATCAATTTAATCTTTTATCGAGATGCCGTCCTGAAAG
This sequence comes from Harmothoe impar, assembly GCA_947462335.1. Lineage (NCBI taxonomy): Eukaryota > Metazoa > Annelida > Polychaeta > Phyllodocida > Polynoidae > Harmothoe > Harmothoe impar. The sequence continues at coordinate 71,147,098 of OX381713.1, forward strand.
GGTTAAAGGTTGGTGAGACCGTGTTGACTGGGGGGAGTTTTACACAAGCCGCCGGTTAACACGTTAAAGGCGGCATGATGCGCCAAGTGTCATGTTTATTTGTCGTCATGATGCACCGATGCAGGATGTGATGCAGGCATGGTAGGCTGGCGCTGCGTTGGTGTATCAACCCGCTTAGTTTGGCCAGGGGCCATATCTCTGGTTTGGCGTAATACATAAATGCAGCATTGGCGAGTTACTCGCCAGGGCCGCATCCATAACACACGGTGGTACTGTGATGTATGTTATAGATTAGTACTGTGTGGGTCGGCTGCCATCCAACAGCTCTGGTACGTGTGTGGTACCTGGCCTTGGCCCCGTCCCAGCGTGGTGTCTTGTTATGGTCTTATTGAGGTCCCGTGAACACTCAACCCAAGGCACCTCTACTACGGTACATCTAGTGACACTAGTGCAACCTACAGTAAATCCTTGGGTATAAGCCTAACTCGCGTATAAGCCGCACCCCGACTTTGGGCCAATCCGGCTGTATTTTCCCTGAGATGGGGACGGTGGGATTATCAAGGTCTCACTTTATTGTCACATGGTGATGCTTGTTAAGGGAGTGGTCATTTTTTAACAACAGGGGGGAGTTGGTGGATTTGGGGGGGGGGGGGGAACCAAACATATTTGGACCCTTTGAATTGGGGGGGGGGAGACCAAAAGATATTTGGACTCTTTGAAGTTAGGGGGGGGGGGGGCCTTTTTAGCGAAAAAGCCAGAGCATTACTATAGCTAAAAGGGGTCGGCCGTGCTCAATTTCACCCTGCCTGAGGGGGAGGAGACCAAAAGACTTTCGACCCCTCTGCTGGTGGGGGGACCCAAATAATTTCTACCCGGTTGCGCGAAAATCCACCGACTCCCCCCCCCCCCCTGTTGTTAAAAAAGGACCACTTCCTAAATTCTGTCATGACTGCCACCCCCTCCCCCCCTCCCGCGATCTCAATAATACATACATGTTTTGATAAATGTAGACCCCCTATTACAGTACAGCAATACAATGTATATCAGAACACACACACAGATGTTTACACTTCTGGGCTCATATTGAAATGTGTGGACCTAGATACAAAACCAAACAAGGCTTCATTTAGCCTTCACAGCTGAGTAGCAGAGATAAGTAGTTGGCTATGTCCCATAGTCATGTCTGGTAACTACCGGTAAGTGGGACTTAAGGAGGTGGGGATGGGTGTGTGTGTGGAGGGGGGGGGGGGGGTGTGAGGGGGGGGGGGGTGTGTGGGGGGGGGGGGGGTATGTGTGGGGGGGGGGTCCCTATTGTACTATGATACAGCCATTGTGTGCAGCCTGGACGTTGAGCCTTGGCTGGTTGCCTAACCATGGTGCAATGTCTGTATGTGTACTGGTATAGTCATCCATCTGCAGTTACTGTCGGCTTCCAGTAGCCGACTCCTTCCTACCGGTAGGTACATACAGCAAGCAGGCATTATCTAGCACCATACGTTCTCATGTAGATACCACGCCTTGTACTAGAGTCAGATCACTAGTGTCAGTTAGGATACCTGGGGAGTGTATCAACCCCACACGGTAGGTATCATGCAAGGATGCGGCACTCGTGAATAACTGGCCTGGGCTGCATTCATGCATCATGACGACAAACGGCATGATGCATGCATGCACTATGTGGTATATGTGGTACTTAAAGGAAGTCTGAACACACAGGGTTCCTGCTCATGTGGCGATTCTTAAATAGTTGAAGGTTGGAAAGTTGAAACTTTTACTAGGGACGCTCGTTCCTACACTAAGGCCACTCAAAAAATAAAATGGTTCCTCATCACTGCACGCATCATAAAAATCACCTTTTGAGGGAAACTCTTCTTTTTTATGCTAGTTTTTGATAAAAAAATTGATAAAAATGGACAAATATAAGATTACATTTTCCCTACTTTTAAAGATCCATAAATTCCTAACTTCTATTAAAAATGTGAATTTTGGCCATGGAAACCGTATAGCTCATCCCATACATTTTAGCCCGTGGGTAAAAAAGAAAAAAGGATCCCTCATCAGATTTTTCAGACCTTGGTGATGAGAAACCACTTTTTTTTTGAGTGGTCTAACTAACATTGCGCTTGTACCCCGCAGGTTCCTGCACTATGTGACATTGTGCTTGTACCCCGCAGGTTCCTACACTATGTGACATTGTGCTTGTACCCTGCAGGTTCCTACACTATGTGACATTGTGCTTGTACCCTGCAGGTTCCTACACTATGTGACATTGTGCTTGTACCCTGCAGGTTCCTACACTATGTGACATTGTGCTTGTACCCTGCAGGTTCCTACACTATGTGACATTGTGCTTGTACCCTGCAGGTTCCTACACTATGTGACATTGCGCTTGTACCCTGCAGGTTCCTGCACTATGTGACATTGTGCTTGTACCCCGCAGGTTCCTACACTATGTGACATTGTGCTTGTACCCTGCAGGTTCCTACACTATGTGACATTGTGCTTGTACCCTGCAGGTTCCTACACTATGTGACATTGTGCTTGTACCCTGCAGGTTCCTACACTATGTGACATTGTGCTTGTACCCTGCAGGTTCCTACACTATGTGACATTGTGCTTGTACCCTGCAGGTTCCCACACTACCACTATGTGACATTGTGCTTGTACCCCGCAGGTTCCCACACTAACTAGCACTATGTGACATTGTGCTTGTACCCCGCAGGTTCCTACACTACCACTATGTGACATTGTGCTTGTACCCTGCAGGTTCCTGCACTACCACTATGTGACATTGTGCTTGTACCTGGCAGGTTCCTACGCTATGTGACATTGTGCTTGTACCCCGCAGGTTCCTACGCTATGTGACATTGTGCTTGTACCCCGCAGGTTCCTACACTATGTGACATTGTGCTTGTACCCTGCAGGTTCCTACACTATGTGACATTGTGCTTGTACCCTGCAGGTTCCTACACTACCACTATGTGACATTGTGCTTGTACCCTGCAGGTTCCTACACTATGTGACATTGCGCTTGTACCCTGCAGGTTCCTACACTACCACTATGTGACATTGCGCTTGTACCTGCAGGTTCCTACACTACCACTATGTGACATTGCGCTTGTACCCGCAGGTTCCTACACTACCACTATGTGACATTGTGCTTGTACCCGCAGGTTCCTACACTATGTGACATTGTGCTTGTACCCCGCAGGTTCCTACACTATGTGACATTGTGCTTGTACCCCGCAGGTTCCTACACTAACTACCACTATGTGACATTGCGCTTGTACCCTGCAGGTTCCTACACTATGTGACATTGTGCTTGTACCCCGCAGGTTCCTACACTACCACTATGTGACATTGTGCTTGTACCCCGCAGGTTCCTACACTATGTGACATTGTGCTTGTACCCCGCAGGTTCCTACACTAACTAACACTATGTAACATTGTGCTTGTACCCTGCAGGTTCCTACACTATGTGACATTGTGCTTGTACCCTGCAGGTTCCTACACTATGTGACATTGTGCTTGTACCCTGCAGGTTCCTACTCTAACTAACATTACGCTTGTACCCTGTAGGTGCCACACTGAGGCCCCATGATGGCTCAGGAGATGGGTGAGGAGCTCATCACGTGCACGATCTGCTTCGAGCACTTCACCTTCCCCAAGACGTTAAACTGTCTGCACACCTTCTGTGAGTCGTGTCTGCAGCGCCATCTGGAGGTGTACCAGGCACAACGACGCGCCATGCCAGGTAAGACTTATAGTGTATCTATATATAATGTATAATATATAATGTACTACATTAACCCTGTAAGGGCCGCATGCTGCTTTAACACCTTATGTGAGTCGTGTCTGCAGCGCCACCTGGAGGTGTACCAGACCCTGTAAGGGCAGCAATCTGTTTTAACCCTGTAAGGGCCAAATGATGCTTAACCCTGTAAGGGCAGCATGCTGCTTTAACCCTGTAAGGGCCAAATGATGCTTTAACCCTGTAAGGGCAGCATGCTGCTTTAACACCAGGCTAGATGCCTGCAGCATGTCAGGTAGGTTAAACCCGAAGCTGCTGTAATACAGCCCTAGTGACGCGCCAGGTGGGAGAACTCTTTAACCATGTACCGGTACTGTGTTTACCCTTTTACAACACGCTATGCCTGGTAACATTACTGCAGACATAGATGTGACATAGGAGGTAAATATTTAGGTTTAAAATCATTTTCTTGTCTCCAGCTATATCAGCTATGTGACTTCAGCAACTCCAAAATGCTATATAAAAGCACTCTTAAAAGTGGAACCTGTGGTATTGCCACAAACTACCAGGACTATGCAGTCTACCACATTTGCTCATGTATGAATTAAATGCCTATTCCACATTAATTCATCTCTTCCCCCCTTCCTCCCCCAGGAGCGGTGCCGTGCCCGACATGTCGTGAGATCACGGCCCTCTCTAACCAGGGACTGAACGGGCTCCGCACCGACTTCAAGATCTCCAAGATCATCGACTTCCTGGCGCACGCGGGCCCCAAGAAGTCGTCGTGTGACGTGTGCCGCACGGTGAGACAGGAGAGTGACGCGGCCTTCTTCTGCCGCGACTGTAACAAGCACTTCTGTGAGGACTGCATCCACAGACACAGGAACACCGAGGTAAGCAGTTAGAAACTAGTCATTTAATTTATTTGGACTGTGCTTTACTATTTACTTTATTTCATGTGGAGTCACTATGCTTCAGTACTAGAATGGACGTTCTCTACACCCCCGTGGAGAGACTGATGCTCATTCTCCATGGGGTGTTTCTCCATGATGACGTCTCTAAATAGCTGTGAAACCAATCTTTAAATATTGTGTTTGAATATAATTTAGCAATAATAACTAACTTGTGATATGAGCCACCTTGTGTGATATGATCCAAGGTACCACTCGTGGAGAAACCTGTCATTCAGACAGATCATTGTGGACCTCTGTCTATATACTCAAGTACTGGAAGGGCCGTATTCAATGCCACCATTGAATACAATGTAGCTGTATTCAATTTTGAGTATTGAGGTTTTACGGTAGATGTAGTTTCTACATGAGGTTTACATGTACGTAACTTTCCTCCTGCAGGTGTTTGACGGCCACATGGTGAAAGACCTCAACTCGGACAGACCCAGTAAGGGCATGTACCCCCCATGTAGCCCCCCCCCCCCCCATGTACCAGCCCCCCCCCCTGTACCTACCTACATATAGTGTTATATAACTCCATGTTCCCCTTCCAGGTGTTTGACGGCCACATGGTGAAGGACCTCAACTCGGACAGACCCAGTAAGGCCGTGTGTAAGGAGCACAGTCAGGAGATGGAACCCCTCAGGTTCTTCTGTCAGAGCTGTGAGACTGCTGTGTGTAGGTAGGTACAGGGGGGGGGGGGGGAGTATTATAGGTGGGTTGTCATATCAGTATTGGAATAGATGTGCTGTAAAATTATGTCAATTATAACTATTGTAAATATCATGATTAACCTCTTCTATTAATCAACTGAAACACATTGTCTTTATACCGTTACATCTTTTTGAGTTTTGAAATGCTAATTGCAGTTTGTGTGCGATGACGGAGCACATGCTGCACAACCTGACCGACCTGGACACGGGCAAGGCGCGCCACAACCGGGTCAAGAAGCTGCGCGACCTCAGGGACAAGGTCACGGGTCAGATCCTGCAACTAGACACATTCCTACTGCGGCTAGACGGGTAAGACTTATACATGTACACCTGACCCTGACCTGACCTGACCCTGACCTGACCTGACCCTGACCCTGACCTGACCCTGACCTCAAGGACAAGGTCAGCGGTCAGATCCTGCAACTAGACACATTCCTACTGCGGCTAGACGGGTAAGACTTATACATGTACACCTGACCCTGACCTGACCTGACCCTGACCTGACCTGACCCTGACCCTGACCTGACCCTGACCCTGACCTGACCCTGACCTCAAGGACAAGGTCAGCGGTCAGATCCTGCAACTAGACACCTTCCTACTGTGGCTAGACGGGTAAGACTTATACATGTACACCTGACCCTGACCTGACCTGACCCTGACCTGACCTGACCCTGACCCTGACCTGACCCTGACCCTGACCTGACCCTGACCTCAAGGACAAGGTCAGCCATCAGATCCTACAACTAGACACCTTCCTACTGCGGCTAGACGGGTAAGACTTATACATGTACACCTGACCCTGACCTGACCCTGACCTGACCCTGACCCTGACCTGACCCTGACCCTGACCTTAAGGACAAGGTCAGCCATCAGATCCTACAACTAGACACCTTCCTACTGTGGCTAGACGGGTAAGACTTATACATGTACACCTGACCCTGACCTGACCTGACCCTGACCTGACCCTGACCTCAAGGACAAGGTCAGCGGTCAGATCCTGCAGCTAGACACCTTCCTACTGTGGCTAGACGGGTAAGACTTATACATGTACACCTGACCCTGACCTGACCTGACCCTGACCCTGACCTGACCTGACCTCAAGGACAAGGTCAGCGGTCAGATCCTGCAGCTGCATACTGTTGTGCTCGGAGAGGATGTGCCACTGTATTAGTTTAACTAAATTATGTTATTCAAGATTGTGAATATTTCCTAAATTGTTGATTTAGATTAACGATTCCCTCGTCATTGCAGGTTCAACACGACCCTCCAGAGCTCGTACAAGGAGACCGAGTCCCGCATCCAGCAGCGTGCTGCCCAGATCATCACCACAGTGAGACAACAGGAGGAGTCGCTAATCGCGTCTCTAAAGGCGCAGTACGAGGGCAAGATGGACCACGTCAAACTAGAGAAGGAACACCTTCAGGTTAGTATACCATCAACGTAGAGATTTTTGCAAATTTGCTAAAAAGTACAATTTTGCGTGTATCTATGTTTGTAATATTTTAGTACTGTAGCTATACTGGATAGATATTCACATTGTACATATTTTTGTGAATCTTTCACTTCCACGTAATTCGCGCAAAATATGTCCAGCGCGAAATATCACAGTAGCCCATGATTGGAGTTCCAAAATAAATTTTCTTAAAAAGTAGTCATATTGTTCAGAAAGGCCATACCGGTACTTCCTATGCCATACACTAAGTTCACCTTTGTTCCCACAGATTTGACTTATATTTCATCTAATTATCAAATTTAAGATGGTGCGATTTTTGGCTTGCTTGAATTCAGTTGCACCCATTAGAAATAGACTGAAAAGTGCTATAGCTAGTTACCATGACCCCCCCCCATATCTGAACAAGTACAGCCCATACAAGGTGTTTGATTATAGTTTGATTATAGTGTTTGACACTCTCTCCTTTAAACATGATATTTTCACAGTGTGTGGAACTAATTTAAAACAGATTTACAAACATAAAATTTCTGATGTTCTGACTTCCAGGATTTTCGGCAGCAGCTTGACGCGCTGCAGCAGTCTGCCTTAGAGACGATCGACACGGACGAGGAAGGACCGTTTTTCGAGCTCAGTAACGATTTAATTCGGGAGCTGAAGCGCGTTTCACAAGTGCAGTTCCTAAACCCTGAGGACTTCAATGAGGTTAAATCTAAGTTTGAGTTGTCGTTACCCAAAGCCACTCCGTGTTTAGGCTACCTTGGGGAGGAGAACGTCTCGTCCAACCTCAACTTTGTGTCGCGAGTCCCGATACAGCTCATGCTGAAGGTAACTAACGGCAACATGGACTGGCCTAACGACGTGGCCTTCATGGCGGACGGCACCATGATCGTGGCCGACACGGAGAACTACCAACTGCAGGTGTACGACAGTCACGGCCTCCTCAAGCAGACCCTGGGGGTCGGGGAGACCAAGCCCGCCGGGGTCGCCGTCACCAAGGTCAGGACCATCGCCGTCACCGACATCCTAGAGCGCTGCGTCAAGATATTCAGTGAGCATGGACAGAAACTTTTCGAATTCGGCCACAATTTATTCCACAGCCCGGCGGGGATCGCGGTTAACTCGCTGGGGGAGTACATCGTGTCGGACATCGGCCAGAACTGTGTGACCATCCACGACTCGCAGGGCAGCGTCCTGGCCCGGTTAGGGAGTCAGGGTGGGGGCGACATGGCCTTTGACGGCCCCTGGTACGTGGCCACTAATGACCACAACGACATCATCGTGTCAGACGTGGGGCACCACTGTGTGAAGGTCTTCAACAACCAGCTGCACCTGCTGTGTAAGATCGAGAACCCCGACACCTGCATGTGTCCTAACGGGGTGGACGTGGACATCCAGGGGAACGTGCTGGTGTGTGACAGCGGGGCTAACACCGTCTCCATGTACACCCCTGACGGACACCTCATAGACCACCTGCTCAACGAGGACGACGGCATCGACAACCCGCACGGGGTGGCCGTGGGGCAGGGGGGCAACATGGTGATAACACAGTGTAGTGAGGCAGCAGTCACACCTCACCAAGTCAGGCTGTATCAGCTGTATGAGTAACACACACACACACACACACACACACACACACACACCTCACCAAGTCAGGCTCTACCAGCTGTATGAGTAACACCCACACACACACATACACACACACACACACACCACACACACACACACACACACCCACACACACACACACACCCACACACCCACACACACACACACCTCACCAAGTCAGGCTCTACCAGCTGTATGAGTAACACACACACACACACACACACACACACACACACACACCTCACCAAGTCAGGCTCTACCAGCTGTATGAGTAACACCCACACACACACATACACACACACACACACACCACACACACACACACACACACCCACACACACACACACACCCACACACCCACACACACACACACCTCACCAAGTCAGGCTCTACCAGCTGTATGAGTAACACCCACACACACACATACACACACACACACACACACACCACACACACACACACACACACCCACACACACACACACACCCACACACCCACACACACACACACCTCACCAAGTCAGGCTCTACCAGCTGTATGAGTAACACACACACACACACACACACACACACACACACCTCACCAAGTCAGGCTCTACCAGCTGTATGAGTAACACACACACACACACACACACACCTCACCAAGTCAGGCTCTACCAGCTGTATGAGTAACACACACACACACACACACACACACCTCACCAAGTCAGGCTCTACCAGCTGTATGAATAACACACACACACACCTCACCAAGTCAGGCTCTACCAGCTGTATGAATAACACACACACACACCTCACCAAGTCAGGCTCTACCAGCTGTATGAATAACACACACACACACCTCACCAAGTCAGGCTCTACCAGCTGTATGAGTAACACCCACACACACACATACACACACACACACACACACACACACACACACACCACACACCTCACCAAGTCAGGCTCTACCAGCTGTATGAGTAACACACACACACACACACACCTCACCAAGTCAGGCTCTACCAGCTGTATGAATAAGGGGAAACCTTCTGAATGGTGAATAGTTGGCCCTTTTTAAGTCTAAAATAGGGCCACAAAGGGTGTGTGCTTGTTGGGGGGGATATTATGTCGGAGAAGGTCCTGGTTTTAAGGTGACATGGTCCTATGATTAGGGCTCAAAAATAAATTTACTTACATATGAACCAGAATGTTCCCTATGGCCATATTTCATGTGCTACCTTCTTTATTTAACCTCATTCCCTAGAATTCAGCTTAGAATTAGTCGAATTATCAGTTGGCTCAATTCACTACTTTTGGAGTGCACGCTATAATTCCCCATTGAAAATACACTGTAAAATACTATACTTGGGCAACATCTGAACCTCTAATTGAGCTCTTATTGTCCACAAACGACATTGTACTGTGCCCTGTCCTCCAAATATGATATTGTACTAACATTTGGAACACATTTAAGTAAGATTTAAAATATGGCAAAAGATTGGCCCATGTCACTTTAAGGGGTTAGCACTACACATCAATTGTTACGCGAGGTAAAATTCATTGTACGAGTGACATACATATATACATATATACATATAGACTACGAGATGAAGTGCAAATGGACATGACAGGTTGAAGGTATGCTCCCATAGGGGGCGAGGTAACATGTATAATGTCAACAGAAGCCGTCAACATCCTTGTATGTGAGTGACTTGTACTACGGGTACATAGCCTACCGGTAGATCTATTACAGGCAGTGTATGCAAGTACACATGACCAGTTTGGGTGGTTGTTGTTAGAGTATAATACCCCATGGTACGGGATGGGAATGTGGGACACTTTGAAGTCACTAAACCATGTTGTCTGAGACTTAGAGAACAAGGGACGAGCTCCTATCACAATATGACTGATCTATTTCTGACATATTATGTCGATATCGCTCATTGTGAACACAGATAGGTTCAATGTTTAATACTTATGATTATATAAAATATTAGGAAACAGTTTTGACACTTTAGTCCCGGTGTTCGCTGAGTGCTGATCAGGGGCATCACTTTGAACATATTACATTTAGATATTGTCAAGTGCAATTTGAGTCAATATATGATGAGATTACGATTCACGACTGCTGCAAAGTCTCGCGTATAAGCCAGACCCTCACAAACACCGCCATTCGAGTTTTCTACCAGATATTCTATAAGCCGCACTGATTATGGCGACTTTACTAATGTACTTCTAAAACCCCTGATATAAGCCACACCGTATTTAAGCATGTTGGGTAGCCAATTAAAACTGAGACAGATTGGCGTACAAGCCGCGGCATCTACGCGAGATTTTGCGGTCCTATTTATCCAAGTTTAATAGTGCTGAGTCACCTTAGACACTGCATTGCTCAGACACACTGCTCCACTGAGGACCCGACTTACCTCCTTCGCTAGTCGAGCTTAGAAATGTCAAACATGAGGACAGTTAGGGTCCAACTGCCAAATTTATCTCCCCCTTAACTTTTTTTGCCATGATTAAATAGGCCAAAGTTGCTGTTGGCATCTATATGATACCCTGTACTTACTATTGGAATAGGCTTCAGTTACTGAGTACTTGATATAAACTATATTTGTTGTTACACAATGTGATATGACGTGCAAAGAGTTGTTAGAGATTTATAGAGTTTGGTGAGATTTGTCTCACGACGTTAACGTAACCCTTTAAGTATCCAAGAGTTATAGCAGTGGGTTACCTACAACTATAGAGGTGCTGATATATTATTATATCTATAGGTGTTGTCCATGTACATATTATGAAGAGGTCTTATTTCTTGAATTATTTATCTTGTAATTTGTAGCGAGAACGTGTCTTGCATTTGTATGTGTGGGTTTAATAGTTTTAATAGCTTGCGGTTTCTGAACGGTAGTAAGCATTCGGCGATTGCCGATTTTAAAATTTAAAACAATGTTTTTTTTTCTTGAATCCATAGTGTATCTTATTCACACCGTAATTTTCTAAAATCCAATTGCTATTGACGAACATGTTCTTTGGCCTTGAGGTATTTTCTTGCAATTATTTATTCTAAAACATGGATGTGTTAGAATGTTGAGATTGTGATTTGTGAGTATTTGTGTTTACTCGGTGAGTATTGCCTTACAGAGATAATTAATAAAAGAGTTAATTATAAACCTGTCACTTCATGCCGTTATTCCTCCTATTGGCCACACACTAAAATAAAGTTGGTCATCTGATTTCATTTTTGAAAATATGGTGCGTAGCAAGTTAGAGTAAACCCACGGCAAGAAAATGTCTTTGGGGATCAACAGCAATAAGATTAAAAGAAAAAAGTTTTAACAAAATATAAAAAAATCTCCATTATTGACAAAAATGAGGTGAGCGAAATCCGTGGACAATTTTCTTTTTCTAATAAGAATCTTCAAAAATATTAAAGGTTCGCGAAATCGATAGACCAACTTATTTATAGGATATGGCCTTTGCTGTTTTAGATCATAGTCCGGTAAATGAAAGAATTTATGTCACCAAAATTTAGCACTGAGAAACATTTTTGTTGAGACTTGGCTCTATATTTCCTTTGGTTTACTGGACTATCAGTTTAAGATCCATATTGCTTGGTGTATCACACATAGAGGTGGGGGGGGGGGGGGGGCATGACCCTATTGGAGCCCAGCCCAATTGTTCTATAGTGGGTCTTATACATCTACCGGGTAGTTAACTTATTGGCATCAATAGGCTGCAAACGTTGATTTATCACCATTTTGTAATGGTGCTTTATTTGGTACTTAGAAGTTCACGATTACTGCCAATAAATATTGAACTACACTCAACTCAGGCTGTGTCTCACGACCTTGGGCCAATGTTTTTGTCTCTGACCGGGTGCCGTCTCTGACCAGGTGCCGTCTCTGACCAGGTGTCAGAAAAACGTGTTTTAAAAAGAATTATACTCATATATATATAAGGATTTGCAAAAACGTTATGGCGGTTGTTATATAATTATAATTATGATTATAATTAGCCTCCTGCTGTTGGTATTTTGACCTTATCAGGCCAAGCCGGTCAGAGACGGCACCCGATCAGAGATGGTACCCGGTCAGAGACGGTAGCCGGTCAGAGACAAAAACATTGGCCCAAGGTGGTGAGACACAGCCCTCACGGTTATTTATTTATCTAGGTCTGACTGATTGCCGAGACTTGGCACGTTAGGACGTACACGCGATGATCTGTTGGCACGGAGCGCTGCTACTCACACACCTAGCACGAGGTTACTGTACAGTCAGTTTAATGTGTCATGTGCCTCACGCTAATCATATTAACAAGCCATTTACTCCCTATGTTACTATAGGGGGTCATTTATATATTGCAAATTTAAACTAACATCTGTACTTTTATACTAAGCCATGGCTCTAAGCCTATGCTTTCCTCTATTTTTGATATCTTAGTGAGTGCTCATTTTTTATCAACAGGGGGGGGGGGGGTGGTGGATTTGGGGGGGGGTAAAAAATTTGGACCCCTTGACTGTGGGGGGGGGGGGGTAAAAAATTTAGACCCCTCTTGGGGGGGGGGGCAAAAAAATTCAACCTGTTTTGAGGGAAAAGCCTGCGCGTTACTATGCTACAAAGGGGCGCGAACGCGCGCAATTTTCGGCCTGCCGGGGGGGTAAAAAATTTCGACCCCTCTGGGGGGGGGGGGTGGTGAAAAAATTTGGCACGGAGGGGGGTATGTGTGGGGGGGGGGGGGGGTTGGGTACTCACCTCATCCCCGGGGTTGATGAGTCCCTGTGTGTGTGTGGGGGGGGGGGGGTGTAGATGTGTGTGTGGGGGGGGGGGGGGGTACTGAGTATATTGTCACGTACCTCATCCCCCGGGTTGATGAGTCCCTGTGTGTGTGTGGGGGGGGGGGGGTGTAGGTGTGTGTGTGGGGGGGGATGTAGGTGTGTGTGGGGGGGTACTGAGTATAATGTCACGTACCTCATCCCCCGGGTTGATGAGTCCCTGTGTGTGTGTGTGGGGGGTGTGTAGGTGTGTGTGTGTGTGGGGGGGGGGGTGTAGGTGTGTGTGTGTGTGTGGGGGGGGGGGTGTGTAGGTGTGTGTGTGGGGGGTGTAGGTGTGTGTGGGGGGGGGGGTGTATGTGTGTGTGTGTGTGGGGGGGTACTGAGTATATTGTCACGTACCTCATCCCCGGGGTTGATGAGTCCCTGTGCGGCACAGAACAGAGACCCGTAGGCGCCGACCGTGACGAGCACCTCCGACATCGGGTCCAGCTTCCTGTTGTAGATCTTGTCAAACACGTTAGTTAGCGCGTTGATCAGTCGGGGGTGGCCCTGAAGCAACAAATCATAAACAAAATCATAAACATAATAAACAGTAGCAATTTGCGTCCATGGGGCCACATGGAAAAAAATTGGTCAATGGATTTCACTTTTCAAAAAAAAGGTGCAAGCGAGCACTTTTTTTTTTTGTCAATGGATTTTGTAGATGGAAAAGTGGAGCGAGCAACAAATTTTTCTCTATTACCCATAACAAAAAAAAAACAATTGGTTGATCTGGGGAAATCAATAGAAGGAAGAAGGAAAAAAAAAAATTTCAAGTTTCCAAAAAAAATGAGGCGAGCGAAATCCATTAACAATTTCCAAAAAAAGGTGCGCAAAATCAATTAACTTTTTCTTGGTCTGGCCTAGGGGACAATAAAGTTGAGGAAATTACTATTTGTGCAGATATGACTAAACGGCTGAAAACAAAATGTTTGTCTGGAATTTATCAAAATCTAAATTGAGAATGTATATCTCTTAAAGCCAAAAGTTAAGTCTAGTACCCACTTTTAGTTCCCAGTATTAGATTTACTACTATTTTAGATGTAATATCTTTATAACTTAACTAGTATCCAGATAAACCAGACATTACCTCCCTAGTTGACGAAAAGTAGGAAATCTTATTACTTGGCTAAAATTCTTGCAGGTAATCTTTTTTTAACATTCTTTCTAAAATCTAGAAAACAAATACTCCTGCAAAAAGTGTGAATTCTTGCTAAGATCAGTTGACGTGGTTTGTCCTACTCACGTAGCTGCGTGTGTACTGCTGCATGAAGGGATTCTCGCTGTCTAAAGCCGCCCGCAGCGCCTCGCGCACGTAGTCAGGGGGGAAGAAGTCGGGGAACCCCTGAAACAACACATTATATCTATAACATTACAAACTACAGAGACAGCAACAGTTACAGGTGTGAATCATATTGTTCCATTCAGAATACAAGAAAACAGACTTTCTAATTATAGTAAAGCAGCAATTAGAAAGTCTGAATTCTGAATGGAACAATATGATTCGCATCTGTAACGTCATCACAACATTCCCTCATATAAACCACATCTTGTGTATAACCTGCACCCTGACTTTGGGAGAACGCTGAAACTCGCTGCAGGCAATACTAAGTGTGAACTTTTGGTGATTTGGAGGATGCCATGAGAAGAAAGTTGCAATGACAATATGGCTCTGGGCGGGAACGAAACCGCCGACCAGGACCCAACAAAATCACCTCGGGTGAACTGCATCATGGGAGCCGTATCGTTATTAATGTGGTCCTAAAAACCCTCGTATTACCCGCACCTAGACTTTGAGAATTTTGTATAACCCCCATTGTAGGGTTGGGTTCCCTTATAACCCGCAGGCTATTTCACGGTAGTTGATATATTATTTTTTCCAGTTTTGAAAGGAATTTTGTTGATATATATGGGTGAGAATTTTGAAAAATGTCACTTTTGGGTGTTTTTCAACTTCAAACAGCTCTGCAATAAAAATGCCTGCACCTATCCTGTTATGCGGGTGGTGCTTGTACGTACCTGCCCCATACTGACGGCCTTGTTCTCTGCGGCCAGCTTGCCAAACTCCACCCTGCAACATACAAGTGTTTTAATATACATAAATAACATATAAAGTAGGTGTCTTAAAGTCTTGATTTATCCTGGATATCACTCCCTCCTAAGAAGTGTCTTGTTCCTTACTAGATTTTATCAATTTCAAATTTGGTAGTGCATAGCGGTGCTCAATGCTCTTCAATAAGAGAAAAATGCACATGCATGATCCCCATCAGTCTATGCTAGAGAGAAGCTGGCAGAATAAGACACAACGGTACTCACCAGACATTTTTATCGGTCCCTTGGAGGCGCTTGGCCATAGCGTGCTTTTCACTTGCCATGCTGACCTGGAATTAGAGCAATTTTACATATTGATGATATGTATAACTCACAGCACATGCTTAATGTTCACCCAACAGGGGGTCGGCATGATGCCTAAATGTAACGCGGCTGAGTTTCTCACCGGCACTCCATTTATGCATCATGACGACAAATGATCGGTTGGTTGGTTGTTGGGTTGCTTTACGCCCTACCTAACAGCTATGGTTATTTCAAGACAGAGATGATGACAAATAAACATGAACCTTGAGGGCAACAAGCCTTCCGTATAGCATTAGAAGTTTATACTTCACATGGTATACATGTGCATGGGTTTACTCACCAGGGCTGCATTTAATGCATAGAAACCTTATGTTGCCCTTAGGGGCTAAATTGCATATTATGAGGGAGAAAAGCATTTCCCAATCTGAATATACTTTCTTTACAGATACCTGGAAGCAGTGTCTACTGTATTACATTTTCCTTTTTAAGACTCCTATCTATGCTATACAGTCGGCGCTCACTACGTCGAATTTGTAAAATGCAAGGAAAAATGTCTGAGGAAGCAAATTATCTGAGGAATTAAGTCCAAATACAAGGGGACAAATTCAAGGATTTTACGGCAAAGCCGTAGTGGCTTTGGGTTTTATAGGATTGTTATGAACTACAGGTGAGAAAACGAGGGGGCATAGATTTATAATTTTTGGTGTTTCTGGGGTTCTCATGCAATTCATGTTTGCATGGTCAGTTAATTACATGCACTTAGCTAAATCTTTTTGATTTTTATTGGTTTTACTGCAGCTGGTATAACAATATAACCCAATATGTGCCAATGGAATCAAATATGTACCAATGCAATTCCATTGGTGGCGATGCACTCCATTGATGCCTATGCAAATACCATCTTGGCAGCCATTTTGAAAATTACCTGGATCAAAAATCGGAGCCTACAAATGGATTCTACACCCCAGAAAACCCTATTATATATGTGTCATACGAGGAAATCAGACAATCTTGAGTTTTTGGTGGCCATCTTGGCAGCTATCTTGGAAATTTCTCGGATTGAAAATCTGAGCCTGAAAATGGATTCTACATCCCAGAAAACCCTACTATCCATGCATCACACAAGGAAATCAGACAATCTTGAGTTTTTGGTGGCCATCTTGTCAGCCATCTTAGAAATTTCCCTAATTGAAATTGTGAGCCTAAAAATGGATTCTACATCCCAGAAAACCCTATTATCCATGTATCAAACGAGGAAATCAGACAATCTTGAGTTTTCGGCAGCCATCTTGGCAGTCAGAGGGAGGAGGAGGGGGCAGAAGGAGGGAAGGCAGAGGGAGGGCAGAGGGAGGAGAAGGTAACAGGAAGGAGGACAATGGGGTAGAGGGGGGGGGGAAGATGGGGTAGTAGGAGGGGGCAGAGGGAGGAGGAGGTAACAGGAAGGAGGAAAATGGGGTAGAGTGGGGGGAGAGGGGTAGATGGGGTAGTAGGAGGGGGCAGAGGAAGGAGGAGAGGACAGAGGGAGGAGGAGAGGGCAGAGGGAGGAGGAGAGGGCAGTGAAAGGAGGGAGGAGGGGGCAGAGGAAGGAGGAGAGGACAGGGGGAGGAGGAGGTAACAGGAAGGAGGAAAATGGGGTAGAGTGGGGGGAGAGGGGTAGATGGGGTAGTAGGAGGGGGCAGAGGAAGGAGGAGAGGACAGGGGGAGGAGGAGAGGGCAGAGGGAGGAGGAGAAGGCAGAGAAAGGAGGGAGGAGGAGGAGAGAGCAGAGGCAGGAGGAGGAGGAGAGGGCAGAGGCAGGAGGAGAGGGCAGAGGCAGGAGGAGGAGAGGGCAGAGGCAGGAGGAGAGGGCAGAGGCAGGAGGAGGAGGAGAGGGCACAGGGAGGCACAGGGAGGAGGAGGGGGGCACAAGGAGGACTTGTGATGGCTTTCCTTTAAAGACTGTAAAATATTATTTCAGGGTTGGTGCATGTGTGTGTGGGGTGGGGGAAGGTAATAATGTTGGACTTCACAGTTTGTCTTTGGGCGGGCTTGAGTGATTTCAAGAGCCACCCTGGACCCACTCTACTTCTAGTATAGGTCCTGTATGAGCATAGTATGGGAATTGGCATTGACATTGACAGCTTGGCTTGACATAGGAGTCAATAGTTATTAGGCTGGTACCTATCCTTGCCATTGACAGCCACATTAGAGAACTCAAAATATGGCTGTTCACAAGATGTCTAGGCCTTACCACAAGGTACATTGGTTCTACATGCAGTAACTGAAAACAAGATCTAGGATAAATTAGTCTTGCACACACCTACAAGGACATATGGGGATGCCAGTCCTAGGCAAGGGTTAAGGGCCAGCTAGGGCTATATCTAACAATGACCAAGGGGGCCTATGCTAGTCATTTCTTGTCGAAAAAGCGACACTCTGGTCTGTGGAGTAAATGGCTTTGGGGAGGTCCCAAAGCCAATAATGACACATATATATAGGGGAAGTTGCCAAGCAACTTTCTGAGGAAGTAAGGCATCCGAGGAAGTAAATGTTCGAGGAAGTGAGGGTCGACTCTATATAAAGTAGGTGTGTACTCACGTTACTGGAAGTACTGAGGTTAGTGGACAGTATCCGCGACCAGGGGGCGACGCTCGGCTTTATGGTACGTGGTGTTTGTAGAAGGGAGAGCAGCAAGCGTCTCCTACAACACAGAGACAGACGGGGGTTAGTGACAGGTACCTACAGTGTTAGAGCAATAATATAGAGCCACAGCCAGCAGTTAATTACCATAAAAACACTCCTATAGGACCACCCCACTTATAACCCGGACCGCCAACGTTGAGAAAAAAAATTGTCCAATGCAAAAAATGTTTAAAAATGTTTATTTCTTTATAAATCTTTATTCTAACGTATCAAAACCCTACCTCGAAGCCTCATCCCGGATTCCAAAAAAAATTTGGCTAATAGAAAATAAAAACACCAAATAAAATTTGTCTTATACGCGGGGTTTTATGGTAAATACTGAACTTAACTGATTGGATGATCGTAGTTTTGCATAAGTAGGTTTGTAATTGATTGTTGGATCACATGACTATTGACTTAGAACACGTTTGTATAACACAGACATCTTATAACACTAGGGGATGACTGTTGTAGTCTGACAAAGCCACACCAAGGATGCGGGGGTACTTTTTTTATTCCATGTCAAACCATGTATTTTCTTTGTTCCAAATGTGATGCTTACTTTTAATGCATGAGGGTTGGTCAGCTCACTATGGAGACTGAAGATCATGAAATTAAACTGCTGAATAAAAACCTTGGACTCAAACTTGAATAGGAGGACAAGATGGCTGCCTACACTGTGTTACCAGGTACAGTGCTATATGGGGGACAGAATGGCTGCCTACACAGGGTGACCTGTTACAATTCTATAGGTTGGTCAGGTACAGTGGTATAGGGGGACAAGGTGGCTGCCTACACAGGGTGGTCAGGTACAGTGGTATAGGGGGACAAGATGGCTGCCAACACTGTGTGGTCAGGTACAGTGGTATAGGGGGACAAGATGGCTGCCTACACAGGGTGGTCAGGTACAGTGGTATAGGGGACAAGACGGCTGCCTACACAGGGTGACCTGTAACAGTGCTATAGGGGGACAAGATGGCCACCTACACAGTGTGGTCAGGGACAGTGGTATAGGGGGACAAGATGGCTGCCTACACAGTGTGGCCAGGGACAGTGGTATAGGGGGACAAGATGGCTGCCTACACAGTGTGGTCAGGTACAGTGGTAAAGGGGGACAAGATGGCTGCCTACACAGGGTGACCTGTAACAGTGCTATAGGGGGACAAGATGGCCGCCTACACAGGGTGACCAGCTACAGTGGTATAAGGGGACAAGATGGCTGCCTACGATGTGTGACTAGGTACATTGGTATAGGGGACAAGATGGCTGCCTTCACAGTGTCGTCAGGTAAAGTGGTATAGGGGGACAAGATGGCTGCCTACACAGGGTGACCTGTTACAGTGGTATAGGGGGACAAGATGGCTGCCTACACTGTGTGACCAGTTACAGTACTATAAGGGGACAAGATGGCTGCCTACACTGTGTTGCCTATACAGCCCTATGCCCAGCATGCAGAAGTGCTTGAAGTTGAAGACAGCTTCAGGGAGCAGAGGTTGTGCTTGGAGAGTGATGACTCAGCAGCAGACAACACTGTGAGCTGCTGGTTGCTGGTGTGAGTGTTGGTGGTGCAATACCAGCTCTACCTGGCAGCTCCTTACTGTTTTGGTGTGTGTTGGTGATGCAATACCAGACACCACATACTACACACCACCACCAGTACACTCTCTCTGCTTGACTCAACCCACAGGGCCGAGAGAATTTAACTCATGTTTCAGCTAACATTTAACTATTTAAATATATCTTTTCACCAAGCCCAAAAAAACATGTTTCTAGATGTATTTTTGTTTCGAAAATATGATAAATTGAGAGAAGAAAATACTTTGTCGGTAGTTTTTTTTGGGGGGGGGTTTAAACTTTTTTTTGGGCAAACATTATCCTGAAAATTGACTCGCAAACTTCAGTGCTGACTCACCGACCACAGCCTTGACTCGTCGAGCCTTGACTTGACTCTAGCCCTAAAATGGCCAAAGATTGGGCTTTTTTTTCTTTTTTTAAATTGTATAATAAGCCGGGTGGCCATGTTTTGCTAGAGTTGGGTCACCTGAAGCATACCTTTTATTCTGTTTGCCTTATTGGACATGGGCATTCCCCGTCTGTGTCAGTGTGTGTATTACACCACCAGCAGGCAGCATTGGGGCAGGACTCCCCACACTAGGCACCACTATATGTAGGTAGGTCTAGGGGGAGGAACAAGTAATACCAAGACACAACTCTTACTGCCCCTACAGCCACCACTAGGTAGGCAGCAGGAGGAACAAGCAATACCAAGACACAACTCTTACTGCCCCTACAGCCACCACTAGGTAGGCAGCAGGAGGAACAAGCAATAACAAGACACAACACTTACTGCCCCTACAGCCACCACTAGGTAGGCAGCAGGAGGACAAGTAATAACAAGACACAACTCTTACTGCCCCTACAGCCACCACTAGGTAGGCAGCAGGAGGAACAAGTAACAACAAGACACAACACTTACTGCCCCTACAGCCACCACTAGGTAGGCAGCAGGAGGAACAAACAACAACAAGACACAACTCTTACTGCCCCTACAGCCACCACTAGGTAGGCAGCAGGAGGAACAAGTAACAACAAGACACAACTCTTACTGCCCCTACAGCCACCACTAGGTAGGCAGCAGGAGGAACAAGCAACAACAAGACACAACTCTTACTGCCCCTACAGCCACCACTAGGTAGGCAGCAGGAGGAACAAACAACAACAAGACACAACTCTTACTGCCCCTACAGCCACCACTAGGTAGGCAGCAGGAGGAACAAGTAACAACAAGACACAACTCTTACTGCCCCTACAGCCACCACTAGGTAGGCAGCAGGAGGAACAAGTAATAATAAGACACAGCTCTTACTGCCCCTACAGCCACCACTAGGTAGGCAGCAGGAGGAACAAACAACAACAAGACACAACTCTTACTGCCTCTACAGCCACCACTAGGTAGGCAGCAGGAGGAACAAGTAACAACAAGACCCCTACAGCAGCAGTCAGAGTGGAGCTAGGACTGTACTGTGTGCCTTATGTAGGGTGGGTGGGGGTTTAAAGGCCCTACATTTACTGCCCCTACAGCAGGAGTCAGAGTGGAGCTAGGACTGTACTGTGTGCCTTATGTAGGGTGGGTGGGGGTTTAAGGCCCTACACTTACTGCCCCTACAGCAGCAGTCAGAGTGGAGCTAGGACTGTACTGTGTGCCTTATGTAGGGTGGGTGGGGGTGTAAGGCCCCACACTTACTACCCCTACAGCAGCAGTTGGAGTGGGTTGAGGACAGGACTGTGTGCCTTATGTAGGGTGGGTGGGGGTTTACAGGCCCTACACTAACTGCCCCTACAGCAGCAGTCAGAGTGGAGCTAGGACTGTACTGTGTGCCTTATGTAGGGTGGGTGGGGGTTTAAGGCCCTACATTTACTACCCCTACAGCAGCAGTCAGAGTGGAGCTAGGACTGTACTGTGTACCTTATGTAGGGTGGGTGGGGGTTTAAAGGCCCTACATTTACTACCCCTACAGCAGCAGTCAGAGTGGAGTGAGGACTACTACACAGGACCTTATGTAGGGTGGGTGGGGGTTTAAGGCCCTACACTTACTGCCCCTACAGCAGCAGTCAGAGTGGAGCTAGGACTGTACTGTGTCCCTTATGTAGGGTGGGTGGGGGTGTAAGTGAGGCCTGCTACACAGGACCTTATGTAGGGTTGCTGGCGGCTGACAGGGAAGGCCATGGATGTCAGGCAGCAGGAGTTGAGGCATACCTACAGCATGGAGCCTCTCACACCGTAAGTAACACTACCGTAAAACCCTGCCTATAAGCCGAATTCTATTTGTTGTTTTATTTCCATATAAGCCGAATTTTCCTTTTTCATACTCACATTTGGCTTAAAGGCGGTTTTTCTTTTTAAGACGTGTTTATTTGTTCCTGGTTACAAGTTTCAATTCATTGTTCAACCACAAAGTGACCAGCAAGAGAAGTGAAGCATCTTCTCCCTGTAATTGCATTTTAGTTTTTTAAGGCCGAAAGGCCCCGGAGGGGCCCTGGTGGTGAGATTGCGAACTACCAGGTTGAGGCATTATTTAAGGCCGAAAGGCCCCGGAGGGGCCCTGGTGGTGAGCTTGCGAACTACCAGGTTGAGGCATTATATTGTTTTCATTTTTGAGGCATTTTTTTACGCGGCAACAACCGCAATTCTTGTTACATTACAAATCTTTCTTTACGCTTCACAAATGATTTATCACGAAAATAATAATAAATTCCATTCAAGGAAAGAATAAACAGGATAACAACTGAGATAACACGTGTAAAAATTATTACATGGATAAAACAATATGTATAAACATAGAGGTACAGATTACATGGACGGAGGCCAACTGGAAACCCTAAGGCGGATACCAGCGTACTATGATTAGCCTTTTCAGATGAGATCAGTTTTGATGTATCAATAAAAAACTAGGACAATGACAGTAGTCATCCCCCTCGGGAGTACCTTTACACTCTGGTGGGTATGAGTATTCCTTGTTATTTACACCTCTAATATACTACCTCTAATTTACTTTTGGGGGTTTACCCCACTGATCAAGCAGGTTCCGTCGAACAGGAGATAGGGGTTTTCGTGTCTCCAGTCATTTATAAATATTCTCCCTAGCCTTCTTTTAATATTTATTCTGAATATAGTTTTGTCCGTTATCCATCTAATAGTTGGATCTAGTACGTTCCATCCGGACGCTGCTTGATATGTAGGACCCTTGAGATATAGTGCTAATCTATGTCTGGGGAGATGTATACATGGTGCTGAGGTGGCTCTAGTACCTGAGTATGGGAGAATATTCATTTTCCCAGCGTATACTAATCTATGGCATGTCGACAATTGGAAGTATATTCTTCTTAAATCTAACGGCAGTATTTTTGCTCTTTTATAAAGCTCCTTAACAGCACAATCTGTTGGATCTCTTACTCTAAAACAAACCCTTAAAGCTATATTACATTGGACTTGGAGTCTATGGAAGCAGGCTGCAGGGAGCGCTGTCAGAAAAATGCACCCATAATCGAAGTACGGTAGTAGCATACTTTTAAATACAATAAGCGCCGTCATATCATCCATATTTAGTCTAATGTGTTTATATATCCAAATTTTGTAGCCAATGTTTTTCATCATATCATTGACCTGTTTCTGGAACGACAGTTCTTTGTCAATGTGGATCCCCAGGTATTTGTAACAAGGCGAGTCTTCCAATTTTACCCCTTTTATCTCAAGATCTAGTCTTAACGGATCCTTTTCCCTGGTGAAAAGGGTGTGTTTGGACTTAGCCGGGTTTATTGTTAGACTGTTGTCGTCACACCACTTACTGACAATATTCAGGTCTTCCTGTAACACTAAATTCAGGACTTCGGTGTCTCTGTGTCTACACAGTATGAGAGTATCATCAGCATAAAGTTGAACACTGGAGGCTGTATTTAAGTCTGGCATTGAGTTAACGTACATTATGAAAAGGAGGGGACCTAGGATGGACCCTTGGGGTACTCCGTATTGCACTTTCTCCCATCCAGATAGGCAGTTGTTACATATAGTACGTTGCTCTCTGTTGGCTAAATAGGTGACAAACCAATTTATTACGGGGGGGGGGAAATTTTGAATGATTTTAATTTATTTATTAGGATAATATGGTCTAAAGAATCAAAAGCTTTGGAAAAATCGAGATATACAACTCCAGTGCTTAGTCCTGCAGAGAGGGAATGATTCTACTTATACATTTTATATACTTTTTCTCATACATTAGAGGTAATTTTCATGTGGTATAGTTCAAGATGCCGCCTACCTAATGAAATCTATTTAAAAAGCTCTTCAAATTTGTTTGAAATAGGATTGGGGAGGGGGGCTGTTATGGTGACCAAAGGCCCCCAAGATTCAAAATGTAGGGGGTCGGCTTATAGGCGGGGTTCTGTAAATTGTCACAATAATTTCCTATAAGCCGATTTTTTTGTCCTTAAATTCACTTTCGGCTTATAGGCAGGGTTGGCTTATCAGTGGGGTTTTACGGTAGGTCTCTACTACCGTAAACGTATTACCCACAGGTGGTATGTGAACCAAACTCATCTTTCATTTGGAACTAATGATGTCTATATAGAGCGTGAGTTATATGAGGGTATTATAGGAAGCTGGGATTAAGCCTAAAAAAGTTGTGTTTAGGTAACATGGCCAGAAAAAAGGATTGGCA
Organism: Harmothoe impar; assembly: GCA_947462335.1. Classification (NCBI taxonomy): domain Eukaryota; kingdom Metazoa; phylum Annelida; class Polychaeta; order Phyllodocida; family Polynoidae; genus Harmothoe; species Harmothoe impar. The sequence continues at coordinate 71,171,597 of OX381713.1, forward strand.
GGATTGGTAGGATTTTTTTAAATAATGAGAGAAAATTTCTCCCTTTTCAATAAGAAACTTTTTTATTAGGGGGGGGGCACCTCAAAATGCCTTCTAAAAGATTTTTTTTTACGTTGATACAACCGCACGATGCCGAACTAGCAAGAGACTTTTCTAAATTAGTTCATGGCAACCTCTGGTTATCCAGGTTGGGTTTGGGCTCGCAGACAAATTGCACAGTTAGAAATACAAGCCAGGCCGGGCTATAGATTTTTTTTTTTTAACAAATTCAAACTTTATTAGCATTTTTCTGTAGCTTTTACAATATAGGTATCTGTGTCCATCGAGGAACGTGATTTGCAATATATGTATATAGACCTGATAAAGTTCATGAATTACATGAAAGATCCATAAATCAACCATAGAAAACTTGTCTTGTTTACCTTTGAACACATGACATGAAAAAATGTGCTAATAAAGGTTATGTCACTACCATCAGCAGGCCGGACTGGTAGTCCTCGAAGAGGTATAATGTAATGGTGCGGTGAAAGGGTATGACACCAGTAGATATAGGCCTATATCATGGCTTTCTAATGCACTCATTTCCAAATTGATTAGAGAAGCTGACCAGCACACACTGATTGTGGGGAAAGCCTAACATTAGCAATTCCCCATAATATTTGTTCCTCATGGAACACCCATCTTTAATCTTTGAATCCAGTTAAATTTGGCTAATTTTTCTCATTCTGTTTGCAGATTTCTGTACGGGCCTTCTGAGGATGACCTTCCCAATGCGGCGACACAGGCCAAGGTCATTGCGGGTCTGGTGCAGGACCCAGCGGTGCCTGATCTGGACAAGTACAGTTACGCTGTGTGTACACAGTGGTACCAACAGTGGAAGCAGTACATAGGGGGCGCCACTACTAACAAGAACATAGGGGGCACCAGTAGTACTACTGCTACTAACCAGGACATAGAGGGCAGCACTAGTACTACTAAACAGGACACAGAGGGCACCACTAGTACTACTAACCAGTACATAGGGGGCAGCACTAACCCCCCGTGTGGCCCTGTACCCAGCAGCCCCTCCCCCAGCGGTAACACCTACGTGGACGGCCATATATGGAAGCAGCTGGTAAGCTGGTACGGCTGTCACCATGACAACCAGTACCTCCGCTGCCTCAGTAAAAACTGCAGCAATCCAAACTTCCCGATCCTGATCCACCCCGAGGTGGGCCTTCTACAGGAGCAGCTCACGCTGTCACCGATCCACCACCTGAAGCCCTGGTACTCACGGGCATTCTGTGCCCTCAAACACAGCACGGGGGCCGCAGTGAAGGGCTGGGGGAGGGGCAAACACTGCACGGGGGCTGTAGTGAGGGGGTGGGGGAGGGGCGTACACTGTGCGGGTGTCATAGTGAGGGGGTGGGGGAAGGACAAACATCAGGTCATGGCGTTGGATACCGCAGAGAACATTGGGTATGTAGAGTTCCAGCTCCGCTGTTTCATGGATGTACCAGCGGAGGCTAAGACACGGCTGTGGTACCAACCCAAGCAGCGTGGCAGTTTGCTGGCTCCGCTGTTTGACCGGCGGGAAACCCTCTGTATGGCTATTAAGTATGTTATAGGTGCGGAGCCGAAGGGACCCCCAGTCGCCCCCTGTGTGTTGCTGCTGGAACTAAAGGACGGTCACGGCGTGTGGCAGAGCGGGATCCCTGAGGCACCGACTGACGTAGACATAGAGCAGTATTACGTACTCACTGAGAGGTGCAAACTGACAGACCTCAGTGCACCAATTCCCACCGCCTCTGTCTGCAATGAATCTGTTCAGGACTCAGACGATGAGGCCTACAAAGTTACAGATTTGGCATCAGAAAAACTTCTTATTGACTCTAGTACCAAATCCGTCAATGACTCAGGGGACTCACATACTGAAACCTACTCATTTGCAGACTGTACAGCTACAGAAAAACTCCCCATCGCTTCTGTTTGCAACGAATCTGTCCAGAATGAGGCAGATTTGGCAACAGAGAAACATGTTATGGGCTCTAGTACAGGATGTGTGGCCTCCCATGTGGGTGACTCCTCAGTGTCGGAGGCGGTCGTGTCCCACATGGTGGAGGCGTGGCAGCAGCTCAGGCTGCAGACCCAGCAGGTGGCTGAGCAGTACAACGAGCAGCTCACTCAGCTACACAACCACATCCTGCAGTTAAACCTGGATAAGGAGCAGCTCCGGGCCAGGACAGACTCATTCCCTGAAGAAAAGCGAGAATTTGATAAAACTAGGACTAAGTTTGAGGCCGATCAGAAATTGATACGGCGTGAAAACGAGCGAGCTGAGTCGATGATAACGCTGAACGTGGGCGGGTATCATTACTGTGCGTCCATCGCTACGCTGACCTCCGACCCCGACTCCATGCTCGCTAAGATGTTCAGTGGTGCGTATCCACTGAGACGGCTAGAGGACGGTAGTTACTTCATAGAGCGTCACGGGTTGTTGTTTCCATACATCTTGGACTACCTCAGGGACGGTGCGATGAGTGAACAATGGCTGCCCAGTGACGTCAAGACGTACCAGGCAGTGTGCAGGGAGATGGACTACTACCTCATACAAAGTCCTATAGTGCAGACATGTAAAGTGGCACAAGAGTTTGGCTTCTCTGAGGATTTCTTTACAGAGGATGAAACGTAAATCCCTGTGTATGACTCACATCTTGATTATAACCGTTATTACCATTACTGTTATCACCTGCATTTGACCATCTGTTCATGAATGGATTCGACCTTTAGTATTTGCAGTAGACACAGTTTGTTACCCATGTGCTCTAGCATACTATCGTACATTCCTGTGTATACTGTAAACGTACATATTTTCGCTGGTATAAATTTGCGGTAATTTGCTTTATCAAAAGTACAATTTCACTGGGATTGAAATTGCTGATTTTGAAATATTACAGTTGTAT
>OX381713.1:71174738-71281280 GCA_947462335.1 Harmothoe impar
GACCGGAAGTGACCTACTTAAGAGGGTCACGTGACCACCATGTTGGCGGGAAATTCAAATAGGTCACGTGACGGGAAGTGACCTACTTAAGGGGGTCACGTGACTACTAGGTTGGCTTTCAAAATAAGTCACTTGAGATTTTGATGGATAAATAAATTTAAAAAAAGAAAAAAAAAGCAAGCTGAAAAAGCTTGCTAAAAAATAATTTAAAAATGCGGCTCTTTTTTTCTAGGAGGGGGGGGGGGGGGAGAGGGGCACTCTGGGGGGCACTCTTTAAGATGCATGGGGGGGGAGGGGGGGAGGGGGGGAGGGGCAGGGTTTTTTAAGAGTGAGACTCGCTTCTCTGCCCTCTCTAAAAGAGAGGGCAGAGAGGCGAGTCTACTTACCATGAAAGGTATCATGATTGCGTTTATGATGATGTGCATCATGATGTGACTATCTTACAACCCTATGAGAAATAAGCAAGACATGGGCGTACTTACACGGGCTATTTGTAAACTAATTTCTCTTGAATCTATTAACAGCTCACATTTTTTTTCTTAGATGACATCTGACAGCTGCTTGCTAGGCTAAGATATTGTTAAATAAACAACTTGGAAAGCTAATTACAGTTTTCTGGCTTGAAATATAGTCTTTCAACAGACTTTTTTTCTCATCTTACACAGAGGCAAATATCAGAGACACCCAATGGCGCTTAAACTGCTCTCAGCCAAGGGTCGGGCACTGCTGGACTATAATAGACGGGTCAAGGACCGTTCTACTGTGGGTCAGGCTAGGTCGGACATTCAATAACGCGACTTTAGCAAAACTTGCTTGAAAGTCTGACCATGCGAGATCCTTATGCCCCAGTCTGTCAATGCTGTCCAGACTTTCAAGCAAGGTTGTCAAAGACCTACCTGTCATTGAATGTCCGACTTAGCCTGCCTGACCCTCAGTAGAACGGTCCTTGACTCATCTATTATAGTCCAGCAGCGCCCGACCCTTGTATGAGAGGGGTATTGACACCATTGGCTGACTCTGATAATTCGCCTGTGTGCACGAGGGGAGGAGAGGGTTTACAGCTTGCGCTTATAGAGCACTACTAGTGGAGGTTTGGATGAGGAGGCTATGACATATGATGTTTGTCTTAAAAAATAGCCATGGCGCATGTCGATGTCGCTTAATTATGCTCATATCTCATGTCGATTTTAAGAATTGCTCATGTCACCTGTCACTGTGTTTTTCAAGCTTCATGTCAAATGTCACTAGGCTTCATCTCGACTTTAGTGGTCCACACCGCTGCTGCTGCTGCTGCTGCTGTCGGTGCTGCTGCTTGTGCTGCTTGTGCTGCTCATGCAGCAGCTGCTGGCTGCTTGTGCTGCTGCTGCTGCTGCTGACAGATGCTACTGCTTGTGCTACTGCTCGTGCAGCAGCTGCCAGCAGCTGCTGAAGCAGCTGCCAGCAGCTGCTGGCTGCTTGTGCTGCTGACAAGGTCATGGGGGCTGCTGCTGACGATGTCACGGATGCTGCTGACAAATGCTACGGCTTGTGCTGCTCGTGCTGCTTGTGCTGCTGAAGTCGCTGCCAGCTGCTTGTGCTGCACGTGCAGCTGCTGCTGAAGCCGCTGCTAGATGCTGCTGCTTGTGCTGCACGAGACTGAGTAGCCGCTATTCGGCGTTTCACTCCTTATGTACCCTGTCCTAGTTAATCCTCTTAAACGGCTGAAAAGGCTCTCTCAGCACAGAGACTCTACTCAATGTAAGAGATCAGTTAAGTAAGTTTTCACATGCCACCTGACTACTGCGGGAGGGTTTAGACTTAAGCAGCTTAGTGCACACACGTGTCTGTTAGAAAAGCTACCTGCACACCTGCCTTCCTTTTTCACTAGTATTTACCCCCTGCCGACTTATAAAGCACCTATACACGCCTTCTTGCTTCTAGAGCTAAGCTGACTGGCAGCTATTTTAAAAGAGAATACTCGTTACCTGTATAACGGATAAGGGGGTTATGAGATTAGCGTGTGTATACAAAAAAAAACAAAAAAAAGCTACAGGGGGCGCGTGTCTGTCTGTGAGGTAGAGACCATGTGGTAAGCGACTCAAGTGTAAAACAACAGCACCTCCTCTTGTCGCAGTGAGTGGTGTGGACGGCGGCTGGCTAGTTGAATTTAAGCGTCAGCTTGAAAGATAAGGCCAAATAAAAAAAAAGGTTTGTTTCAGGTCACCCGACCAACCCTAGCAAAACAGGGTCGACCCTACGTTTTTTTTTAAGCAAGTTTGAAGAAAATTTCATATTTTTATACTTTTTGGGTCATTTTTAGAATTTCCACGGAGGATGGCTAGTACTTTCATGTTAAAAAAATGAAATAAAATAAAATAAAAATCCGACCTACCGACTCCAGTCTTTCTGCCCATGTTACCTGAAACATACCTTTTTATTTTTTTTTGGCTTAATCCGTTCACGGGCTGGCGCGTCACACCTGTCGTTAATCACCCCCTGTAGTCTTTGTATACACAGGTGACTCGGCTTTATCTCTTCACCAGCTATAATCCCATATACATGTACCGCACGTTACACTCGTTAATTCTCTTTTCATGCTGATGGATTAAGGGTGGAAGGGTTCAGGTGAAAAGCGATTTGATTCTCTCTGGAAGAGGGTTGGAGCTCTAGGTGAAAACAAGCTTAGAACATCCAGATTAGCTGCTCTCTCGGCTATATAAAGAGCTTCATTTTTTCTAATCTCTGCCCACTTCGTCTTGTTGTACACTATCAGTCACGAGGCAGACGCTGGAAGTAGCAGATGTTTGCAGTATGGTTTACACAGAGGTTACCTGCTAATAGGATTTTGTCAGAATAGGGTGAGTTGCTATTAAAATGAACATTTAAATGGGTTGTTAATATAGTATCTGATGTTAATGAGCTAACACCTAACATTGAGGATTATGACCTCCCAGAGGGGCGTCTCGCCAAATTCTCCAGTCTTGACTATAGTCTTAACTGTCTAAAGACTGTGGAGCACGTTAATGGGTGGTCTCCTTACTAATTTCACTTGACCAGGCCGGCAGGGTCAACTAGGCTAGGTAATTACAACTACAAGGGCGGCTACTCAACATGCAAGTAGACCTACTACTACGAGATTGTCTTTTGACCACTCTGCCGCCGCCTGCTGGTCTGGCGATTACATGCTCTAGTATAGTTCTCCGCTCTTTTCGTCAGATGACGCCACAATAGGGTTTTTGTACATTTCCACGATACTCGCGAACATTTTAAACGCATAATGACCTATAATAAGCAACAAAGCACACTTCTAATATATTGAATATAAGAAACATGTCAACGTTGTGTATTTCTGATAGAATGAGGCAGATTCTTTGAAATATCAACTAAACTATAGTGAGATTGAAAATACTACACCATATCTAAAGCGATATAAAAGCTATATAAAGTCAGAACTTCTCACGGAACGGCATCTGCAACAGATCACTCAACCATTCGTCTTGAAATGCCACACAGGGTTCCCGTCCAACAGGACTCTGAGCCTTGTCGCTTTTGAGGAAGGTTTGATCTCATGTTGCTTAACATGTGGTGTAATTAATCAACACCGCGGCCCCTCTTTAGGGGCCACACAATAAACAAAGAATAAAAAGGGTAGACCTTAGGTTTAAAGTGAATCTCCCAGGATTTTGGCGAAGTCGACAAAGGGGTAGATAACAGATTAACCTGCAAGAGACTATACGCAAACCTTGATACTCTCAGAGGGGGAGTCCCATATTGCGGACTTGTGGTCAGATCTATCCCTTCTAGGGGGCAGGTTGCATGTCGTAAATGTCTACTACAGACATTGGGATATATTGTTAATCTTACTCTAGGGTCTCCATAATTAGACCCTGAATCCGTTGTTAAACGGGTGTGAGGGGGTGGTAACTAATACTTATGAGATGTTAGCTTAGTTCATAGTCTCCTTACCAATTTTCACTTGACCAGGCTGGCAGAGCCAACTAGTCTAGGTAATTATAACCACAAGGGCGGCTACTCAAGATCTAAGTAGACCTACTACTACGAGATTGTCTTTTTGGTCCTTCTGCTGCTTAGTTATTACATCCTCCAGTCTAGCTCGCCACACCCTTTGAGCAGCACCACCATTGCCTCGGTAAAAGTGTAGGGTGTGTGCTTTCCACCTTCAGGTATCCATAGATTCGATCACTATCACCCCCCTTGAAATGACTTCAGCTGTTAATTAGGGCGTAAAGCCACCAACCAAGTCCCTGTCAAAAGATGTGAATAACGAAACGCGCTAGTATAGTTCTCCGCTCTTTCGTCAGATGGTGCCACAATAGGGGTTTTGTACATTCCTACGATGCTCGCGAACATTTCAACGCATAATGAGCTACATAGGCAACAAAGCGCGCTTCTAATATATTAAAATATAAAAAACAATTCAATATTGTGTATTTCTGATAGAAATGAGGCGGTTTCCTTAAATACCAACTAAACTATAGCGAGATGAAAAATACCACACCATATCTAAGGCTTTATAAAAAACTATAGAAAGTCAGAACCTCACACGGATCAGCATTCTGTTTGCAACGGATCACCCCTGACCCACTGGTCCTCGCATGCCACACACGGCTCTGCCGTGTTTGAGCTTTGAGGTATCACCCATCAAGTGATCCATGCCGCCCAACATGAAGCGTAATTAATAGCTGCTGTTGCATAGCACAGTGGCAGCATCTAACTAACTCTAAAGAGTTAGTCGGCCCCTCTTTAGGGGCCACACAATAAACAAAGAATACCCTGAATCTGGGACCTGCGGGCGAGGGCCCCAACTGTGAAGTCATTATTGGCTACATTGGTAATATCAATTAAAACTTTAGACAACACCCACCTTAAGTATCATTAACGGACAATATCAATGAACTCAGCATCCGCCTGGTTACCACATTTAGCACCAATTTTACAACTCACAGGGGCCACACTAGCCTCACCGCGCTTTTTATTGCTCTGCTGATTTCTCCAATCCAAAACATGAGGTATCTAGTCTAGCTGTGAGCTCATTGGGCCAAACAAAAAAATAATCCGTGTTCAGGTAACATGGTCCAAAAAAAAATAGGGTAGGTCTACGTCGCCTAAGGCGACGAAAGCGCGTCAAAGCGTTTACAGGGTTCGAGCCCGTGAGCTGCTCCTTGGGGCTGCAAAAAACGCTTAGACACTGAAATCCCATAGGGAAAAAATTTTGGGTTTTTGGACTTTAGGCCTTAATTTGAGGGTGATCCCGGGCTGATAGAAAAATAATTCTTGGACGAGCGGATAGCTCTGGATCTCTTTTATCTAAAACAGCGAAAAATTGATTATGGTTTCGCCGCAATTCATCCGACGGGGGGTAATCAGCCCCCCCCTCTGCCAATCAAGGCAGTGAATCTTGGCGACCGTGCGATCACTCACGGCCACCGCGACGAACCGACAGAAGAGATCGGCATCTTAGTATGATTCGTGTGACCTACTTAGAGGCTCACACGGTGGAGGTGTGTCCGGCGTTCGGCGCGCTGATTGGCTACTGGTGGGAGGCGCTGTGCCGCGTCAAGAACTTCACCTATTTGGGGCGGCTGTTAAAGGCGCACTGAGTTGAGGTGCACCTTTAAGCAAGAGCGCGATCCGGCCTAGTCTTGCGGACCTCTGTTTAGAGAGTGTAGCAAGCGGCTATGTCGCGCTCTCCAACCACAGGCTTAACAGTGGTCCGCAAGACTAGAGTGCAAGACGCGTGCACACACAGACCGAACAGACACACACAGACCCACACACCCACACACTCCTATCAGTGAGACGTCTAGCAGATTCGGGAGAGGCGACCAGGGAGGTACTCTCGGCTAGCGGCCACTAATTGCCTGTTTAGATAAGGCACAGAAACAAGGGTGATGACAGACTACGTGTTCAAGCAGCCAACATGCCCTGACACTTGATAATGGGTGTGGACCGCTAAATTCGATATGGTGACATGACCATTTCTTATAATCGACAAACGACATGAGGTCTAATGACAAGTGACATGAGACCCAAAAAATCATAGTGACAGGTGACATGAACATTTCTTAAAATCGACATGGGATATGAACATTATTAAGTGACATTGTCATGTGACATGGTCATTTTCTAAGATCGACATTCGACATGGGGACCCCCTATCCAGAGCCCCTTGATAGATGACAGCTGTTGTGTGTAAGAAAAGTGTATGCCTCACAATCAAAAGATGATAAAAGGCTTTATCCCACTCGATGTGGGTTTTGAATCAAATATCAAGGGATCAAATATCAGATCGATATTTGACGTCGTCAAGTGATATCTGACGTTGTCAATCACTTTTACTATGTAGTCAAGGTCGTAAAAACAGAGCCCCCTGATTGGTCAACAGCATGAATGAAAGTTGCATCTCAAACTTTTAATACTCGGTATGGGGCCCCGTGGGGCTGGGACCAATATTTGCAATTTTCGGAAATACTGTCGAGAATTTCTAGATGGAAACACTTTGTCTGGGGTAATTTGACCTCTACTCTTCGATATTCAAGTAATACTCAAGCTATTCTGACTCTAAACATGAGTAAAACGGTCATTTACCAGCGTTATCGGCAGCGCCGACATCAACAACTGCTGATCTCCCTTGGTTACATGACCCAGCTCCGTTTCTAAGGCCTCATGGATCGGGGCCCTGAAGGGGGATCTGCAGAGGCCCTATATCGGGCCCTAGATATGTACATTATATTAATATCTCATAACTTAATTTACTCTAAAATCTTTTGATAGTTCATAACCTTGACCCTTATCTCCTTTTCTCGCGGGATAAAGATAGAATTTGGTTGTTGGCGTGGCCTCTCGTGGATATCTGCTCTTCTCCACGGCACCTCTCGAGCCCCCTGCGGGGCCTCTAGGGGCTGCTAGACGTCTCTCTGCTATGTAGTGTGGGATGTAAAAGAACCCTTGTCTCGGTAAAAGGGCCAATAGATTCGATCACCATCACCGCTCTTGAAATGACCATAGCTGTTAACTAAGGCGTAAAGCAACCCACACACCCACACACCCACACACCCACACATTTTTCTGTATGAGCCTTCAGACCTCAAGCTGCTCAGTGTACGGGACTAGGTTTTGTCATAGGCCCTACGGACGCTACTCAAGGTAAAAATAAGAGAGCTGTCTCACCATGACATTGGGCTGGCTGTAGTTTTTTATGTTTCGGTACCTACAACCAAAACAGCCAGTACCCGCCCCAGGGCTTCATGTCGCACGCGGGAAAAGTATAACGGTGGCGCCAACTGTCGGAATAGCGGGTACACTACGTCAGTAGTTCTTTTGTTCTCCGCTGAGTGACTGGGCGAAATGTAGTCGGTAGCTCTATTTTCTGTGCACTGTTCTGTTCATTTTCTACACTTAACACTTAAATAGACCGCGTGTTTGTACAAGCTAACCGTTTTTATCAGTGCAAAAATTAAATAAGCATCGGATAGAACACTAAAAAAATGAGAAAGTAATCCAGCGCTTAGTATAAGGCACCAGTTTTATCATGAGACACCGAAAGTCTGGTTTTTTTAAGGTGGATAAGACAGTCGACTGAGAGCTCCAAACTAACCAAAAACGTACCAGAGGGAGAACGTACCCGACAGGGCAGGGGCCTTCTACACCCCGGCTCTGATTGATGAGCAAGCGACAAGTGCTACAGAGGGCCTATTCCTCTTTTGAGGTGGGCCCGAAATTGAACAAAAGAATAAACTCAAGAAAAAGCCTTAGGCTTAAAAGAGTTGTAGATACTGATTTTAACGAAGAAGTCACATTCATTAGTTTACAAATAGCCCGTGTAAGTACGCCCATGTCTTGCTTATTTCTCATAGGGTTGTAAGATAGTCACATCATGATGCACATCATCATAAACGCAATCATGATACCTTTCATGGTAAGTAGACTCGCCTCTCTGCCCTCTCTTTTAGAGAGGGCAGAGAAGCGAGTCTCACTCTTAAAAAACCCTGCCCCTCCCCCCCTCCCCCCCCATGCATCTTAAAGAGTACCCCCCAGAGTGCCCCTCTCTCCCCCTCCTAGAAAAAAAGAGCCGCATTTTTAAATTATTTTTTAGCAAGCTTTTTCAGCTTGCTTTTTTTTTCTTTTTTTAAATTTATTTATCCATCAAAATCTCAAGTGACTTATTTTGAAAGCCAACCTAGTAGTCACGTGACCCCCTTAAGTAGGTCACTTCCCGTCACGTGACCTATTTGAATTTCCCGCCAACATGGTGGTCACGTGACCCTCTTAAGTAGGTCACTTCCGGTCACGTGACCTATTTGAATTTCCCGCCCAAAGGTCACGTGACCGGAAGTAGGTCACTTCCGGTCACGTGACCTATTTGAATTTCCCGCCAAAAGGGAGGCCTCTCATTGGCTGCTTTTGAATTTCCCGCCAAAATGGAGGCCTCTGATTGGCTGCAGGTCGATTGAGTAATAAACAGTACTTAACTATAGTCCCGTTCCGATACATACTATACTACTCCTGTCCCATGTGGATTTAAAAGAAAACCAGCCTATATCATGCCACGTATGTTTTTTTCTCATGTCACTAAGCTTCATGTCGCATGTCGATTTTAGCCGTCCACATATATAGCGTACTATTAAAATAGAATGTACTAGAATCTAGGGACATGCAGAATCAAGATAATTGAACTTAACTTGAATTTGTTGAGATGGGACGCTTAAGTTAAAACCCTCTCGCCGCCAGCAGGCCGCTATAGCGGCCAGAGCACCTAATCCACTAAGCTGAACAAAAAAATATTACTCAAAATTGATGAAAATATTTTCTTAGAAGTCATAGCTGAAATATCCCATCTGGCGGTGGGAGGGTAAAAATGACGATTATGGGGGGGGGGGGTGTAGATGGGGGCCCCCCATGTCGCATATCGATTTTAAGAAATGGCCATGTCGCATGTCCATGTCGCTAAATAATCCCAATGTCCCATGTCGATTTCACGAATTGGTCATGTCCCCTGTCACTATCTTTTCAAACCCCATGTCGCATGTCACTACACTGCAAAAGAGGTGCTTAGGTTTGAAACGTGTTTTAGGTCTAAAACATGTTTAAAGTCTAAACATTTGACTGGGTACGTGTCTTTGAATCCTTCTGTTTAGGAATGAAGCACTTTTATTCTAAACACATAAACAGTTCTGTTGAATATGTTTAGATGTTTAGTATTTAAACAGTATGAAAAATGGGTGTTTAGGATGTAAACATGTAGTGTTTAGATCATAGTATATCAAACACATACCAGATGGCAGCTCTGTGGTTGACTGTAGTTTCTACAACCACTCACATGTTATTGTGGATCTAAAAGTGCTGAGTTGATTAACTTAAATTGCATGAAGTCTCTTCAAGGCACTATATGGAAATAAAAGGATTTATTTATTTAAACATAAATATCTAAACACAATAATAATCTACATCTCTAGCCACACCACTTTTATCCTTAGCCATCCACCCCCGGCATCCACCCCCATATTTATAGGGAACGTTTTTTTGGACACCTTCAGGACCCACCAACCCCTTTGTCACTGCTTTAAACAGTTGTATGCCACTCCAAAAGATCCCCCCCCCCTCCCCTAGAAGGGACATAATTGTAGTTCTAACATTCCCTTATTTTACAACCCACCTTACAATTTTAGAAATGAATAGTGTTCGAAACGAAATGAAAGCTGAGTAAAAATGTAGTAAACCCGCATCAGTCGCCAGGAAATCTCTGAAATCTCTGACAATTTTAAAGACAGGCCTTCATGCAGTTTTGTACAGTTGGACCAAAGAATTATGGGAGAAGAGAGACGCCCAATTACATTAACAATAGAATAACAGACCCATATGCTGCACGTTTTGTCCAAGAAGTGTGCCGCAGTCGTCCCGGCCTCAGAGCGCGGGGTTGCCATGGTAACCTTCTAAGATCATAACGGATGTTTTTCTCATTCCCCCATGATCCTCCTCCCCCCTCCCCTCCCTCCCATACACACCCACTCACACGCACACACCCCAAAACTGACACAGATCCAGCTACAAGTACTGGGCCTCCTACCCAGAAAGAAAAAGAAAAAATCCCCCCTCCCCTCCGTACCAGTCCGCGCCCCCGGCTGACCTTAATGCCTCCCGGGTACGAATAAATTATGTTAATGAGGCACGGAAACGCCGCTCAGACGCGGGCGCTGATTGGCTGTTGGCGTGCGGCGTCTATAAGGCGGGCTGTGATTGGCTGGTTTGGGGACGCTGGCGGCTGCGGGGTTTGAAGTTGGCCGCGTCTCTTTGTAGCGCACGGCGACACACATCCCCGGGACGCAGCATCAACGCCGTACAGACGCCGTACAGACGCTACACTACTCCTCAGGTGAGATCCTTCTTCTTTTACACCTTTACACACCACAGCTGCCCTCACGGTCAGCGAATACACAGGAGGAGGCACCGGGGGCTGCAGGAGGGGTGTCCTGGGGGGACTTTGGGGGTAGATTGGTGTCTATAAGACTGCATTCAGGGATATCATATACCTATCATTGTGATGTGTTGGGGATGTGGCAGTTGGCATTGGGCGGGCGGGGCAGGCAGTGTGCTGTACGCTGTACGGTCATGCAGCCCTCACCTACAGCAGCTTGTTTACCTGCCATGAAACACACCTAGACAACCCTGTAAGGACGGCATGATGCAGTTATGCATTGCCCACCCTCAGGGAGTGTATCCACCCCGTGAGGTCGGCATGATACCTGCATGCAGGGTCCTGAATCCCCCCTGAATGCAGCCCTGGGAAGTTGGTCGGCCAAGCTGCAGTCATGCCTTCATGGTGACCATGCAGCACAGGGCGGCTTAATTAAACCAGTGTGCTGCCCGGAGAGGGTTATTAAGGTGCATGACTGTTGCATGTCCAGTCACATCCCTGTGTGCTGGTCAGTCACAGGGGCTGAGTTGTAGAGGAGGTCAGTCACAGGGGCTGGGGGGGGGGGAGGGGCAGGGCTAACCAGGGCTGCCCCCACAAAGAGCATTACCGTGCACGTATACTGGTCTATACTCCTGGTGGTGTAGGGCGGCTACAGCACGTCAGTGGGTCACGGCGTGCGTGAGTCTTACTCTTATAGGGTGAGGCAGACAGGGGTGGTGTGTAGGTGCATTTTACCCTCATGGTATGGGACATAGGGCAGCATGATGCCTCAAGGTTTTAGAAGGACATTCAGTGCAATACACATATGGCACATAATATTGATGCATCCCTTAACCCGTTCAGGAAGAAATAATGCTGTAATGCATCATACCCTTTGTCATCATGATGCATGAATGCAGCCCTGGCGAGTAACTCACCAGTGCTGCATTCAAGCATCAAGCCAACCCTACTCGGTTGAGACATGCTCAAAGGGTCAGCATGATGCTCTAAGGCAGCCCTGGCAAGTTACTCGCCAGGGCTGCATTGCCATTGGTGCATCATGACGACATATGTCATCTTTTAGTGACACCTGTCCTTAAAGGGTTAAAGGGTTAAAGATACAGAAGGCCCCGACATTGGAGATGGCCTGTCACTCTTCCAGGTGTCCTGCCCCACCTGTGTCAAAGGCCGGGGTCAAAGGGCAGCAGGAGTATAACACAAAGTCAAACATACTGACAAGTGACATCAGCATTTCTTAAATCGACAGGCGACATTGCCATGGGGACCCCTCCCCCTACTCTAGTACCTAGGAATTTAGAAATAAACGATTAATTAACGTAGTAAAACGCCAAGAATCACAACATGGGGTTCTCTTCATAATCATAGAAGCTTTTAGTATTCTAAGCTCTCCTATATTTCAGTTCATTATGGGCGTCAGAAAATTTAAGTATAGGACAAATATACACAAATAGCATGAGGTTAAACCTAAATGGCATACATATAAAATTTATGCTGCTGGCTTATAAACTTGACGTTTCTTTTTGGCAGGAGAGGATAGTAAAAACACCAAAAAAAAAAGAGTTGTTCTCTTTTTCCTTATGGTGATAAAAACAGATATCTATATCTCCAACAAAAACACAACATTTACAAAAAGAAGACAGTGATAACCGAGGTGTACCGGTAGGAGGATGTAGGTGACACACATATGGCACAAAGGGTGTATGCCACACATCTACATGTAGGCCTGTACCCCACCACTGGGCGCTCACACACAGCTCACACAGCTCACAGAGCCACTCACCCAGGGTTTGTTGTCATCTGCGGCTGTTTGAATGCCGCCAAACCCACAATGCAACTGGAACAGTCCACTTCATGTAAGGGGAGGGCAACCCCTATCACTGTGATCTACTTAAAGTTAACTCTTCCCTACTCCCTTCTATTGGTGTCAAGATCAGGGGGTTTCTAATTAAAAGTGGGGTCGCTTTATTAATCAAGTAAACAAGTAAATCTTTAAGTAGGGTCACGAAGGAGTGTTGGTCTGGGGTAGCTACCCACAACCCCCTGAACTTGAATGGACCCAACCCAACATAAACAAGTCCAGTGCGCATGCGCGGATCGTTGTAAACAAAGAGGGACGCTGCATACATTAGCCTGGATACCACCCCCCCCCCCCCCCTGCACACACCCCCCTCCCCCCTGGGTGGTTCTCTGTGCTCTCCGTGCTGTATGGGCCCAGGGTTGTAGGACGGCGCAGGTGGCCAGGGTGTGTTGGGGTGGCGGAGGGTAACGGGGTCACCCAGTGGGGGTTCTGTCAGGGGGGGCACTGATGGGGGCGCTGTGACATACACGAGAGGTACTGAGGGGGGATATCGACCATTTCCCTCACACATTGACCCATGCTATTACAGTGTACTATTGAACTGATAATCATGTGTGTGTGTGTGCGGGGGGGGGGGGGGGTCAGTCAATAAACCCCTGGATGGTATTGATGAACGATTGACCCATTATCATGATTATGGGGTAATCCTAGACTTAGTTACATTATAGAAAGACATCTGCCCCTTGTTCTACATTCTCTGACAGCATAATACGATAATTGTAGAGAAAGTTCTCTGAAGTAGCCCAGTTAGTCTCATTCAAAACCATGACATCATCAGTTAATGATACAGTTTTTATGACTGACAATGTCTCAATGCCGAATGGTATTTGACCACATAGTTTTGGTTTGTGTAAAATAATTCATTTCTTTGTTTTCTATACTTAAACACAATTTCTTCTTCTCTTTTGTCCAGGTTAATCCAACTTCACTAAACCAACAAGATGGCAAAGGCAAAGGCAGCAGGTAGGCACCTAGACTTGTATATGGTGTCTTATTGAATAAAGGGCAGCATCCCAGCAGGCACAACATTCAGTTCAACGTTGAATCAACATGGAATCAACATTGCCAACCAGTTGTCAATGATAATTCCATGTTGTGTGCCCACTAGTGCTTTAATTTGTAGTAATGATACATGAATGCAGCCCTGGTATTAAAGTAACTCACCAGTGAAACATTGCTGTATCATGCTGACCATATGAAGGTGATGCACTCCTGAAAGGTCAGCATGATACACCACTGCAGATCTGGCCAGGGGTACATTTGTGCCATCATGACATGAAATGAACATGAAACTTCCCTATGTTGATAAAGCTGAAAAAGGCCTCTATAATTTGGACAATATATTTTTGTACTACATGAAGATATTTCCCTGTTTGCTTGTATATATTTGTCCATGGACTTATAGAATCTCTGTTTGTGTTTACAGCTAAGGCTAAGGCGAAGGCAGCAAAGCCAGCAACACCCAAACCCGCAAAGGTCGCAAGTAAGTTGAACAGTGTTTTACCTAAAATCAACTTAGCCCCTAGCTGACCTTTAAGGAGCAGTATGCTCTTTGTAGTAAGGGAGTGGTCATTTTTTAACAACAGGGGGGGGGGGGGGGTTGGTGGATTTGGGGGGGGGGGGGGACCAAAAAAATTTGGACCCCTTGAAGGGGGGGGGGGACCAAAAAAATTACACCCCTTTTAAGCGGAAAAGCCCGCGCATTACTATAGCTCAAAGGGTTCGGCCGCGCTCAATTTCAACCTGCTGGAGGGGGGGACCAAAAAAATGTCGACCCCTCTCGCGGGGGGGACCAAACAAATTTCGACCCGCTCGCGCGGAAATCCACCGACCCCCCCCATGTTGTTAAAAAATGACCACTCCCTAATGATCCATGAATGCATTACTGGATTCTCACTGCATTGGTACATCATGACACTAAATGAACGACTTCCGGCATATATGCCCTCCTTTATAAAAAGGTTAAAGAGATTCTAGTAAAGTTAGGGGGGCACTATTTAAAGTGGGAATGGGTTATCAAGGTACCAGGATTCTGTACAACTTTATAAGAAATCTAAATATGCTGACCACCATTCAGACATCTTGTAACACATTTCCTTTTACATAAAAAGGTCCAGGAATATATAAGCTATTCCTAAAAATCTTTAATCTAAACTTCCATTTCACTCAAGTCTTACATATACTTGATACTCCATATTCATGATATCCCTCATGTCTTGCAGAGCCCAAGAAGGCCAAGGCCAAGAAGGCAGCAAAGAAGGCCGTCAAGAAGACGGGAGCAGGAAAGAAGAAGGCAGCGAAGAAGTAAAGCGGCCACAGCATGACGGGTGCCGCCCCTCCCGGCTCTCACACACTCCCCGACGTCACGTCACACCACGTCACCACCGTCACCACGGTAACGGGCGTCACATGTGGCAACCACGGGGAGGACGGACACCGTCTGGTGGCGGCGTCTGGTGGCGTCAGTAAGACCTGCTCGGTACACCATCGGGGGAGGAGACACGGGTGGGAAGGGGCAGCAGACGACGTCAGTCACCTGCCGACCCACGTCAGGACAGTAGCGGGACACGAGCGGGGGGCGGGGCGCGCGTCTTCATCCATCATCCACACGATGACTCTCATTGACTCATCATCCGCCATATTGGACACGTGACCTCTAGGTGACGTCATCAGTGATGTCACGTCATATAACAGGGTTTATGACGTCATGGTGATGTCATAACGTCGTCATGACGTCATTATGGCACCAGCATGACGTCATTATGACGTCATTAGTGCCTGAACCTTGGGACTGTACCTCATAGGGACACTACGCCTTATTCACATCTGGGAATCTCTCCCCACGGGACGTTCAGGCAGAAACCAAAGCATTGTTCACGTCGTCTTTACTACCATGGTTAAATTACGTAAATTATTATCAGAGACTGAGAATTCATGAATTCTATTTGTATTATATAGTTAATCAAAAAGAGAACAATCTGGTCCGCGGTGGCCACATGGTGTTTTTGGTAGGACGCGTAGATATAGTATTTTTTGTATAGATTATTAACAGTACTGTGGAGCAGGGTGCTGTGCTGGGTGGGGGCGGGTTTACAACGTCCGGGTTACATGACCCGGGCGGTGTGTGCCCGTCTGTACTAGACGCACGGTGCACTCCTGTCTCCTTCTGTTAGGCAGCATTATACCAGAATAAAACAAGAGTTGGATCTGACACACCTGTCTTCTTTTTACTTCCTGTCCTGATATTGATAGACATGCTCTAGCAGCATATGGCAATCCTGCATATGGAAGGTCGTAATCCTCTTTTACATATTCATTGACATAAAATGTTATCATATCACCTGTCAAACAACCATTTAAAGCATTATTCTCATATTGATGATACAGTATTGCCACTTTGAAGTTAATATGTTATTTCAACAATTTTGCAAATTTCTGATTTTTTCAAGAAAAATGAGTACGTTTTGCCATACATTACAGGATTTTAAACTTTAAATGCTATATACAAGAAAAAACAACTTATATTGGTGAAAAACCGGTGGCAACATTAATAGTACACGCTCCGCAATGCTAGAGATCTGGATGCATGGTGTCCACGTGCCACGGGAAGTCTGGGAATGACATGTGAGCGAAAGACATGAATCTTGAGAAATTTTGCTGCGAGTCAGGGAAAATAAATTGGACAAAATACATTTAAAGGTACCATTTGCCTTTGAGATTCCAGAGATTTCCCCACCATCATGACCAAATGCTACATGGTGATGATATAGTAAAGATTGTCATGAAAATAGGTGATTTTTGTTATGGAATTTTAATCTGAAAATCTTTAGGGACTGTCCATATGAACTGCACAAAGGTTCACCCGCCCCTGAGCGATCGAGTTTTATTAATTGCCCTGGTCTTTGACTACAATGGGTAGTAAGGATAATAAAAAAACAAAAGATCTGATCATAATTAGGGCAAATAAAAAAAGGTCACCCCACCGAGCGTTTCAAAACTACTTTTTTATGCAATTTTGAAGAAACTTTCATATTTTCACCTTTTTGATCAATTTTTAGGTTCACACAAGACAGGCTACTATTTTCATGTTTAGAAAATAATTTGAAATGTAAAAGCGGCATGGTACATGCAGAATTATCCAATTGTGAAGAAAAGATTTTTACACCCTTTTTTTGTCAATTTTTAGCGTATGTAGGGCTAGCTTGTACGTTAATGTAAACAATTAAAATTAAATCCGACCTACCGACCCAATACTTTCTACCCACGTTACCCCAGGGGAAATTTTATTTGTTCCAGGTCAGGGAAATGTCAGATTTTTTGGCAAAATGTCATTGAAAATGAGATTTTCTGAAAATGTCAGAGAATTTAAAAAGTTTTATGGGAGAAGACAATTCTAAATCCTCAAGGGGAAGTTGTAAAATATTTGTGCAGACACGATTCACGAAACCCCTGTTGTTAAGTAATGACCACTCGCTAAGTAGAAGATAATTTTAAAAGGAGTGCATATTCATAGTTGCAGGGCATTCAAAAACACTGCGTTTATGTCGCGATTGTCAGGGATATTTGATAAAACGTTTGGGAAAAGTCAGGGAATTTAGAACTACCTTGTCTGTGGTAACCCCGTATACCTGAAACAAAACTTTTATCTATTTTTGGCCTCAGTAATGTTACGGCGGGGTGTGTGTGTGACATTAAGTACATGGTTTTGTTGTAACATGACTCGGATAAATTTATCTAAGATAACAGAGATAAGAAGTAGGACTTTTCACTAGTTATTCTTTATCTTTAAACTGATAATGTGCTATCTATCTATCCCTATCAGTACATGCACTACTATAGCAGTTTATATAGACCTATATATATCAAATACTGGTTCTACTTTACTCTGAAAATAGTGACCGGGTTCCGATAGGTCAGGGAAGGTCATGAGGCTCAGGGGATTCCGTAAAACCTCGCACATAAGCCGCATCCCAACTATTAATAGGGCGCCCCCGTAAGCCGCACCGCTGATCTGATTATGTTGACTTTTGAACTCCTTTTATAATAGCAAAAACTCGCGTATAAGCCACACCCCGATTCTGTGCCGATCCTATAAGCCGCACTGACGATCTGATTCACGGCCTATACGCGAGGTTTTATGGTCAGCTGTCTTATGGCATCCCCCAACCGCTTATATGTTAAAGGGGCATTCTCACCACTCACACTTAACCACATAATAGACTAGAACAGTACTAGGATTGTGAGTGGGATACGCTTGGTGATTATGCCACTTTAAGATATGTTGACGCCGCCAAATAACTACTGCTCATTAAAAACTACATCCTCCTAAACTAGTCGCAATGATACATGGTCACTATAATGTGGACTATATTCCTTTTAATCGTGTCAGCACCTCGATGCACAAAGTCCTGCCCCGAATACCATCTTATAGGGGGGAGGGGGGGGGTCCCTCTAGTTACCATGAAGGGCAAACTGTCTGGGACTTGTAATGGGATCTTTTCCTCCCGTTAAAAACAATCATATTAATCATGACCACCAAATGATTTCTACTTCATTCCAAATCATTTCCCCAAAAGTGGCATTTTGTAGTAGTAATCTAAATCTAAAAAGGCACACACAACTGCAAACAGGTCCTTATAATATAAGTGACTATACATGGGTGCCCAGATTTTTGGCCGTGTCGTCGTGTCGATTTTTAGCAAAAGTGCCATGTCACCGTGTCGATTTTTATTCTATACAAACTACTCTAAAATGTTGTGTCCGTCGATTTTTAAAAGGGCCGTGTCGCCCATGTCGATTTTTAAAAGGGCCGTGTCGCCCATGTCGATTTTTAAAAGGGCTGCGTCACCGTGTCGCCTGTGTCGTTTTTTAACCCATGTATGATCACATATAAGACAGTATATAAAGGTATGCCCCCCGCCTTACCTGTCGTGTCCCGCGGTGGTCGTCCTCACACAGACCCAGGTACAGCCCACCACGTGGTCCTCACACAACGTCTTATCTGCTGCAGGACGGGACATTTTTTATAACAGGGGGAGTGGGAGATTTTCCATTTTTTATAACAGGGGGGTTGGGAGATTTTCCAATTTTTTATAACGGGGGGTTGGGAGATTTTCCATTTTTTATAACAGGGGGTTGGGAGATTTTCCCTTATGCCAACCCAAATCCAACATGTTTAAAAAAAGACTACTCCCTTAGCGACTGAATATTTGCTAAATTGTTTTTCTAATATTGAATATGATATGGGGTGTAACTAAATGCATGTACCGTATTCGACCTAATAAGCGCCCTCCCCCTAATAAGCGCCCCCCCCCTTTTTCAGATTTTTTCAAGATGTTTGTCGGATTTTGTTACTGTTTTTCACACCTTGTGTGACATGAAACACTTCACACCTGTCCAGGTGTTAGGGCCAAGCCAGGTGTGAAGGCATAGGGGTGAGTAGAAGCACTGTAGAGCCTACTGAGGTGGTCAAGTAGTCTGTATAATACAGCAATGGGGGGCGCTTATTAGAATGGATATTTGGGGCTGATTTTTCAACTCAAAATAACTTTTTAAGCGCCCAGGGCGCTTATTACGTCGAATACGGTATATGTATGTACTTAGCCAGATCTTTTTGTAAATATGGAATTCCGATGAGGCTTTCTGAATGGGACACCTTTTTGGTGTTTTTGAAGAATGCATATATCTAATGACAGACTCAAGTCTATATGGCCACTTCTACAGGACACTAATTGGTATGTAGACAAACTGGCTTCAATGGATGGAGTTACCATTGCACAGGTAACTCATGCTGTGGTTGTTGCACATCAACCAGGGCCATGCCACTGACTGGTAATACCGTATTTCCCCGTGTATAAGCCTGGGCTTATACAAGCACTAAGTAAAAAACTGACCAGGCTTATACACGGGGCAGGCTTATACACGGGGCAAGCTTATATTCCTTTACCTGAAGAAACACTCCAGAACCTTCTCATAATTTCTAGAATTATCTACTATTCCGACACACTTTTTCTATATTTCCAATGATTTGTTTCCAAAATTAAGCCTCACTTCTGTTTAAAAGGGTAGTAAACATAGCTGAGGTAAATAGGGGTTAGATAGCTGAACGAATTATGCGAATACTCCATGTAGAAGTAGAGATATGGCCTGAAATGTAATTTTTTTGATAAATACATATTGCAACCCCCGGGCTTATACTCGGGGCCCGGCTTATACAACAGTAAGTCATCTTTTCCCCAGGCTTATACACGGGGCAGGCTTATACTCGGGCCCCGGCTTATACACGGGGAAATACGGTAGATGTACTAATCACTAATAAATGACTACAGTAAATTCCTGCGTATAACCTGTGGGTTATACTAGAACCAAACCTGGGGTAGGTCTAGGGGCGGGTAATACAAGGGTTTTTGAAAGTATAATGCAGTACTAAAGTCACAATTTTCAAGCCCCAGGTAGAGGTTATAGGATTCTCTCAAAGTCTGGTGTGGGTTATATGTGAGATGCAGGTATACACAGGAATTTATGGTAGCCTAATAAGTTCAGGTGAGCAGGACAATGCTAACCGTTAGCAGCAAAACGCTAAGATAGGATAGGAACTTTGGGCACATGTTTTTTGTTAATGGTTGTACAAAAGTTAGTATAACCCACTAACTTTGGACTAACATTTGAGATTCAGTATTTTCAGTGCACTCTTTTGTGCAAAAAAAAGTGTTTATGTTTTTTGTTTGTTTTGTCTTTCTATTTCATTCTTTTTTTTATGGGGGGGGGGGGCAAACAAATCAGACCCCACGAAGTGGGAAGGGAGAATATCACCCCTTTGTAGCAAAAAAAAACACATCCATTTCTATAGCTCAAAGGTGTCGAGCGCAATCAATTTGAATTTTGACGACGGAAAAAATCGGACCGCTCCCGTGGGCGTACCCAAAACTTCCGATCGCTCGTACAAAAATCCCCTCCCAAACCCCGTTGTTAAAAAAATGAGCACTTGTTCAGAAATCTGCCCCACCCCTGTTGGTGGGAAATGAACTGTCCCTCAATTAGATACCAGAAATCCCCTATTTGTCAGAACTGACGTGTCCCTTACCCAGATAGCAGATACTGTAAGGGGGAGTGACCTGGCTGCACACTGGGACGTTACATGTGAGGCCGGTAAGACTTTATACCTGTCCCGGAGGACTCCCAGCTAGCAAGGATACGTTGGGCAAACGTTGGCAATGGTCGGCACCGTCTGCTAGATAAGATACAGGGGTTAAATGCCATGAAATAATAGCCTTTAATATCTGTCACAGATATGGAGTAGAAATGAATCTATAACCATTATGGATTTTGTGGAATGTAATCATAAAAAAATAAATTCAAGTGTCCCACTCTGCCCCATGACCGGGGCTCACTGGGACACCCTACGGGGCAAACTGGGACACCAGCTCCTTGTTGACACACAATCATCACATTACAATGTTAATGCCATTTGCCTAAGCCCTTATATCAATGTAATGAACAAACTAGTTTGCTAAACTATTCTACATTCATTGGTTGAAATACAGTTGCGTGAAAAAACGGGGGACAGTGGCACATTGGGACCATGATATTTGAGGCTAATAAATAATTATAGATGTTACAGTTTACTTCTTAAGAATAAAGCTAGACTATTTACCAATGTGTATTGCATATTTTTAATTTTGTAATGCATATTTATTCATAGATGATTTTCAAAATACAACAATCAAAAAAAGTTACATGTGATCTCCTTGGTTTGGTATAAGAGTCCAATGAGGACATGTGTTAAGCAGTTAAACTGCATACTCTAGATTGCCAGAAGAGAATGTATTCGGCACACATACAGGTATACGATATAATAATCAACTAGCAATTGGCAGGCATTTCATTAGATCAATATATGTCTCACGGCATGCGACTTATACATATCAATTAAACAGTGCAATTACTGCCACCAGATACTTCATTTTGATTTGTTGACAGACTCTCAAACCTCTGTTTTGGACACGCTGGAGCTTCTTGCATGTCGCAGTTGTCAATCCGTTATAAAGGAATGTATAGGCTTATGAATTAATCAATGTGAGTAGATGTACTTGTTTTCTACATTTTAGTTACATGTCATATATTCCTGATTATGTAGCGCTTCATAAGGGTCATTATGATGAGCATATTAGCATTTCGATCTTATTTATTAATCTATTATACACATATTATAGTCCCTGAGGTTCTTCATTAGGGAGTGTTCATTTATTAATTACAGGGGGGGTGGTGAGATTTCGCGCAGAGGGGCGAAAAATCTTTACGCCCCTCCCCCCTCGAGAGCGCGTAGAGCGTTTCACGCTCCCCCTCGGCAAAGGCGCCGACAATTTTTCGCCCCCCCCCACCTTGCTTAAAAGGGGCTGACATTTTTACGCCTCCCCCCTCAGGAGGGTCGAAATTTTTTACGCACCCCCCCAATCCCCCCCCTGTAACTAATAAAAGAACACTCCCTTAATGATTAATGCATAAATAATGCATAATAACAAATATATTCGTTTCACATAAAAAGGCAATAGTTTGTTGAAAATAATTAATCTGTATCCAATACATCACATGCTGCACATTGAAATTCATCAATTTATTGAGGCTAACTTGAAATATATTATGCCACATATAAAAAGGACACATAAAGTGTCATTAGAACAAAGTTAATTATGTAAATACATAGAAAATGCTGTATTGCACACAACCTGGGGCACAGTGGGACATGATATGTGATGTGGTTGTCCCACTGTGCCCCAGAGGTTCCCCTGATTGATTTTGGAATGTAGGTCACTTAATACGGCATTAATTCCTTCAAATACTATGCTCCAGTTGAGTGTTTCTAAGAGGTCTGCCAAACCCTAGAAGGTGAAATAAGAATCTTAATAGCATTAGTCAAAATGAGATTTCATCAGAGTCAATGAAATTGTACCTAGGAGCCTAAAACATGAGTTATACACATTTACCTGTAAATTGTCCTGATGTCCCACATCAGTTTATCAGGGAAGTTGACGAATTCCCTCAGCCTCTTTTTCAATGGGAGAGCAAAAGAATTCCCTTTTTATTTTTAGCTACAGGGCCTCTGTTCCACTGTGCCCCGTGTCCCAATGAGCCCTGGACTCCCTTACTCCTTTTGCACCCCATTTTCTTGAGAGTCCATAGCTTGAAGCAGAGATGAGTGAGGGAGATATATAGCATGTATATAAATAACTATCCAAACCACGATGGGTCTGAAATCCACTATCGCATAAAGCAACCAGGACAAAAACAAATTAGATAATCTGAAAAATGAAAAACCTGGGGGGGGGGGGCCAAGAGTGCAAAGCGAGAAACCGTTTTTTAGAATCTCAACTAGGGGCCTGTGAGGCAGGTGGTTCCCCTCGCCATGACTTATTATACTAGTTGGGTCCACTAGTCGAGTGAGTGAGACGCTGCAAAGGGAGATTGGTAGTCCCTCACAGACTGTATGGATGTACCAGCACTGGTCTGCCCCCTGGTGGGACTTTCTACAACTAACTCCACACTGCTACTGATATTTGCAGATTGCCCTTCCTTTAATAAATGTCATAATCTTCCTTTCTCCACCATTGAAGTGCTATACTTTGACATTATTTATAGATAGTGTGCAAAAAAAGTGTTTATGTTTTTTGTTTGTTTTGTCTTTCTATTTCATTCTTTTTTTTTGGGGGGGGGGGACAAACAAATCAGACCCCACGAAGGGGGAGGGAGAATATCACCCCTTTGTAGCAAAAAAAACCACATCCATTTCTATAGCTCAAAGATGTCGAGCGCAATCAATTTGGATTTTGACGACGGAAAAAATTGGACCGGTCCCGTGGGCGTACCCAAAACTTCCGATCGCTCGTACAAAAAATCCCCTCCCCAACCCCGTTGTTAAAAAAATGAGCACTTGTTCAGAAATCTGCCCCACCCCTGTTGGTGGGAAATGAACTGTCCCTCAATTAGATACCAGAAATCCCCTATTTGTCAGAACTGACGTGTCCCTTACCCAGATAGCAGATACTGTAAGGGGGAGTGACCTGGCTGCACTCTGAGACGTCACGTGTAGGGCCGGTAAGACTTTATACCTGTCCTGGAGGACTCCCAGCTAGCAAGGATACGTTGGGCAAACGTTGGCAATGGTCGGCACCGTCTGCTAGATAAGATACAGGGGTTAAATGCCATGAAATAATAGCCTTTAATATCTGTCACAGATATGGAGTAGAAATGAATCTATAACCATTATGGATTTTGTGGAATGTAATCATAAAAAAATTAATTCAAGTGTCCCACTCTGCCCCATGACCGGGGCTCACTGGGACACCAGCTCCTTGTTGACACATAATCATCACATTACAATGTTAATGCCATTTGCCTAAGCCCTTATATCAATGTAATGAACAAACTAATTTGCTAAACTATTCTACATTCATTGGCTGAAATACAGTTGCGCGAAAAAACGGGGGACAGTGGCACATTGGGACCATGATATTTGAGGCTAATAAATAATTATAAATGTTATAGTTTACTTCTTAAGAATAAAGCTAGACTATTTACCAATGTGTATTGCGTATTTTTAATTTTGTAATGCATATTTATTCATAGATGATTTTCAAAATACACCCATCAAAATAAGTTACATGTGATCTCCTTGGTTTGGTATAAGAGTCCAATGAGGACATGTGTTAAGCAGTTAAACTGCATACTCTAGATTGCCAGAAGAGAATGTATTCGGCACACATACAGGTACCGTATCGTCGCATATAGGTGCCCGGGCAGCTATTGTTTTGGACACCCCTATACACCGGCTCCTAATCAAATCAGGCAGCTATTCAAGGCCCGGCAGCTATTGTTTTAGGGTCATTCAAGCCCCCCCCCCCCTCCAAGAAAAAAAGAGAAAATCGCTTCCAACTGACCCCCCTTAAGACCTCTTAATAACAAAACCAACTTGCGTTAGTGGCCATTGTCATATAAAGCTTATATCTGGTGTATAGGAAGCATACTAATTGATCAAAGATATGTAATTATAAAGCAAACACCACCTACACTCCAATGTATACAAGACAAAAATCTGTGAGAAGGATGCATCAAATGAGACCCCCGGCAGCTATTCAAGGCCCGGCACCTATTGATTTCAAAGTCCTATTATCCCCGGCTACTATTCAAGGGAGGCACCTATTCAAAACCCGGCACCTATATGCGACGATACGGTATACGATATAATAATCAACTAGCAATTGGCAGGCATTTCATTAGATCAATATATGTCTCACGGCATGCGACTTATACATATCAATTAAACAGTGCAATTATATTACTAATAGTAGTAATGCAGAAACATAGAGATTAATTTCATTTTCCTTGACACAACCATACCAGATCAGAATTCTCTCCTCATATGAGAGTTGCTTAGGGTTATCAGCAATTATCACTCATTAATACAGTTTTAAGGCTGGGATGCCGCACGTGCTATCCAGCACTTGTGTGTAAATCAATAGTAGAATAAACAATCTCATACACTGGGAGATACGCTTGTTGACTGTTTGATTGAGCAAAATGGCTCATATAGGCCAATTATTCAGTTGGATGGATAGAGAGATCAGCATTTGTAAGCCCATAGCCAGTTATGATCGGGTGCGCATCCTTTTCGCTGCGCTCCAGGCGCGCACATGCTTAAGAGCCTCCCGCTTAAAAGTGATTTTATTGGGGTTTAATCTGCAGGTTGCTGGTAGAGCATTCCACAGATCAACTGCCCTATACAAGGGACTTTTGCAATCGCTTAACTTGTTATCATGTGGGAATACCAGTTCAGCCGAGCTTTCTGATCTGGTGGTTCTGCCAGCTGCATTTGCTTGTTTCACATTTTAACCAATATTTTTTGTATCAAGTGCCTCAGAGTATAGGTACTTGTGCACCGTAAGAAGCAGCTGGATATTGAACCTTACATCCACATAATCTACATTACACTCCTTATGAAGACCTGCCACCAGATACTTCATGTTGGTTTGTTGACAGACTCTCAAACCTCTGTTTTGGACACGCTGGAGCTTCTTGCATGTCGCGCTTGTCAATCCGTTATAAAGGAATGTATAGGCATATGAATTAATCAATGTGAGTAGATGTACTTGTTTTCTACATTTTAGTTACATGTCATATATTCCTGATTATGTAGCGCTTCATAAGGGTCATTATGATGAGCATATTAGCATTTCGATCTTATTTATTAATCTATTATACACATATTATAGTCCCTGAGGTTCTTCATTAGGGAGTGTTCATTTATTAATTACAGGGGGGGTGGTGAGATTTCGCGCAGAGGGGCGAAAAATCTTTACGCCCCTCCCCCCTCGAGAGCGCGTAGAGCGTTTTCACGCTCCCCCTCGGCAAAGGCGCCGACAATTTTTCGCCCCCCCCCCACCTTGCTTAAAAGGGGCTGACATTTTTACGCCTCCCCCCTCAGGAGGGTCGAAATTTTTTACGCACCCCCCCCAATCCCCCCCCTGTAACTAATAAAAGAACACTCCCTTAATGATTAATGCATAAATAATGCATAATAACAAATATATTCGTTTCACATAAAAAGGCAATAGTTTGTTGAAAATAATTAATCTGTATCCAATACATCACATGCTGCACATTGAAATTCATCAATTTATTGAGGCTAACTTGAAATATATTATGCCACATATAAAAAGGACACATAAAGTGTCATTAGAACAAAGTTAATTATGTAAATACATAGAAAATGCTGTATTGCACAAGTAGTATAGTATGTATCGGAACGGGACTATAGTTAAGTACTGTTTATTACTCAATCGACATGCAGCCAATCAGAGGCCTCCATTTGGTCACGTGACCGGAAGTGACCTACTTAGGGGATTAGTGGTGACGTCACGTGACCTAGTTAGCCAATCAGAGGCCTCCATTTGGTCACGTGACCGGAAGTGACCTACTTAGGGGATTAGCGGTGCATTCTGGGTAACCCTGCAGCCAATCAGAGGCCTCCATTGGGTGACCGGAAGTGACCTACTTAGGGGATGGTGCATTCTGGGTAACCTACTGACCTACTTAGGGGACCGGAAGTGACGTCATATGACCTAATTTAGGATCACGTGATCGGAAGTGACCTGATGAGTCACGTGACCGGAAGTGACGTCACACGACTTAATGGCCAACCGGAAGCGACCTGATTGATCACGTGACCGGAAGAAGAAGAAGTTTTTTTTTTGTTTAGGATCCCGTGACTGGAAGCGACGTCGTCACATGAGTGACGCTTTAAGAGACTGCGCGACTTACTAGTAAAAGAAGCCGTATGATAATAAAAACACAACAATATTTTCTTTTAATTTTTTTTTATTTATTTTTTTTTCAATCTTGATAAACACTCTATTTTTGAAAAGATGCACACGCTTATTTTTTATTATTTTTTTTTTTTCATATCTCTAAAGGACTCGTTGTCACACCGTCAGAATGCACGCGACGCTTATAATACAAGTAGCGCACGCCGTCTTTCTCTATGGTGTAGGTGACCATTTTGTTTCGCACCACTTTGAAATTTCTATTTACAGCAATGAGAGTTTTTCGTTGGCGAAGAACATCCAAGAAGGCGTCTGGTTCCTGGGGGTTTTGTTTCTTCTGTACGCCTTTTGCACTCCATTTTTTGGATTTTCTTTCACCGGTGTCGCTGACTCGATCGTAGCAAATGTAAGTCTTAGGGTTGAGACTTAGGATCCCGTCACCTTCCCACTCCGCTTTCATGAGCCCCGAAGTTCTCAGATCGTGAAGGTACCGTCTCTCACAACATCCGCCGGGCGGCGCACACCATTCTCGCACTCTTTCCGTTTTTGTCTTCACGAAAAGCTCTAAGTGCTCGTCGCACACCGCTGTCGGAAGCCACTTTCGTTTCTCTCTGAAGTACGTCTCTCTCAGGCGAGGTTTCACTAGGTCATCCAACGTGGCACCGCTGAGAGCCATGTAAAGACTGTCGGTGTCCATTTGACAAAGGGCATAATCGCGCCGATCGACGAATCTATCCAAGAAGTCGTATGTGAACTCTAACATTTTCAACTTCGCGTACTGGTATACCATGAACCCTATCTGAATAGGGAGGTTGTTCTTGACCGTTTTCGGTTGTAGTTCGACTTCAAACAGATCGGAAGTCAACTCGGACGCCTTTTTGAAGCGCCACGAATTGGCCAATAGTTCGAACTTCCGACTGTCAGTGTATCTCACCGCCGTGTGTTTTTCTTTGTTGCAGATTGTTTTACCGTACGTAGCGTTTCCCATTAACTTGTAACAGTCTGACAGAATTTTCTCGTTCTCGTTCACGTCGCCACGTCTTCGCGCCGCCGTCACTTCGTCCGCGAAACCGGCAAAGGCGCGTTTAGGTAGGTATTCTACCACCAGCTGCACTTTGGTGACTATCAAACCGTGCTCTAAATACCACTTGAGAAGCGGCGTTCCCAAGAGAATATTTTTTCCGTGGTAACTCCCTATCAGACATCTCTGAGGCGTGCTCAACAGCTTTTCTTCCTGCGCAAAGTCTGACATGTGAGGACCTATGTCCGATTTTGAAACGGTCGCGTTCTTGAAAACGGGGGTCATTTCTTCGAAGTACTCTCGTAGGTGAGGCGGCGTAGTGATGTCCACTTGAACTAAACCGAACATTTTCTCCTCTTTCACAGCGGAAAGGATGTCGCTCTCGCTCATCGCGTTTCGAGACACTTTCAAAGCGTCAACCTTCCAGCGTTGTTGGGAGGCCTTGACCCGCTCATCTCGACGCTTCATCTCTCGCCATTCGCACTCCCACACGACGACCAGCTTGTAACCTAACGCTTTCAAGTAAGCGCTTACTCTGGTCGTTCTGTCGCGTCTCTCCTCTCTCAGTGAAGCGCACTGATATCGGTGCGACGGTATGCACTCGTGAGCGTGGAACCAACACCCGTGAAACTGGAAAACCGTATTAGAGGCCGCGTGAAATCCGTCCACGCGAATTCTCCGACAGCCTACCGCCATCTCGCCGCCGTTCAGAGCGTGGCGCAGTTTCACGTCGCGGTCGTGCTCTACGAAGCGTAACCACTCCAAAGCGCTGTGAGAGTTTCTTTGCCTGATTTCGGGCTTGAACTCGGTCTCGGGCCGTCTCACCGCGTAATAGCCCGTGCAGTGCGCTTCGCTCATGCAGCGCAAGTACAGAGAGTTAGCGTCTAGTCCTAGGATGTGTTGGCACGGTCTCGCTTCTTCGCCGTACTTGTGCTCCCTTATCCGCGTGGTGCCCTTCTCGTGAAATCTATGGAAGATGATGGAAGGACCGCCGACTAGATTCTCTTTGATCAGAGCGTGGAGGACGGCGTCGAACTGGGGAAACGTTGTGAACGCGTCTTCTAGGTTTTGGAAGAGGAAGCGTAAAGTCAAACCGGCGAGAGAAACTCCGTCTTTCAACATGTCGATGCCGCGATCTTGGAAAAATTTAGCGTGATTTTTCAGAGCTTCTATGAAAGGTTTCACGTCTTTGTTGTTGTAGTGGATCAAGTAGTCTTCCATAGTTTGCATCTTCTCGTCGGACCAAACTTTCTGACATGCGGCGTAGTCGGATTCGGACATTTTGACGCCCGTCAGCTCGCTGTCGAAAGCCGATCTCGGCGGCAGCGTTCTGTTTGCCAGTTTCCTGGTAGACGTCATCCATTCGTAAGGAAAGTGACCTTTCTCTTCGTTCCTGGTGAAAGCTCGCAAATAGGTCGCGTAGTTGTAACCGGGTGCCAAATAGTTGACTACGTCCAAGAAAACCGTGTGCTGTGTGTAAACCGCCAAGTATTGATTGCTTCTCTTTATGACGCTGAATTCTTGGTTTCTTCGGTCTCCGGAGGCGAAGAACGAGTGAAGGCGTATTTTGATCAGGTTCAAGTCGTAACGCCCCGAGTTGAAGCCCACCACTGGAGCTTGACGGATGTATCTCAGAAGACGCTTCTTCAGTTGAACTAACGGGTGTCTGGTCTGAGCCGCAGCGAAGCCGCCTGGAGAAGGGGTAGTGAACGTCGCCTCCTCCAGCAGGAGAGCTTCACCTATCACCGCATCTAACTTCGCTAACGTCGGTCGGTAAAGTTCTAGCACAGCTTCCCCGATCGCTTTGGCGTTCTCGTTTATGTGATTTAAAACTCGGTCCAACAAGGGGTCGGAATCTGCGTCGGACGCTCTGACGAAGCAGACGGGCCCCTCCCACCCCGGAAAGTCGGATGCGACGCTAGCCGACAAAGGGACGTGATCCCACAGCAGGGACACGTGCTCCGTCGACGGTTCTTTGCACGGTCTGAAGAAAGCCTCGAAATCGAAGGCGATCTTGTAAGGGTAGATTCCGGAATGTCCGTCGGGGGGAAAAATGGAGAAGTCTGCTAGCGCTTCGAAAATCGTTCTCGAATTTTGGTAGATGCCACCTACGTAGCGCAACTTGACTTGTCGGCAAGAGGAAAGCTGGTTCCTGTGTCTCTTCAGCAAGAACTCGGTGGTGAACGCCGCCTTACACTTGCAACATTCGTATATGCCCGCGTACGCGTTGAAGTCCGTGACGAGAGAGACGTGCAAACCGCCTTTCGCCGTCAGGTGTAGGTTGACTTTACCTCGGGCGGCCACAGTTCTGGAAGGCGGTCTGATCAGAGTAACGCGTCTTCTCAACTTCCGCCCCGGCACTTGACGCGACGCGGTGTAAACCGCTATTTGTACGTCAAACAAGTTCTCTAACGCGGGTAAGTCGCGGATGTTCAGACCCGGAAAGGATTCAGGTGTGGCAGCGGGACAGAACTGACGTAACAAATCTGAAGCGCGCTTGCTGGTGTTGTATAAGTGAAAGGAAATGCAGCGGAAGATGCAGAGGTTGTCCTTGTTGGGAAAATCTAACACGCCGCTTCTCTTTCCAACTCGACCGGCCTGAGTGATCCTACCGCCTATGGGGAATTCCCCCGGTCCCATGTAAACGCAGATGTTCAAATTGGTAGGAAAAAGAACGTGCCACTTGGTGTCAGCGTCGCAAAGTTTCCGTACCTCCTCGCAAGCGACGGTGTTTTGCATCTTTGAGAGGAGCTCTTCCAAAGTTTCTGAATTAGTTACAGTAGGGAGCGGTTGTATGAGAGTTGCGTTGTTCTGGGAGGCGTGGAAGTAGCGCAGTTTGCTCTTGTCTTCTCTGTGTTGTAACAGTAAGCCTACCGAGAAACCCACTTTGTATCTGAATCTTTGTGTCAAGTGAATGCGACGCATAGTATCTACAGCGTCACTCAACTCGCCGGTTGGTAGCCTGAAGTTTGTTACACTCACGCGAGTCCCGTGCATCCTGACGCCCGTTTGTATCGCAGGCCAATTCGCCGTGAACGTTTCCTCCCCGTTCGGTACAGCACATATGCGCGGAGGGACGGTCACCCCGTCCAGAGATTCGCGTCGACAAGCGCTCTTTCGGCAATCCCCTTCGCCGCATAGAGGGCAAAACTTAGCTACTACTCTACAATTTTCTACGTGTCTCTCGTGGTTGTACGCTCTTTTAAACATTTTGAAACACTTTTCGCATACGTACTGTGTCATGTTTTTTTTTCACTCGGTTACCAACTACTTAGCCGTCTAACTATCTATCTATCTATCTAGCCATCTATCAATCTGTCGTCTATGTAACTATCTTTCTGTCTGCTGTCTGTGTATCCGTCTGTCTGTCTGTCTGTCTGTCTGTCTGTCTCATACAGCGTACGTCAAACGCTGTGTGTGTGTGTGTGTGTGTGCGCGCGTGAGCGTTGAGCGTCTCTCATTCCGAATCTATGCCGAGATATTTCAGAATGATCTCTGTTTTGTCATCCAACTCTTTGAGCGCTCTGGCGGACAGCGTCACCCCCTGCTGTGTGGGTTTTTTGTCAGGACCTTCGTACTTGCGCACGTGGACGAGGTTCTTACCGCTGTAGTAGCTCACAGCTGCGTACACTTCGCCCGCCTCATCCAGCACTGCGAACCAGGGGGTGTGATTAGGTTTTCCTTGCGCGGCCGCTGTGTCGCGTATGCGCACCACTGCGCGGATATCGGCGATGCGTGCTATGAGCTCGCGCAGCGCGTCGGCCGTGAAGTGCACTCGCTTGCTTCTGGTCAGAGACGCCTCTTTCACCTGGCCGTCTTTTGTGTAGCGCGGCCTCCTAGACAGTCTAGCCACGTCCTCCCAGATCTCCAGCGTCAAAGCTCCGTCTAAGCAGAACTCTAACCCGAGTGTTTTCTCTGCTTCTTCTCGTCCATCTCCTTCTTTTTCTTGTATTTTTCTCTTCTTAGTGGGCCTTGTTGTTCTGGAACTCACCTTAGAACGTTTCACACCCGCAGGATGAGTAACACCATCAGCGTGAGCTGAATCAGCAGCAGAACCGATAGCAGGAGCAGCGTCAGCGCTGGTGGTATCGGAGGTCTCGTTGTTGGAACAGCGCAGCCACACGCCGTCCGTGCTGTGTGTAGCGGTAGAAGATGAAGCGCCGCCGCCGCCCTCGTAAGGTGGCGGTGAGGGCAGTCGCCACGGACCGGACGGGGGGGCGCTAGCAGTGGAGGAAGTGAGGTCGAAAGGTCGAAGAGGGAAGCCGAAAAACGTACCGCTCACCCCTTGCCCTTCGGGTTCTTCGTACGCCTCGTCGTCAGCGTCGTTCTCTGTCTCACCCTGTTGCTGCTCCTCCTCCTCCTCTTCTTCTCGGTTCAGGGGCTGAGTGTCCGAATAGCTGTAACTCTCAGCGCGAGCGGCGTCGAGGGCGTCCGTCGATGTAGTGGTGGAGGAGAGGGGCTGTGCAACGTGCGGCAGGTCATCAAAGTCATCAACAGTAGTGGGGAGGTAAAAACCCGGTTGCCAGTACTGCGCTGTGCCAGGAGCGTTGTCGTCAGTAGTAGTAGCAGTAGCAGCAAGTGCAGCAGAAGCAGCCGCAGCAGGCGCAGCCGCAGCAGACGCAACAGTAGCAGGCGCAGCAGCAGCCTCAGCAGGCGCAGCCGTAGCAAGCGCAGCAGTAGCAGGCGCAGCAGCAGCAGCAGCAGCAGCAGCAGCGGCAGGCGGGACGGCGGTAGCAGCGGCAGCGCGCTTAGCAGCAACGTGTACCGTCGCGAGTGTAACAACGTCGCTAGCACGACGACTGCTACCAGTAGTACTACTAGTACTACTACCACTACTACTACTACTGCTACTACTAGTGCTACTGCTACTAATACTACTACTACTACTACTGCCGCGAGCGCTCGCTACAGCAGGAGGGTGATAAGACCAACCGGCTGCGGCGGTAGTCTCATGTTCAGTAGCAAGAGCAGGCGCTGACGCTAAACGAACGCTGTTCCGCGTAGTCTTCTTGTTCTTGAACGCCGCTAGCTGTTGTCTTTTGCTCATGGTGGTGACTGTAGAGAGCAGCAAAAAAGAATGAGTGAGTGAATGGAGGTTTCCAAGCCCCTTATATACGCCTTCTCGCTTCTAGAGCTAAGCTACTTACCGACCCTGTTCAGCTGCCGCCGGCTGGCCGGCGACCATTCACAAAGAGAAACAAAAAGACATAAGGCATGACGTTTTCAGCTGGATCCCTTTCCCCCCCCCTCTTTTGAGAGATCGACTGTGATGATGAGCTAAGCCGCTTACCACCCTGTTCAGCAATTCAACGCGCATTAGCTGTATAAAGGGTTAAGCGGTTGCTGCCTGCCGTCGACTGACCGGCGGCGGCCATTCACAAAGACATAAGGTATGACGTTTTCAGCTGGATCCCTTTTTGAGGGATCCACTGTGGTGAGCTAAGCCGCTTACCACCCTGTTCAGCCATTCAGCGCGCGTTAGCTGTATAAAGGATTAACGGTAACGGTGATGAGCTTACAGTGTGTATACAAAAAAAAACTACAGGAGGCGTGTGGCGTGAAGCAGGACCCCCCCCCTAAGACGAACGTGTCTGTCTGTGAGTAGAGGCGTGTGCATGTGGTGAGCGACTTAAGTGTAAGACAAAAATCGCCACCTCCTGCCGTGGTGAGTAGACCGGGCCGGCCAGGCGGGCGGGCGGCCGGCTAGTTCAATAGGGAGGGGTGACAGCTGCCTAAGGCTGTGCATGAAAAAAAATCCGATTTTCACCTGACCTCTGACGTTTGTTACAATGAATGTCAGAGGGAGGGAGACGTCCTCGGGTAGGGGGTAGGAGGTATTAAGGCTATGAGTGAGGAAAAAACACCGTTTTCAGCTGGTCTCCACGGATAGCGATGCCACACCCCCTCGTCATCTAAGCTCTTAAGGAGCGGAGCGGCTGAAAAAGCGTCATGCGGACAGGGCGCTAGACAGCTGGAGCGCTGTTGGAAATGGGATTAAACTCCCTCTGTATAAAAAGCTCTCATTTCTGTTGGAAAAAAAACATATCACCTCTGACCCCAGTAACGGCTACTACCACCACCACCGCCACCACCACCACCGCCGCCACCGCCGCCGCCGCCGCCGCCGCCGCTGCCGCCGCCGCCAAGACGAGACGAGATGGCTCAAGCTATTCCACTTTCAAGCTCGCCTTCACCGCCCGGTGCGCCTGAAAAAAAGTTAATGCGGCTTGACGACGTGAGACGCGGCGCGAGGCAGCAGACCGATGATGGGGAGACCCGACAGGTAGGACAGCGGCGGTTAGCCTATAGCGACGCCTTGCTTCGTCAACTAGGTAAAGAGTTGAGCGGCTGTTGGAGAGAGTTGGGCAGTAGCTTAAAAGTCAGCGCCGCCCGTATGGATGCTCTAGTAGAGCGCAGTGTCAAGACACCGGAGGAGCTGTGTACGGCGATGTTCCGAGTGTGGTGGGGTGAAACCCCGCATCGTCATAGATGGGGCGAGCTCGGTCGCGTCTTCACCCGCATAAGACGCATGGAACTGTTGGCTCAGTGGATGGCCCTTCTCCACAGACAGGGGTTGGATTTCGAAAACCCCGACTCGCGCGCGATGCACAAGCACTTGGGCACCCTCGGCAGACGTCTGGGTAGCAGGTGGAAAGAGGTGGGGGACCATTTAAAATTGTCGCCTGAGAGGTTAGATAAGATCGCTGAAGAATGCGAATACGGAGGAAGTCCCGCTGAGTGGGCCTTCCGAGTGTTGAAAATGTGGCAAGATGAAGCTGACGGCGCCGGCGGTACGCCTTTTGAACTCCTTCGAGTGTTGACTGAGGACATGGGAAAGTTTGGCCTCGGCATCGCGATATTACTTGACTTTATCAAGCAAGAAACAACGAGAACGACGGACATGTGAATTGTTGTGTTTTATTTTCATACGTCTTCTTTATTAGTAAGTAAAAAAAAAAAATATCATAACAATTAAGACGCGCGATCTCTTAAAGTGTCACTTCCTCCAGTCGCAGCTGATCGCCTCATCGCAGCACGTGATAAACAAAAAAAACACGAAGAGACACGCTTCTTCCTCTCGAGAGGAAGAAGCGTGTCTCTCGATTGAAATCTTTTTCTTTTCTTTTTTTCTTAAAAGAGACAAACGCCCCTTAGAGTGCTCCCCCACCCCCCTAGAGTGCCCCCCTCCCCCCTCCCCCCCTCCCCCCCCACCACCCGCCCCATGCATCCTAAAAGCGCCCCCTTCCCCATGCATCTTAAAGGGGCCCCCCTCCCCCCCTCCCCTCCCCTCCCCCCCCTTATACACTCTAAAGAACGCTTCTACCTAGTTCAATAAGTCACTTCCAGTCGCTCGTAAAACAATAAAAAATGAAAAAAAATGAAAAAAAAACTTATATCGTAGTGTTTTTTATTAGTTTACCGAAAAAAAAATAAGAGACTCGCCTCCTCCTCCAAAAAAAAAAAAGATATCACATTTTAAAGCCCGTGACCCCTTAAAGACGCTCATCTCTTCATTAAGTCGCGTGACGTCACTTCTTCTTCTTCTTCTTCTTCTTCTTCTTCTTCTTCTTCTTCTTCCGGTCACGTGATCAATCAGGTCACTTCCGGTCACGTGATCCTCAATGAGGTCACTTCCGGTTGGCCATTAGGTCATGTGACGTCACTTCCGGTCCCCTAAGTAGGTCAGTAGGTTACCCAGAATGCACCATCCCCTAAGTAGGTCACTTCCGGTCACCCAATGGAGGCCTCTGATTGGCTTCAGGGTTACCCAGAATGCACCGCTAATCCCCTAAGTAGGTCACTTCCGGTCACGTGACCAAATGGAGGCCTCTGATTGGCTAACTAGGTCACGTGACGTCACCACTAATCCCCTAAGTAGGTCACTTCCGGTCACGTGACCAAATGGAGGCCTCTGATTGGCTGCATGTCGATTGAGTAATAAACAGTACTTAACTATAGTCCCGTTCCGATACATACTATACTACTTGCACACAACCTGGGGCACAGTGGGACATGATATGTGATGTGGTTGTCCCACTGTGCCCCAGAGGTTCCCCTGATTGATTTTGGAATGTAGGTCACTTAATACGGCATTAATTCCTTCAAATACTATGCTCCAGTTGAGTGTTTCTAAGAGGTCTGCCAAACCCTAGAAGGTGAAATAAGAATCTTAATAGCATTAGTCAAAATGAGATTTCATCAGAGTCAATGAAATTGTACTTAGGAGCCTAAAACATGAGTTATACACATTTACCTGTAAATTGTCCTGGTGTCCCACATCAGTTCATGATGGGAAGTTCATGAATCCCCTCAGCCTCTTTTTCAATGGGGGAGCAAAAGAATTCCCTTTTTATTTTTAGCTACAGGGCCTCTGTTCCACTGTGTCCCGTGTCCCAATGAGCCCTGGACTCCCCTACTCCTTTTGCACCCCATTTTCTTGAGAGTCCATAGCTTGAGGCAGAGATGAGTGAGGGAGATATATAGCATGTATATAAATAACTATCCAAACCACGATGGGTCTGAAATCCACTATCGCATAAAGCAACCAGGACAAAAACAAATTAGATAATCTGAAAGAAAAGGAAAACCTGGGGGGGGGGACCAAGAGTGAAAAGCGAGAAACCGTTTTTTAGAATCTCAACTAGGGGCCTGTGAGGCAGGTGGTTCCCCTCGCCATGACTTATTATACTAGTTGGGTCCACTAGTCGAGTGAGTGAGACGCTGCAAAGGGAGATTGGTAGTCCCTCACAGACTGTATGGATGTACCAGCACTGGTCTGCCCCCTGGTGGGACTTTCTACAACTAACTCCACACTGCTACTGATATTTGCAGATTGCCCTTCCTTTAATAAATGTCATAATCTTCCTTTCTCCACCATTGAAGTGCCATACTTTGACATTATTTATAGATATCTTTATCACTCTATTTCCTATTTGTCATACCCATAGACTCCTGCATGCCTGAATGTTGATTGGGTTAGCACTAAGACTCGTATTCTATGAGTCACCTTGGCGAATTTGTATGCAATATGATTGGCCAAATTCAGAATTGATTAGCCAAAATTAGTCATCATATTTAATCACAGTTTTCACACCATTTCTAATCCATGGTTGGGAAAAATGGGGAACTACAGCTGCATATTTATAATTATGTTATAACAGAATGTAATCAAACTGACTGACTTCTCCATGATTCTCTTCTTTCAATGATACATCACATTGCTATAGTGAATAGTTATAAAATGGCGAATTTCTAGTTTTTTTAATTAGGCATGTCTAACTTTAATTCGCCATTGGAAATTTAGCGACTGACTGGCAAGAACCATTTAAGATGGTATCCTTATTTCTGTTGCCAAATGTAAATGAGTATATATTACATTGGTGAAATATGGATGATAACCATCTTTATGATCCTAATATAATAGTATAAATTAGAATAGTACACATGAAATACTTAATAATGATGTGTGATAAAAATCAAAATAGAAAGACATTGTATTTTTCAAAGCACATGTTGCAGTCTTTATTGTTTCCTATATGATACAGAAATGGTTGCACAACAGATTTTCCTGACAAATCAAAACGCACATTTATTGTTCCAAAAGCTCAGGATTCATAAACACTATGTCAGCACATAACGCCGCTCCGTTACCTTAGCACATGTCTTGTATCATTACCCGCTTAGTTCAACACCTCCCTACAGCATCGGCACACTTTGAGATTCTTTGCGTTAATCAATAATTATTTGTAAAACAATGGCTGAACATTCATTTCCATTTTTGGGAGATAAATCATTCATGTATAACTTTGAGAAATTGTCCACATTTCTCATTACAACTGAGCGGAGAAACACAGATTATACTCAGCCTATTTCATTGTAACTGCAGTATAGGTGGGACAGTGGCAGAACACAGAGAGACACAAAACATGTTTTGTTGTGTTTGCGACATTACAATATTAACCTGAAGGAACATGTAGGAATTTTCACTTATAAGTATAAAATTCAGAAGCCAAGGGGGTTGGGTCATACAAAGCTTATTATAATTTTGGTCCATTAATTCAACTTCAATTTGTAATAGTGGTTTATGCAACATCACAAGGTTTCCAGAGACATGTGGCACATGCGAGAAATAAATATACAGAGCCAAGAGTTCTCATTAAAATGCCTGGAAACATACTAGTTTTTGAGACAATGTCAATCATCAGGCTGACGACGCTCACATTTTTCATTGTGTGAACTGGAATTCAGACCTGGCTTCCAGGCGGGTATATCGACCAATGGGAATCAGACACACATAGGACTATGGTTCAAATAATCAGGCTTCTACATTTGGATAAGAAGCTTGTAGATCATGACAAACACCCTCCATATTTTACACCAACAGACTTCATGGTACCTCTATGATGTAATACACTTAATACCTCTATGATGTAATACACTGACATGTACCACTATAACCTGGCCGTGCTGTAGGTGTGACACCCGGGGGGGCCACTCTCGTATTTATGGATACCATGTGCGTACATCACCCTGAATTAGGACCCCTTTTACCGGGACAAAAATCCACCAAAACACCCCCCTATTGGCGGGATTACCCCCTAATATGTGAAAAAACAGCTCCCTTTTAGTAAGACACCACCCTGAATTGGCCAAAACGGACCCCCTTTTTCCGGGATACTCTAAAATGGCCAAAATTTGGACCCCTTTTGGCGGGATACCCACATAAATTGGGCAAAATTGGACCCCTTTTGGCGGGATACCACCCTAAATTTGGGCCAAATCCCAGGAAAAATAAAGCCCTTTTAACAGGAATTTTTTGGACTTTTTGGTTGGATGTTCTTGACCTAAAAACATACCCCTTTTGCCCAAAAATGGCCCAAAAAGGACCCCTAATGGCGGGGCCGGACCCGCCAGTGGGGCCCAAAAGGCACCCCTTTCCCGGGATTTTGTGTACGCACATAGTTACTATAGACCATATAGGGAGTGGCCCCCCCGGGGTGTGACACCACAGTGACTGCAATGTAAGGGTCAGGTTACTTCTATTTGTACAACCTGGCCGTGCTGTAGGTGTGACACCACAGTGACTGCAGTGTAAGGGTCAGGTTACTTCTACTTGTACAACCTGGCCTTGCTGTAGGTGTGACACCACAGTGACTGCAATGTAAGGGTCAGGTTACTTCTATTTGTACAACCTGGCCTTGCTGTAGGTGTGACACCACAGTGACTGCAATGTAAGGGTCAGGTTACTTCTATTTGTACAACCTGGCCTTGCTGTAGGTGTGACACCACAGTGACTGCAATGTAAGGGTCAGGTTACTTCTACTTGTACAACCTGGCCTTGCTGTAGGTGTGACACCACAGTGACTGCAATGTAAGGGTCAGGTTACTTCTGTTTGTACAACCTGGCCTTGCTGCAGGTGTGACACCACAGTGACTGCAATGTAAGGGTCAGGTTACTTCTACTTGTACAACCTGGCCTTGCTGTAGGTGTGACACCACAGTGACTGCAGTGTAAGGGTCAGGTTACTTCTGTTTGTTGAGACTGCATCTTTCTTACTATTAACAGCCAATGGTGCCTCAAGGCTTCATGTTCATTTGTCATCACGATGCATGAGTGCAGCACGGCGAGTAACTCACCAGCGCTGTATCCATGCTTTATGATGACAAATGTGGATGAAAGCATTATACAGCCCTTAAAGGGTTAAAATGACCATGTGCATCTATCCTGACATGTGCTTTCAGAATTTCTGCAAATTCACTAAATATATATATTTACAAATAGAACTCTTATAATGTGGCATCACACATTGTCGACCTTTCGATTGTTGTCGCACACAAATCTGAACCCATTTCTATACTTAGCACTCATTCAATTGTTGTGTTTTATGGTCAATATTAGCATATTATGTTGAGTGTAAATGATGATTTGAATTATATAATATGTGAAAATAATAAAATATATAAACCCTTCATAAACATAAAATCCAAATTACCAATATCATTATGCAATTGAACTTTACAATATTTACAATGCTTGCACCATTTCCAATGTTGTGAATTAATTCAAAACAGATTTTGTTCTCTGTCTATAATTGATTTGTTTTCTTCATAATCCAGTGATTAAATCCAGTAGAAAATGTAAATCATGAATAACACATAAAATCATGGATTTCGCCCAGAAATTAATTGAATGTGACACCATTATATTAAACAGTCATTATACAAATCAAGATGTAAATAATATAATATTAGAAAACAAATAGTTCACAGACGCGATTAGAAATTCAAACGAGACACTCATAGATCACTATCATCCAGTCAATACAAACAAGAGACAACAAAATAATATATTAATGATATAATATCAGTCATGGCAGTAGTTGGGACATTATAAACAAATATACAGACAGTTTGTACAACTGCTACCTAAAGTAGCTCTCACTACATCAACCCTATAGGAGTCAATGCTAACTCATCAGTAGCCAACTTTATTTAACACTACACATGGCCACTCAATATTATTAATGTATTAACAATTATTTACAAAACCCTCATGGCCCTATATTGATATAATAACTAAGACATGTGCACCAAACTGAAGAAACACATCATTATAAGCCACACACTGATTGAAAATCAAAATATTCTCCAGTTATTTCTAAAATATCTCCTGCTATTTTAAATTCACTTGGAAGTCTCAGATTCATTCATTAAAAGCAAACCGGGGCAATATTCTACAGTAAAAACACTTTTCCAATATCTATAGTTTTTTTTATTGATTGTGGGTTGCTATAGTTTAGACTGTGATTCCTTAGGCTATCAAACACTTCAGCATACAAATGCACCAACTACAAACCTTATTTACTGGTGCAAAACCTTCTGGATAACCAAGGTCATTCAAGGTTACCCCAAGGTTACTTCAACCTTCATTACCTGTGTCCAAGACTGTGCTATCTACTCTCTGATCCTAGTGTGACACCTGAAAGAGCAATAAGAGTCCAAGGTCATTCAAGGTTACCACAAGGTCACTTAAAGGTCACTTCAAGGTCACCAACTAAAATTGAAACCACAACAGAGATGCAGGACACAGAAATCAGCCTCGGTAATCCACCACCAACATTAAAAGCAGCAACCAGAGTCGTAGAGCGCCGCCGAGCAAATAGTTGTAATCAACCCGCATAGTTACAATTGTTGTTTCTCAGATAGAATAGCTGTAATTGGTCCTAAGGAAGCTCTCCACTTGTTTGTTATAGGTAGAGAGTGCCTCTAACTGGAGAAAGCTGTTTGATGAACCAAAGCTTGTCTTAGTCTATGAGTAGTTTGCAGTAGATATAAGTAGCCTGCAGAGGACCCAGTCATGACTAGGTGTCCTGATAGTTAACAGTCTTTTAGTAGTGAAAATTCAGTTCCCCAGTAAAATAAGCCACTAGACTGAAGAAGCATATCTGGTGATTAAACAATTCATTATTATAGAAGTCTACAAGATATGCCATGTTAGTGTAGGTAAAAGTTTCTTCTGCAATAGTTGCTACTACATAGGCAATTAGAATTAGGTCTACACTATTAAAGTAAACACTAATAATCAAGTGCGGCGAGGCACAATTAAAAATGGCAGCCCTGAGAGCATTGAATCACATCTAGTTATGTCATCTGCCAGTACAATTGATTTTGCTTTGTCATCAGTAAAAGTTACTCTCCAATTTCACAGAATCAAAACCAAAATGATAATTTTCAAAATGAATTGACAACCATGCGTCAAACCCACAAAAAAGCTACGGCCACACCAAGTCATGCAGTGGATTTACATATTGTAATTGTATCGTCATAATCATCGTCGCAGTAATAATTCTTCCTCTATGCATTATCCTCTGGCCAAAATAGAACTAGTATATTTTTGCAATATATATATATGTAAGTAAGTATGCTTGTTAAATAGTTCCTAAATTGAGAATGACTAGATTTTCTCCACTTCCCGTCATTGTAGATGAGCTTATATC
Source organism: Harmothoe impar (assembly GCA_947462335.1). Classification (NCBI taxonomy): domain Eukaryota; kingdom Metazoa; phylum Annelida; class Polychaeta; order Phyllodocida; family Polynoidae; genus Harmothoe; species Harmothoe impar. Next base: position 71,216,344 of record OX381713.1, read on the forward strand.
ACAGAGTTAAAATGGCGAATGGGAAAGCGAGACACTTCTGAACACTATATTGTATGTATCTTTACCTACGGTATGTGTAGTAAAGCTCCCAATGCTAAATGACACTCAACAAGGGTGGATGACATTTCATGACAGTATTCTTACAGTTAAATCTTTAAGGCCTGGCTTAATCCAGCAATGCATTGCCAGTGAACTATACATTGGCAAGGTATTGCTGCATCGTCCCGACAAATGAATATGAACCTTAAGACATCATGCAATCCTTTTAAAGGCTTAAAGGTTTTCATTTCTTTGTTGAACAGCATCTCTTAACACTGATAAATGTTGAGTGACATTTCACAAGGGGACATACTCGCTACACTAAATATGTAGGATTAGTCGTTCGGCTCTTAACTACATTTTGCTTCCGCTAAATTTGTAACCAATAGGCAAGGCTTTACAGTCTGGCAATGATGGGCAGCATTTAGCGCGTGCTGGGAGAATGCCGGCCACTGCCCGCAGAGGCAGCTACAGGCAGCCGTGAGTGGGGCTTAGTGACGTCACTTCCCTTGACGTCGCTTCCCTTTGTTTTACTGGCCCCACTTCTGGCTGAGGTGGGACGTGTTCTCCGCGGAGACTGTGTCAGAGCTTCTCTCTTTTTCACAGCAGTGGTGGGTTTCTTTTTGATTGGTTGTTGTTTCTCTGGTTTTTCGTTATTCTCTTTAGTTTCGGAGGTTGAGTTTAGCGAGGTGGAGGAATGAGTGCGCTCAATGGATGACTCGACAGAATATGTACAGCCGCTGGAGTTACTTGGGGTTGGGGAGCTCCTTTCGAGGGAATCTATCTCAAAGTGATCTTTTTCATGCTTTTCCCCCTTCTGTATATCATCCGGGGATAGACTGGCGGGACTTCTACGCGGAGTAACTGGCGCATTCGTGTCCTTCTCCTTGACTTTAGGCTTGGTTTTAGCTGGGCTCATCTCAGAGCTAGAAATCAAGGAAGTAGTTGAGGAGACTCGATCGATGCCGTCCGCTCTCGGTGTACTAACCTGTTTTTTCTTGGATATTTGACCGGAGAGAGGTCGTAGCCCGGACGTCCTCTGGGCACGTTTTGCTGGTGTGGTCGGCCGTGAAGACACTTGCTTGGTTGGAGATTTAGGTGCTGAGGAGGCTTCATGTTTGGGGGCTTCCATCGGCGGCACGATATTAGGGGGAGGCACCACAAATGTAGACGATGAATAATCGGACTTGGGGGAATCTGGCCGCTCGATTGGCTCTGGATCAACTGCTGGGATGACAAAGGCCTCCCCCCTGGCCTTCCTATCACCATTGGTTGCTGGGGCTGCTGGTACGTCAATGATGCCCTCCCACGGAGGCCGCTCTTCTTGCGACCGACGCTTCATCTTTTTCGGAGTGTCCACCACTTCAGGCGGAGGCGGCATTATTCCTTCATCTTGAATCTCAATTTGCCGCCGGAGACGTTCGAGGCTGATCTCGGAGTCGGTGACCTCGGCCTCGGGCGGCCATTGGTGACGGAGGCATGACTTGCGGAACTCGGAGACCTCGAGGAGGGAGTCGATGTGGAGCTGGAAGTTGAGTCCGTGCGGCCAGATACAGTCGTGTTTCAGGATGAGGTCGTTCTCCATCACACGCAGCACCCGCTCGTCATCTACAACAACAACAGGGGGGATATCTTAGTGTATGGGCATTGTTTATTTTTGGGTTTGAAACTATCTTTATTTGCCAAATCCTATTTTATAAACATATGTTTTAGATTATAACAAATAAAATGAAGAATCCTTTTCCATTGTTTGCATTCTCAGTTCAATTATAAGCACATAAGGATGAGATTAAGATGAATTTAAGTACAGGTGAGATTTTTGATGTTTGATAATTGTATCCATGCTGGCCCTCAATATAACAATCATCTAAAGGATACATACATCATTCTTTAATATATAATTCAATAAAATTTAATAAAATAATATCCATATTTGTCCTAAAAAGTATTCTAATACATATATATTTTGATACAAGTATTTTGAAATGTTCATCCAAACACATTTCATATTGCAGGATTTCCTGATTGTGTCATTGTCCACTGCTCTGCATGGTGTATTGAGCAGGACAGAAATGTTACAATGGGAAACTGCTGCCCAAACAATTTAATGTTTCTTATCAAGATAGCATTTCCTGATATATCCTGGTGTCAGTCATTGATATCTGCCAATTCTATCTATGTCACATACCAAACTCTCATATTGAACAATTAATGGAAACTAAAATTTTGATTACACTAAATTCTTCTTTATCAATAGCTGAGGCAAGAAAATGACAAGCACAACTTTGGCATTCATCGACCGATACTATTCCTTGCGTATGTTCATTAAGTTACACCTTTTGTCCCCAAAACATATAATTAAAGGAAAAAATACAACAGAAAATGATAAACAACTCACAAATGGGAACTACCCTAAAGGAAGCTATACAGGTATTGTAGACTATTGACTATACTTTAGCTCTGATGTCTGTGAAGGTTGATAGCTATCATGTAATAACAACATGGGTTAATTTGGTGTCTATTAGAAAAGTGAAGACTATTAAGAATGTGTGTGACGTTTAGTCGCTGTGCATCTAACACGCTAGAACGCATTTCACACTTAGATAGCATACAGACAAATATTGTTCAAAACAATTATTTGTCTTATAGATTTGAGTTAATAGATAAAAGCTATACCATACTATATAGTGGAGGTGTATTAGGATAGAGACTCGTAGAGAGAGGTATAGGAGTAGTGTGTTACTAAGACAAAGGCACATTAGTATGTGTGTTGTCGTAATCTTGCATTGTGACATATTGTACCCAAGCAACAACATTATATATGTATACTTGTTAACATGTGTTATTTAAATCAATATTACCATAGAAAATAGAACATGAAACTTCCAAGTGGATTTGATAGTTAAAGTGTACATTTGGAATGATTAGAACTAAAAAGCTGAAAAGAGGCGATAGTTAACCATTTCATAATAAAAATGAAGATAAAATACCCCCCATACAAAGAGAGCATGAAATGAAATACTGAATTTCTAATTTAACTCCCAATCCTTCTTGGTATAATAGATTTATGTAGTGGATGGCTACATTGCATGTACACTTTATACATGATAATAAAATTGATGTGTTTGTGAGAGATAAAGAAGCCCATTGTGATGTAAGAATGTAATGCACAGAACTGTAGCAAGTGTACAAAATGGTGTAGAAAAACAACAATTAATAGTCCATTTTCAAGTAGAGCTTAGTCCTTATTTATATCATACTTTCTAAAATGTCCAATTTTGAGATTCCTGATGGATCCAATTCTTTTAATTTCCTTCTGCATTCCTCTTGTTTTTGGGGCCTAGAACATTTCCTCAAACTGAGCAGTTTAATTTAGCTTCTTAAAACTTCTTTATTACTTACTGTTAGATTATAAAGTAGAGTAGTGAAGGGCCCTCTACTCCACATGTGTTTCAGTTTGGTTAAAGGTGACTTTCTAGATATGTACTCGAGTATCTAGTTTCATTTAATTCATAGATCTAATTTTGAAAAGGTAACTATGGCAACCCTACTTGGAAATGGGCTAAATTATAGAATCTATTCACAACTCTTTAAAACAGACTAAGTCAAGACTGTTAATTGGTAACCATGGTAACTTATCATTAACTTCTCACCATCTAAACGCGGCAAGAACAATACAAAGTTAAGGTAATATTCAAGTAGCGTGAAGTAGCGTTAGCCGATTTTCAAGTAGAGTTCCTAGTTACGGGATGTTTACATCATAATGCTACATTTAGCCATTACTTTAAAGTCTGTGACAATGATCTCAGAGTTCTCCCCTATTCCCTCAGGCATGCTTTGCAGTGATATGTTCTGCACCTTATTTAGCTTTAGTTTATATTCCAGACAAGTTGACATTAAGATAAAGTCATGCAGGGGCAGTATTGTGATTAGTAGATGTTAGGTTTTTGGAACATTGGCGCGCGGGCCGCAGGAGTCAAGATGACCAAGGCCATTGAAGGGTTGACATTATGCATCAAAGCAGTATGGGATAAACACTCAGCAGCGATGTGTTACACAGGAACCTCAATGCATTATACCATCCTTAAAGGTCATATACCAAGCTTTTAAACTTCAATTCTGTGGAACCTCTCCCATTATATCCTCCTTGTAAATGGGCTATTATTAGAAATCAGGCCATAATGTCACAAAAGGTGATTAAAGCAATGGTGGTCAGCATATTGTACAATGGCTTGCGAGAATCTTATCTAAAAGTAAACTAAGAAAAGGAGTTGGATAGATATATGATAGAAAAAATTGTGATGCTCAATTTGTAAGTATGATGACTCAGCAATTTGCTATCAATGTATGGAAAACGAGACACATATAATATAATAAAAGGGACCCAAACCTAACTCAATACTTTTTTTTCAGAACCAAATTTTGAATTGGAAAATGTCAACGTGAAAATTTCCAAATAATGAGACTGACCTTTATAGTAGATGAAAAATATTTAAAAAAAAGATTCAGAGTAAATGTAATTTTGATTAAAAAGAGGAAAACCCCTTCTCATTAAAGCTAGCCTTCTCATTTGGTAAGACAAAAACGCTTAAAAGGAAAACTGGCTGGACATCTTGTAAAATAATGAACACATACAGTCAGCCCTCACTTCCTCGAATTTGGAAAATACAAGGAGAATGTCTGAGGAGGCAAATTATCTGATGAAATAAGTCCAAATGCAATGGAACATATGAGGCCAGTTGCAGGGCTTCTGTCCAAGGAAGTGAGGGTAATAAATGTTCAAGCAAGTGAGGGTCGACTGTAGATGAAAATGGTTATGGCTGTGTCCCACCAGATTGGCCCGATGTAAAAGTCTTTGACTAGGTGCCATCTTTGACCGGCTTGACAGAAAACGGTTTATTTAGGGCAGATGAAGATATAAATGGACTGAAAAAGTTTATGTAGGTTTTGAGGGTTAAAATAAGACATTTTCTTCATATCATCCCTTACATATCTCTTTTTTTCATGGTGGCCGGTCAAAGATGGCACCCGGTCAAAGACTTTCACCTTGGCCCAGTGAGACACAGCCCTATAAATCTGCTTATTTTCTAAATTTCAAAGAATGAAAAGACAGATTTAGTCTGATTCTCACCCTGGACGTTATGGGATGAAGTAGAAAAATACAGACCATATAGATGAAAATAGTCATAAATCTATTTTCTAAATTTAAATGAATAAAAATACGGATGTTGTGCTTACCCTGGACGTCTACGGGTATGAAGTAGAAGTCCCAGTCGGTGGACATGGTGATGATGAGTAAAGCGGCCAGGGGCTCCGTGATACATCCCTCAAAGGACGCCTTGAGCTTCTCCCCGACCCGGGCAAAGATGCGGTCAGCGCGCCCCACGTACTGGAAGCAGCCGTGCTCCTTGTGTTTAAACACGTACAGCCCGGGGCCGTCTATCTTCTCTTGTATCGAGCCGATCTACAACAGTATTAGGGGAAGTATTATAAACACGCACAGACCCGGGCCGTCTATCTTCTCTTGTATCAAGTGGATCTGTAACAATATAAGGGGAGTATTATAAACACGTAGAGACCGGGACCGTCTATCTTCTCATGTATCGAGCCGATCTACAACAGTATAAGGGGAGTATTATAAACATGTACAGCCCGGGGCCGTCTATCTTCTCTTGTATCAAGCCGATCTACAACAGTATAAGGGGAGTATTATAAACACGTAGAGACCGGGACCGTCTATCTTCTCTTGTATCAAGTGGATCTACAACAGTATAAGGGGAGTATTATAAACACATAGAGACCCGGGCCGTCTATCTTCTCTTGTATCGAGCCGATCTACAACAGTGTAAGGGGAGTATTATAAACACGGAGAGACCCGGGCTGTCTATCTTCTCTTGTATCGAGCCGATCTACAACAGTATAAGGGGAGTATTATAAACACGGAGAGACCCAGGCCGTCTATCTTCTCTTGTATCGAGCCGATCTACAACAGTATAAGGGGAGTATTATAAACACGTAGAGACCGGGACCGTCTATCTTCTCTTGTATCGAGCCGATCTACAACAGTATAAGGGGAAGTATTATAAACACGTACAGCCCGGGGCCGTCTATCTTCTCTTGTATCGAGCCGATCTACAACAGTATTAGGGGAAGTATTATAAACACGCACAGACCCGGGCCGTCTATCTTCTCTTGTATCAAGTGGATCTGTAACAATATAAGGGGAGTATTATAAACACGTAGAGACCGGGACCGTCTATCTTCTCATGTATCGAGCCGATCTACAACAGTATAAGGGGAGTATTATAAACATGTACAGCCCGGGGCCGTCTATCTTCTCTTGTATCAAGCCGATCTACAACAGTATAAGGGGAGTATTATAAACACGTAGAGACCGGGACCGTCTATCTTCTCTTGTATCGAGCCGATCTACAACAGTATAAGGGGAGTATTACTATTAGCTGTATGAATTCTTGGTAGGTTCTAAGCATATAGGGATCCCCGATTGCAGCACACTAGCTCGACCAAGTCTGGAGCAACATTTGAAATAGCAGTAATCCGTTAATTGACCCTTTAAGATTCGTGTTCATTTGTCTCAATGATGCACCAATGATGACAACAAATTAGTCATTACTGTAATCCTGAAAACTCAGTCTGGCTAGAGTCATGCATATCAATTCAGAGAAAGGACATCATACAATTGTTATCACTCATGTATGAATACAAACAAACTCCATCAGTTTAACATACTCATTGCAATCACCTGCAGGGATCCCAAGAGTGCACAGTTTTTAATTTAACTTTAATACCAGGGTAAAATGTACTTGAAATTAATAATGTGTGCTAAACCAAGGCAATTACAGTTTAGATCTATTTAGAAAACAACCACTTATCCCTTACCAGCTTCTGGGGCCCGTAGCGGGAGGTCCATGCCTTGGCCTTAGAGATGAGGAGATCCTTTAACGCGGCCGGCTTTATCTTGCCGGCTGAGTAGGCGTTCTTGTGGTCCCCCCACCAGCCGCTCTTAATGCGCATGTCCAGACTCTCTATCCGCTTACTGTTCAGGATCTGTTTGTAGTAGATGCAGATCTCCGCAAACCGCATGCGGTCCGACTCATCATCAAACTCCTCGTCACGGAACTTCAACGTCTGCACACAGTCGCACAGCGCCTGCACCTCCTTTGCACACGACGTGTAGTCGTCACGGTTACCGTCTACGACAAGCTTTTTGAACTTGAAGTAGTCAATGTTTTTGAGGTTGATGCGTGCGACGGCCATGTTGTGTTGTGACGTCACGTACTTCTCAGAGTTGGACAGAGGGCGCTGGGGCATCTGCAATGGACAGAAGGAATAACTTAATTATCAAGTTTTTTTGTCTTTATTAAACCCTGGAAAAAGTTCATCTATTATATTTTGTTATTTTTTCATTCAAATTGCTGCTGGAACAAAGACAACATGGCTTAGTTAGCAAGAAAAGTATCATTTGATGTTTATTCTAATACTTTTGGTTATTTTCACTCAAATTGCTGCTGTAGATTTGAGACATAAACACAATTATGAACCAGACATGTTAGTATTGAATTATTGGAGTAGTCATATAGATAGTCATCAAAGTTACTGATGTAAGAACTGCATCATATTGGTATACTATGAGAATGAGCACAGACTAGGTTTGACCATATAAATGCATGTTTCCTATCATAGCCATTTGAATGTCATATTTTCTAACCTTTTTCTCGACTCAACCTTCGGAGTATTTCTAGATATTGACAGTATAAAGCGGTATATTTGCGCGTACATAATGCATACAGTAGGCCTATAGTACGTGATCCATGGATGACACTCTGCAGCACAAGTTCAACCTGAAAATTATGAGTGTCAGCCTTGCGCTTACTTTGCCACCAAAAACATTTACATACTAAAGTCAAACCCAATGCTGGACATTGAGGAGCCTGTCTTTCATCCTCCAAGAGTCCAGCTTTGTCAGGCTCTGGGAAAATGGGTCAAACATGGCCAGACTCTTGAGCCATTTTGGGTTGTCAAGGCTCTAACTGAATGTAGCGTAGCCTGACTTTCACCAAAGCGCTTGACTTTAGTATGGAAGTGCTTTTGGTGACAAAGCCAGCGCTAGGCTGACACTCATATTTTTCTGAGTGATTGTACATCTAAAGCACCTTTATGTCTGTGGTTAATGTATGTAAAGTGTGAAGTGTGAACTATATGAATGCTTAACCCTTAAGAAGGGTATGTTGCAGTTTAGCAACATTTGTAGTCATGATGCACCAACACAATTCCAACAGGTAACCCATGAGTGTTGCATTGGTGCATCATGCCGTATCCAATAGGAGAGTATCCCATCAGATCGGGATGATACATGAATACAATACTAATGAATTACTCACCATGGCTGTATTCAAGCATCATGATAGCAAAGGACAGAGTGTATTTAAACGCTGTGCGGCCCTTACAGGGTTAAGCGGCGTATAACTGTGCTTGTCGTGTTTCACGTTTCTATCTACGAGTTGTTCATGTAAGGCGCTGTTAGCGTGTGCGATATAGTAAGCAACTATTAACGCTCGGGCACAGGAAAGTAGAGATTGAGATACAATAGATGAATTTTATTGCAATTTCACTACATTATTCATTTATCCGTTGATTGACTTTCATCAGAACTTGTCTATTGCATCTAAATGTCCAACTCCCTTGGTTTTGTATGAGTTGTATAAGACAAGCATTTCAGATATAATGGAATATAAGTTAGATATAAATGTATAGAATATAACCAAGATCTATGCTGCCAGCCAAATATGAGCAGATAAAAGGAGACTTGATAACATAGTTTTTGATTTTCATACCACACAAATATTTCAGCCAAATCATTCTCTAAAGAAACTTCAGAAAGGGTGAATGTTTTAAATAAAGATTGTGGTATGGATGAAGAATAAATATCATCTGAAAGCACACTAAAAAGGAAGACAGAAATTCATCCCAGGCCAAAAACACCAACACTTTAGACATCTAAGTAGGCTGTACATGATCTAAGAAATTGTTTGCCAATAATGTTATGCCTAAATATTGCATTGATAAAAGTAAAAAGGACAGTTTACTTTCAGAGCAAAATCATTTCATGACAGCTACATTTAATTTTTTGGAAAAGATTCCTAGATTTTGTACAACAAACTCAATTTACCCGAAATCAAAACCAAAACAATTTGTTCAAACACCAAAAGCCACTTCTACAGCCGGATTCCCCTTCTTACCCTGTGAGGTGGGAAATGATCAAAATGTGTCAAAATAATGTCAGATAAGGGACAAACCAAGTAATTACTGTGGGTGTTTCACACTTGTAGAACAATGATAGCAGCTCTAGACAATGTAAACCTGTACCTTGGCTGGACACGACTTAGGACGCATCTGGAGGAGGCAGAGGGATAAATAATAAGATGTTGTTAGTTTGGTGTATTGCCTTCTGTAATGATTAAGTGTATTATGGTATAACAAACACATTTTTTATATGCATACTAAACATTGTGCCCCAAGTCGATGCCACAGAGAAAAGAAGTAGAATCTGCTGTGACTCCCGACTTGATCACTGAGGTAAATCTCCCCAGGACTCTAAAGTGACTCCCTAACATTAGCAGGACTCAATAATAACTCTATAATAACTCATATTCTAAGACTCACTAATGATTGGGAGTCACTTTAGAGTCGTGGGGAGAATTACCTTAGTGATTGAGTCCCGACTCCTACTCACTGTGATTCTACTTCTTTTCTCAGTGTGGACACAATACTGATTCCTGCTAAGGGTAGTTTGGTGTATCCAACTGTATCATGACATCTTCCTTATAAATATTAAATGTCGTGCCCCAAATCAATGGCCACTTTATCGTGGAACATTAGGGTGACGCAGGTAGAATTGTACCAATACATTATACCAAGACAGATTTACCCTGAAATCCGCTCACATATCAGTTGTATGGAAATAGCAATTGTAGGAAAATAAGGACAGGAAAGTATAATCACGTCATGTCAGATATGAGAATTAGATTTACACCAGAAATGCTGCATTCCGTGCCTGTATTGAATACGCTATGTCATTCCTGATGGACCAGTGTAGGGCAGCGGCCCTTTCAAACAGGAACATCGGTATTTTTCACTGAAAGCAGGTAAAATTCTTTGCCAACCCCCCCAAGATGGTCGAAATGTATCCCACTTCCTCTACTGTTGATAAAAAGGATCACTCCCTAATGCACATGTATAGAACGCAGACCAGCAGCCCACGGCCACATTCACATGTTGGATATTACAGTAAAACCTCAGGTAGTACGCCAGTCAGATTGCAAGGACAAAGTCAAGGTGCGGCTGATACACCAGTTTTTAGATGTATACTACATGTACTAAAGTTGCCATGATCAACCCCCCTCTGTGGCTTATATAATTTGTCAAAGTTCTAGGGGTGCGGCCGCTGTGTGAGTTAGGTTTATACGCGGGGTTTTACGGTCCCACTATACCGAGTACAGCCTGACACCTATTGGGTGTGGACCATATTGCAGGTTTTACGGTACCACTACACAGAGGCAAATATCAGAGTCACCCAATGTCGCCAATACTACTCTCATACAAGGGTCAGGCACTGCTGGACTATAATAGATGGGTCAAGGGTCATTCTAGTGAGGGTCAGGCTAGGCTGGACATTCAATAACAGGCTGGACCTTGGCAAACTTGCTTGAAAGTCTGGCCATGCTGGATCCTCATGCCATAGTCTGGCAATGCTGGACTCTTGGGAGAGTCTCTTTCAGCCTGCAAGAGTCCAGCATTGCCAGACTATGGCATGAGGATCCAGCATGGCCAGACTTTCAAGCAAGTTTGCCAAGGTCCAGCCTGTTATTGAATGTCCAGCCTAGCCTGACCCTCACTAGAATGGCCCTTGACCCATCTATTATAGTCCAGCAGTGCCTGACCCTTGTCTGAGAGTAGTATTGGCGACATTGGGTGACTCTGATATTTGCCTCTGTGTATACTGGGTAGGGCCTGACACCTATTGGGTGTGGACCATATTGCAGGTTTTACGGTACCACTATACTGGGTATACAGCCTGACACCTATTGGGTGTGGACCATATTGCAGGTTTTACGGTACCACTATACTGGGTAGGGCCTGACTCTTATTGGGTATGGACTATATTGCATCTACAGCAATAACCGGACGTGTGAGATGAAAGATGAAAGGAGGGTCGGCATATGTTTCATTAATGTTTTATGAGACTGTCGGTGCATGCCTATACCTGAGTAGGTGAGAGATGTACCCTGGTACACAGAGGAAAATGTGAGAGTCACCTGGACTCACATGCTATAGTCAGATCCATGTCGCCAAAACCACCCTCATGTGAGAGTCTAGCTGACTTTGACTGTAGAGAGAGTCCAGCACTGCCTGACTTTCATGAGAACGAGAGTCCAGCATTGCCCGACTTTCGCCTTTCCACGGTCCAGCACTGCCTGACTCTCATTATGATGAAAGTCAGACAGTGCTGGACTCTTGTTGTGATGAAAGTCAGGCCGTGCTGGACTTTCACTGCAGTCAAAGTCAGGAAATGCTGCACTCTCATGTACGAAAGTTCAGCATTGCCTGACTTTCATACTCAAGGGTAGTCTGGCAATGCTGGACTGTACCTAGAATAGGGTGTCCCATTCAGTCTGCAGTGCGTGTCCCCAGCGCTACCACTGTGAGTATAGTGAGCCCATGGCACCAACCTCTGCAGTAGGACAGCCCCCTCAACATGTCAGTCTATGTCATTTCCGGGGGTTACTATTAATCTCCCATTATAATCAAACATATAGGGTTATTATATACACACAGGGGCATATCCCAGACTATCCCCGCCCTTTCTATGATAAATAGTTTAGAAACTATGGCAAAAATAAAGGTTTCAAGTAATACAACACATATATAATGTAATCATTCAAAATCCGGGGACCATACACATTATAATACAAATATTCAACAATAGAATGAGTGAAAAAAATGTGAGCTATCTATTAACGTTTCCCCCGGAAATTAACCCTAGTGATAGTCTAAATAACAACACTAAACCTTCATAGTAGCCAATATAAAAGTATACCCCCTGAACAGCAACGAATGAAATATCAAATTGGTAAAAGAAATTAGGTACTTAGCATATATAGATACATTATAATATTACATTGAACTTCATGTATTTCCTCCCCCTGTGTGTGGGGCTGCACACAGCGTCAACACACTGTGGTGAAGGTCCTCACTGTACCTTGAGTATTGGTGCCACCGGGCTGGTAGGATATATATAGACCAGCAGGGGTGAAATTATAGGGAGTTATTCAACTTTAAATGCTTCTCACACACGTCTCCTTGAATATATCATAATTATTTTTCTTACATTGAATTAGTAAAGGTCTTCTGTTTCTGACCTACTATCTAAATACTGCGTAAGACAATTAAATAATTTTCGATGGAACACCCTACCTAGAACAAGAGTCCAGTGATGCTAGACTCTGGCTATCGAGAGTCAAGCCAAGCTGGACTCACATATGGATGTGCGTCTAGCAATGCTGGACTTTGGCCTCAATGAAAGTCAGGCATAGCTGGAATCTCTTCTGTACAGTAAGGCTAGTTGCTTATTTGCATTGGGGAATGACCTTTTCAAATATATATTACCTCCCTGACATCTGTAAAAATAAATCCCATACAAAATAGTTATGTTTTCCTGAATAGGAAAGGGTGTGCAATCACAGACCAACAGTTATTTAGGTATGTAACAACACCGAAATACATGTACCAACATATGTCAGAGGTAATACCCAGAATCTCAATATATATTATTTCCAAATCCACAAAAATGGTGTCTAATACCCTACCATTAAATCTCAATAGTGCATTGTGTCCCCACCTGGTAGCGAACGAAGAAGTCAGGCTAACTGACCCTTATCCCAATGTCAGACATTGCCTGACTGTGGATAGAAAGTCAGTCTGACTCTGGTATGAACATCTGTCTACCCTGACTGTCATACAAGGATCAGGTTGACTCTCAAATAGGAGTAACTTTATGGGACTATCAAAGGAGGCTCAGCCTGACTGTTGTGAAAGTCCAGCAGACTCTCTTACCTGAGTCAGACAGTGCCTGACCCTGGGGTGAGTCCAGCTGACGCTCACTTTTTTCTCTGTGTACGACAACCCTGTCAAGGCAGCATGGTGCCTCATGGTACCCATTGGTTGTCATGATGCACCACCGCAGAGCCAGCGAGTAACTTATAAGCACTGTAACGCTTTAGGAGGGCATCAACCTAGTGCTACAACCCTTTAAGGACTGCTTGGTACAAGGCTTGGTGATGTTTATACACCGTCATGATAGAGCGCTAGCGAGTAACTCGCCAGGGTTGCATCAACCCTGTTGAGTCAGCTTGCTGCACCAACACTCCCCTAGTGAGTTACTCATCAAGGCTGCATTTATTCATCATGTATTGTCATCAAAGGGAATAGGACATTATAGCCTCATGCTGTCATTAAAGGGTTAACACGGTGGTACAGTACAGATCGATAGAGCACTGAGGGAGTGTGTAGAGTCTGGTACTACATAACAGGGCGGTGGAGGTTCTGTGTAGCTTCATATTAGTAACATTGGAAGATAGGCGGGAACCGTGCCGCTATACCTGCTTCATCAACACTCACCGGCTGCCGTCACACCTCCTACCTCCAGCCTTCATACCTGCCTGCCTGTCTTTCTCCCTCTTCTCTCACTGTCTCGCTCCACCCCCCTCTCCCTTCTCCCCTTCTCCCCCTTGTCTCCGCTCTCTCTCCCTCCTCTCCCTTCTCTCTCCCTCCTCTCCCTTTTCTCTATTCTCTTTATCCCCTCCCTCCTCTCCCTTCTCTCTCCCTCCTCTCCCTTCTCTCTCCCTCCTCTCCCTTTTCTCTATTCTCTTTATCCCCTCCCTCCTCTCCCTTCTCTCTCCCTCCTCTCCCTTCTCTCTCCCTCCTCTCCCTTTTCTCTATTCTCTTTATCCCCTCCCTCCTCTCCCTTCTCTCTCCCTCCTCTCCCTTCTTACCCTGCCCTCCTGCCTCCATACACGGTGTCTGTCTGTCTCTCACTGCCTCGTTCCTGCTGCCTCTGCCTTTGTCCCCATCGATCCCCATGTAGACTCTGACATGACATTGCAGTATAGACAGCTTGATATCAGTACCACAGTACTACAACCCTGATGTCCCGTGTGAGTTATCTACTTAACCCTTTAAGGGCCGAAGGGTTTGCCGACAACGGTCATAGCACATTAAAGTAGGATGCGGCCTTCAACCCTTTAAGGACGGCATCTCGCTAAAAGTTGACATTTGTCGTCACGATGTGCCACAACAGCACCAGTGAGTAACTTGCAAGTGCTGAATTGTTGCATCATGCCAACTCTCTGAAAGTGTCTCAACCCTGAAGGGTTTGCATGATGCTTGAATGCAGCCCTAGAGAGTTACTCACCAAGGCTGCATTAATGAATCAGATGACCAAGGACATGATGCATTAATGCATCATTCAGTCCTTAAAGGGGTTAAGTGTTGACAGTAAGCTTCTCTATGAGCTGCTCATGTGGATGAGCAGCTGATACCTGCTAGAGGCGCCACCTGGCGGTGTTTGTCCAGGTGCGGTAACCACGTGAGGTAACCACGTGAGGTAACCACGTGAGGTAACCACGTGAGGTAACCACGTGAGGTAACCACGTGAGGTAACCACGTGAGGTAACCACGTGAGGTAGCCACGTGAGGTAACCACGTGAGGTAACCACGTGAGGTAACCACGTGAGGTAACCACACCTGCCGCAGTAACAGGTAACAGCCCATGAATCGTGCAAGAGAGAGGGAGAGAGAGAGAGAGAGAGAGCGCGCGAGGGGGGGAGGGAGAGGGAGAGGGAGAGGGAGCGCGAGGGGGGAGAGGGAGAGGGAGGGGGAGAGGGAGAGGGAGAGGGAGAGGGAGAGGGAGAGGGAGAGGGAGAGGGAGAGAGAGAGAGAGAGAGAGCGCGCGAGGGGGGGAGGGAGAGGGGGAGAGAGAGAGAGCGCGAGGGGGGAGAGGGAGAGGGAGAGGGAGAGGGAGAGGGAGAGGGAGAGGGAGAGGGAGAGAGAGAGAGAGAGAGAGACAGAGAGAGAGAGACAGAGAGAGAGAGGCAGAGGGAGAGGGAGAGAGAGAGACAGACAGAGAGAGAGACTGACATACATAGAGTAGTAGTAGGACAAGTAACAGCCCATTGCCATAGGAATCGTGCAAATGATGATAAAAGCGTGTAACTCGCTTCAAATTTGCTCTTATGCCAGTATTGGCCTTGAGAAAGGGGGGAGGGGGTTAGCCATGAAGGACACGAGATATTATTCATGGCAAATCACTTAAATCAAGGTCTCACCACACAGAATCCTGCTAATCCAGGCCCCTCATTAGCAGCACGTCATGTTTCAGTCTATTACTGCTGGGTCAGCTGTGGGTAATTATTAATTAGCACGGTGAGACCTACATCACAGATTACCACGTGACCTCATTAACGCTATTGTCTCTGGGAGGCCATGTACATAAATACATGTCACGACGTCTATTGATTTCCCATACATCAACATGTTCTTACCGATACATTACTATACTCATGGACTTCAGACCTGTGCATCCAACTTGCATTATGAATCATGATATCAGCAAATATATCTACTGCTAAGTATATACACTTTAGTATCAATTAAATAGCTACATTAATTATCTCAATTTCTGGTCTGCCATAGACTCTGTATATGAAGCCAATAGAATCAAACTATTTCTGGTTTTAGATTCTGTAGTATTCTGGACTCTCTACGACTACCTATTCCCCACTTCCTGCCCCATTGGCCTCTGGGAGTTCCTGGATATCAGACTCGACCTCTAGGATTAAAGGCCATCCACCAGGCTCTGTTGTGGCAATGTTCTGTGTAGGAATAGGTACCACCAGGACCCTTACCTAGTTGTGGCAATGTTCTGTGTAGGACTAGGTACCACCAGGACCCTTACCTAGTTGTGGCAATGTTCTGTGTAGGAATAGGTACCACCAGGACCCTTACCTAGTTGTGGCAATGTTCTGTGTAGGACTAGGTACCACCAGGACCCTTACCTAGTTGTGGCAATGTTCTGTGTGGGACTAGGTACCACCAGGACCCTCACCTAGTTGTGGCAAGAGTCTGTACAGGACTAGGTACCACCAGGACCCTTACCTAGTTGTGGTAGGAGTCTGTACAGGACCAGGTACCACCAGGACCCTTACCTAGTTGTGGCAAGTGTCTGTACAGGACTAGGTACCACCAGGACCCTGACCTAGTTGTGGTAGGGGTCTGTACATGACTAGGTACCACCAGGACCCTTACCTAGTTGTGGCAGGAGTCTGTACAGGACTAGGTACCACCAGGACCCTTACCTAGTTGTGGCAGGAGTCTGTACAGGACCAAGTACCACCAGGACCCTCACCTAGTTATGGCAAATGTCTGTACAGGACTAGGTACCACCAGGACCCTTACCTAGTGGTGGCAGGAGTCTAGAACAGACCCAGTTGGCATGGGTTACATTGTTAGTGTGTCTGTCTGCTGGCAGGGGTTGCCATGGTAAACTGATAGTGTTAGGTTGGTAACTATGGTAACGGGGTCACCTGATTCCTGTTACAGGTAGCCATTGCTGCACATGGACTGTGTGTATATAGGTGTGTGTGTGTAGGTGTGTGTGTGTGTGTGTGTGTGTGTGTGTGTGTGGTGGGGGGGTGTGTGTGTCTGCTATGATCTAGTCATCTACTCGTGTCTGGCATCCAGTTCGGGAACTCTGACAGATCCATCTACATAGTATGTTCTAGTATGTGTCCAACAATTATTCCCAGATTCTTATCAGTTCCAATATTTGGTCTCTCTAGTTGTTGTTTTTTGACCTACATTCATTCACTTACATTTTTAAGCAATCATCTATACAGAGTTCTAATCTAGGTTCTAATTCTTTCATTATAAAGACCTATACTAAAGCCCGTCCTCGTCCTACCACAAGGAGAAATGAAAGTAAGTGTTGACTAAATTCTGTATCAGGTTCTAGACCGGTTGTGTCAGCCGAGGATAGTTTACCTTGGTATCCACTGAGAGGGAGTCACATTGAAACATCATAAGTGCATCTGTAGTCTGCGAATGAGATTATGGGGTCTGCTACAGATGTCCAAAGTTATGGAAATCTCCAGATTCATTGATAATTATTGAATAAACATCCACAGGCTCCTGATCCCATGTCTCCCTTCCTTATACTCCATACATAAACTGTCAATACAAGTTTACCTCTAGTAGGTAACAGACAAGGTGCTACTCCCTAAATCCCCCCTGGACACCCACAGTGTGGGGGTGTGTGTATTTAGGAGGCTGTAGTCTGGTACAGCGTGACTCACACAGCGTGATAACACGGACTTATCTTAACGTGATAAGACACCTGACTGTAACATGCCTTACCGAGTACCCTGTAAGGGCCGCATTGTGACTTAATGTGCATTAGGGCTGCATTCATGCCACAAAGTACATATATGTGTCCATTATCAGCATGAAGGCAGCCCTAGTGAGTAACTCGCCAGTGCTGCATTCATGCACCATGCCGACTTTATGGCGCTGATACCCTCTAGATAGATCGGCATCATGCACTAACGCAGGATGGATGAGTTACTCGCCAGAGCTGCGTTGGTGAATCATGACTGACAACAATGTTACCTTTTAGCAACATGCCGTCCTTAAAGGGTTCACTCTGCTAGCTGAGAAGTTCCTGTACACCTACGTGTACTTACGGTACACTATCCCTTATCTAAAACCATGCACTCTTCAAACGTTCACTCTGCTATAAAGAAGTCTATATACATTTTTTACAACATGTAGAAACATTCATTCAGTATACTGGCGTGAAGAATTGACCAATTTGTCATAGTTAAAGAGCAAAATCATCTAATATGTTGATACCTGAACACAATAGTATTTGTTATGACCTTATACATGTTCAACCGCAGACTGTCATCCTCAGTGTTAACCATGTAAGGCGGTCATGTTGTCATCACAACACATGCCAACGAGTGCCCCAACTAGTAACTCACTGGTGCTGCATCTTTGGGAGTGCATCCACAACTTCGGCATGATACAGGGATGCAGCACGGGTGAGCTACTCACCTTTGCTGCATTCACGTATCACATCAACCACAATGGCATGATGCATTGAAGCACTCTGCTGCCCGTAAAGGGTTAGTGCCTGGGGATAGGGGGTATGATGACTGGTATAGTGAGATATGATGCATTAACCCTTTACAGACGACATGTCACTAAAAGGTGACATTTGTCCTCATGATGCGCTAATGCAGCCCTGGTAAGTAACACTCGGGTGCAGCATTGGTGCATCACTTCGGGAGTGTATCAACCCAGAACAGTCAATATGATGCGGGAATGCAGCCCTGGTGAGTTACTCACCAGGATTGCATTTATGCATCATGACGACCATGGCATGATACATTATAATGCGACAGTCGCTTATTTGAGATCCTATTTTAGTGCTTGAAGGGTTTAGCTACTGTCTGTCACACATTATCGGCTCTATCTACATCCACTAATGCCGTGTTATGACAGTATGATAACTCCCGTCTGGATGTGTTAGACGACACACCTTTTTACAGTAGGCTATTTATTGCGTCTAACTGAGGCTTCCACCCCAGACCTCGGCTCAGACACGTTACCTTTCTGCCGCCATTAATATGAGGAATGTCCATGCCTGATCTAGATGTGAGGCATTGCCAAGTGCTGAAAACAGCGATTGCCATTTGATGGACAGGCGGGGCTATATACTATTTGCCCCCGACGCTCTTACTGCCCCTATTGCCCCTATTGCCCCTATTGCCCCTATTGCCCCTATTGCCCCTATTGGTCTTATTGCTCCTATTGCTCCTATTGCTCCTATTGCTCCTATTGCTCCTATTGCTCCTATTGCTCCTATTGCGCCTATTGCTCCTATTGCGCCTATTGCTCTTATTGCGCCTATTGCTCTTATTGCTCTTATTGCTCTTATTGCTCTTATTGCTCTTATTGCTCTTATTGCTCCTTTTTCTCTTTTTGCTCTTCCAATCTCTGATTATGATATAAATTCATGATCTACCACTCCGCTTATAGCCCGCCCCCCTGGTTATTACATCACTGTGAGGTGACCCTTACATCAGCATCAGACATGGCATGATGCATGTCATCAGTTATACAGGACAGGTGCAACCACGTCTATATGAGGAGCTTGGAAGAAACGACACTGTAAATAGTTGGTGTAGGTACACAGTAGAATCTATTGTAGCTACATTATAGTAGAATCTACTGCAGAATGGATTTACAGTAGAATCTACTGTAGATTGGCAGTATATTCTACTGTTTACCTACACTAAACTGTACACCTACAGTAGAATCTACTGTACACCTACAAAAATAGCAACCAACTTTTTACAGTGTAGCATTTGTTTATCTGCTACACCCCTGCTACATCGTCTTAACAATTATGTCCTCCTCTCCTGATTTGTAGTACAATTATATATATAGAAAAGAATCTTTCAGTGAAATGCGGATTCTAACTTGCATCCTGTGGCCTCGGAGAATGACCACCATGTGACATTGCGTAAATTCAACATCTACAGCCTAGGCCACTTCAGCCAGTGAATACAAATAGAATCAGAAAATAGCCTTAAGGACCCTCTTGATTTTAAGAAATGCCCATGTCCCTTGTAACTATCTCTTACATGTATATTCCTCATATCAGCTGCATATCGCATATCGCATATCACTAAGCCAAAAATGCCCATATCGCCATGTCGACTTTAGTGGTCCACCCCCATCTTGTTCAAAGCCTTATGCGGTCCTTAAAGGGCTGCACATATCAGAACATACATGTTGGTGTAATGTTATACTGTGGTAATCAATACGTGTGTGTGTATATATATATATATATATATATATATATATATATATATATATATATATATATATATATATATATATATATATATATATATATATGTATATATATATATATATATATATATATATATATATATATATATATATATATATATATATATATATAGGTTTGTGCAGGAACAGTCACAAGAAAGTGGGGCTCTTAAGAAAAGTTCCCAAATTACGTGAGATCATTTGTGAATGTTCCCCTGGCATCATGTATTTTTAATTTATACATTAACTTTTTGTAAATGTTCCCACAACGTAATAATTCATAGATTATCATTTAATACTCTGCTCAAAAACATCAGTAGAAGGCAACCATACATGATAAGTACATAATCATATATACATAACGCCTCAGGGTGGGTGAGAAATACTCCTAATGAGTCACAAGAGACACCCCCCCCCCCCCCACCCCCCAACCACCACTGCCAAACCAAGATGGCGGCCACGTGCACGGACTGCCAATATCTAATCTGGCTGCACGCCAGCCTCACGGGGGGGGGGGGGGGGGGGGGGGTCTTACAGTAGGTATCCCAGTAGGCAGCCGCTGGCCGTGTCCTCGCGTAAGATCTCTCTAAAATACACATTTTTAGAATTGCTCTGCTATCCAAACTATTTGGAGTATGGCATATCTAAAATATGCTAGTGAAAGCTTTAATGAATGTGCTTTGCTCTAGTTCATCACATTTGGTCCATAATAATTTTAGACACCCCTCCTCATGCTGTGAATTTATCTAAAAATCAGAAAACGGGACCTTTTATCAGTGAGTTGTCATGCAGCTCTGGAGGACATACTGTCTATATATCTCTTTCGCTCCCACGCCATTAGGGATAACGTCTCAGGACCTTTACCAATGGAAGAAGGACACTCTGAGCATCATTTTGAGGTATTACACGTGGGGATAGGCCTATTCTAAGTATTTTTCAATTAAAAAATAAGACTTTTTGGGCAATTTTCTGCAGTTTTTTAAAGTGCTATATGTACATGTTTGGGGTCATTAGAAAGGTATTTTTCTGCTCTATCAGATAGACCAACCGTTTAGTTGATGCATCACATGGTGTAAGAGCGAAATTAAAATAACTCTCCCAACCCCCTGCAGCTCTGTAATGGAAACTGCTTTCGCTGCCACACCATAAGAGATACATTCTCTGGTAGTTTACGACGGAAAGCAGGACACTTCAGGCATTATTTTGAGGTATTACAAGTGGTGATAGGCCCATTGAAAGTATTTTTTGAATAGAAAATAAGATTTTTTTGGCAATTTCCAGCCCTTTTTGTCAACTTTTAGAAATGTTAGATACACATATTTGGGGTCAATTGAAAGGTATTTCTTTCCTCTTTGAGATGCACTAACTACATAGTTAAGACGCTTAATGGCATAAGAGCAAGAGTAGAAAAAAGAGCCTAGCCCCTGCACCTGAGTCCAGTTCTGAAGGCACAGGTCCTCACATATTGGCTATACATAAGTTACATAACATGTAATATCAATAGATATGACCCCTCAGGACACTCATAGTTGATATTCCATACAAAAAAATGCAATTAGACATTTGTATACTATTTCCAAATCTATTTGTACCCAGCATAGAAAACCACATTATCAGGATCTGTAAATCATTATGTAATGGCCCTAAAAGTTACATTATTATGTTTTTTCTTATGGAAATAGTATAAATGGGTTTATATTAAAGTTTTGATTCAGGGGTCAAGAAGAAATGTTGCTCGAAGATGCTATAAAGAAGGCTTATATCAGTGATATTTCAGCAATTTCAAGGAATTTCATGATTTTCATCAGATAACTCAGTATTATGCAATCATTCAAATGAGTAAAGATTGCCTGGAATTGAAGTATAGAATATAGACCTATGCCTATATAAGAATTCAACTTGATATATACAACAACAGTTGTGTAGTGTTGATTTGGAGACTAGTCATTTTCACTGTTCGGGGACAATTGGACAATTAGTGTTTCCCTCATTTTTGAATGAAAATTGTAAAGTTAATCTTGGTTATTGAGACCAGGAAAAAAATAAGCATTGTCTCCATTACCTATAGTAAGGATTCCCAGAGAATCAATGGGATATCTGATATGTTGGTGAAATGGGATGCTACCAAACTTATGTGATTGAACCATTTCTGTGTAAGGTTCATGAGAACATTTGTAATATATCACACTTTTGAGGGTCTGTAAAAATAGAAGTTCAAGTTTGCCTATATTGATTCTTCATTGTGTAAAGGAGATATATACTGTCAGGGATCAAGCATTTTCCTATATCTATCAATTTTCTAAAGGATTTCAGAATGCTTGAAACATGCCTGCATAATCCAGTTGAGACCAAGGTCTGAAATTGGCTAAGTCCAAACCATACTTTTACATTTTCAAATGGCTGCAAAATCCAAACCGCTTGACCGATTTGTTTGATATTTGCACTGTCTCCATCTCTTATTATGATCTATCCATCTAACCAGTTTCCACATGTGCAACAATAATATCTGAAAATGATCTGGGATACCTACTTACAGCTATTAACCCTTCAAGGACAGCCCCATGCCCCAACCACCACAGGGGGTATCTTACAGCCATTAACCCTTTAAAGACAGCCCCATGCCCCAACCACCACAGGGGGGTCTTATAGCTATTAACCCTTTAAGGACGGCACCATGCCCCAACCACCACAGGGGGGTCTTATAGCTATTAACCCTTTAAGGACGGCACCATGCCCCAACCACCACAGGGGGCTCTTATAGCTATTAACCCTTTAAGGACGGCACCATGCCCCAACCACCACAGGGGGCTCTTATAGCTATTAACCCTTTAAGGACAGCACCATGCCCCAACCACCACAGGGGGCTCTTATAGCTATTAACCCTTTAAGGACGGCACCATGCCCCAACCACCACAGGGGGGGGGGTCTTACAGCTGTTAACCCTTTAAGGACAGCACGATGCTTCAATGACCACAGGGGGTAAAGCATGATGCATGACATGAGCACTCATGGCAACAAAAGTGCATGATGCATGAAGCATCATGCAGCCTTTAAAGGGTAGTACAGGAAATTCTCTCTATCTATGAGGGTTCAGGAGTAAGTCACCAGATGGTATCACAGGCCGTGCTGTCTTGTACAGGGTGTATACAAGGTACACCTCTGGGTGTAAGATCAGCTCATCGGCATCATGCTATTAATGATGCTGCAAGAAGGAAGAAAGGGAAGGACTCAAATCTGGAGCCGAGTGAAATCACAGGAAATATTGAACTGTTATCTTCAGAAGTCAAACAACATTACAGTGGTAACGTTTGCATCTGTTCGATTATTATTTATATTCTACAAATGGATCAAGAAGGACAGGCATGAGAAAAGAGAAAACGGAGAGAAAACAGAAAGCGAAGTAGGAGAAAGAAGTGAAGAAAGAATGACTAAGAGGAATGGAAATGTAAAATAAGAGAAAGCAGAAATAGAGAGGCATTCAGAAAACAATTAAAGAAGGTGAAATGGTTGGAGGTTATAAAGTAAGACTTGCCAAATGAGGTGACAAACAATGTACCTCAAACTTACACACCAGTACGTGCCTGACAGTCACACACCTCCACACCCTGTATGGCCACCATGCCCCTATCTGTCATCATGATGCATGAATGCAGCCCTGCTGGGTAACCTAGTAACATAGGACTGCATCATGCTGACCCCACAAGGTGGAATCTCCCAAAGGGTCGGCATGATGCACCAATGCAGCCCTGGTGAGTTACTCGCTGGGCTGCATTGGTGCATCATGCCGCCAGTTAAAGGCCCAGTGCCCCTATATATAGCGCCGAGTACCTGTCCCGACTCCACTCCGACTGCCGCTGGAGGGGCACCGAGACTTGCGGGTTTAAGGCACCCTGCGGTCCTTAACGGGTCATCACGTGGTTCACACCTTTACCCAGGTGCGTGACCTTGACCCAGGTGAGGTCAGAGGTCACGGCTAATGTGGTAAGGTGATCCAACTCACAGACAGGCTGTCTGTCCTGCCGCGGGGGTTACCCCTTTACATACAGCATCATGCTACATAAGGCTTTAACCCTTCAAGGACAACATGCTACTATATTATGTAACTTCATTGTCCCTGCGTCAATGCATCATGCCCTTTGTCGTCATGATGCATGAATGCAGCCCTGGTGAGTAACTCGCCAGTGCTGCATTCAAGCATCATGCCGACCCTATGAGGTTAAGACACTCCCGAAGGGTCGTTATGATGCACCAATGCAGCACTGGCGAGTTACATCTTGACAATTGTCACCTTTTAGTGACATGCCATCCTTAAAGGGTTAGGGAAGCCTTTAAGTGAACACATCATTAACCCTTTGAAGACAGCATCACTCCACATCCATCCACCACAGGCTCCGGGTGCTAACCATTTAAGCACCAATGATAAAATAAAAGCGCTCTGCTACCCTTAAAGGGTTGGTTGTGGAGGCGTTGGCTGAGTATGATAACGAGTTCTCACTTTAACCCTTTAAGTAAAATATCGCATTTGGCGTCCTGATGCATGATGCCCTTTGTCGTCCTGATGCATGAATGCAGCCTTGGTGAGTACCTCATCAGGTCTGCATTCATGCATCATGTCGACCCTATGACGATAACTCTTGCCTTGAGGCACCTGAAGAGTTAAAGCGCTGTGCTCAGGGGCGGATTCAGGAATTTTGGAAGGGGGGGGGGGCATGAAATAGGCAATGTACTAGGGGTATTGAAAAAATGTACATTAAAATATACAGGAAAATAGGCGGGGGGGGGGGGGCGTACGCCGGGTCCGCCCCCCTCTGAATCCGCGCCTGGACTCACTGCTGGCCTTAAATGGCTAGTTGTGGATGAGTTGGCTGAGGATGATACTACTAGTGTAGGGGCATGTAGATGTGGCCACGTGACCACCGTGTGACGGGTAATGTGTCCTGCCCGGGGCTGTGTACTCTACGTGTGTCAGTATGTAGAGCTACTGAGTGCCGGTAACCTGGCCGTCAACGTGCAGAAACACAGGAAACATGCATAATGTGCAACTATGTAATCATTTCAATTTGATATTTAGTAATATGGTATAAAATCACAATTTTATATTTTCCAGTCAACCAGGTGTCACATTGAATACCCAGAAGGAGCTGCATGAAAAGCCCCCCCCCCCCATCTTTACCTAGTACCAGCTGTCTGTGTGTCAGGGCACTTGTAGGGTAAATAGTGATTAATAGTTTATAGCATGATAAGCCCTCTCTTTGTGTATCATAGCACACTTTAAGTGTAACTCTTTCCAGCAAAGGAGAAATAGAGACAATACCATACATGAATAACTACATAATTAAGTTGGACATCTCAGGGTACGTGGTTTAACCAGTCAGTCTACGCTATCTATGTGAGCCATATCATGGAGACATGGACGTTTCAACTGATCATGGATCCTAAATCACTGAACCCTACACTGTTAGAACTAAGTGGTGTTCCTGTACAACAAATACTTGGGGCAACTTTGGTTCCAGTAGATTGTGCTGCAGACCTACAGCAAGTCAGCTAATGTATATTTACAGCACATATACTGTACAGTAACAGCAAAATCTGCTGTTGCTGTACAGCAGAATTAATTGTAACCCCAAATCTGAAGGTCCTGGGTTTGCCTCCCAGTGCTGGTGATATTTTCAATCATCCATGTGAGGGGAAAACGAATTTTAGGTGGATGTTGGTAAAACAAGAGAAGTGGCTCGACCAAGGATTGAACTCACGACCTGTGATGTTGGAGATGGGCCCTGATCCATTGCGCCACAGAGCTGGTATTACAAACATTCATATTGGGATACAAGCTACCTCTGCCGTGTCTGTATTAAATAAGCTACAGCCTTGTGCTAAAGATCCCTAATGAGAGGTGGCTAGACAAAGGGTTGATCCCACAACCTCTTGTGTACATATTACAGGGAAAAGTGCTGTAGATCTACAAGTCACTACCATAACCTGCATCTATAGTAACAGAATTGTACATGTACAGTAAAATTTGCTGTATTATTCTTTACAGCTTAAGTACTGTACATTTTGCTGTTCACGAACAACAACTTTTTACAGTGTAAAGGTGCGCATAGTCCACTCGCCAGGACGGCATTCTTGCATCTTGCCGATCTCGGGGTGCATTAACCACATACAATCCGCATAATGCTTGAATCCATCAGTGGTGAGCCCCATCACCCATCATTATAACCATCATTCCTTCATTATCTCCTTCCCGCGCTTTTCCAGCCGAGCAGAAGACATTTGTCCACACTCTCCCCTGACAAAAACCCCACACTTCCCGGCAATGAATGTATACAAAAGCTACACACTAACAGCTCATAGTCTATGCTTGGAGAGTGTACACATTTCTAGAGTGGGCGATAAATGGGAAGAACTGGAAGTAGTTTAAGCAGGGGGCTCCAGGTCACGTGGGGTGGGGTGGGGTGAAAACGAGGCTATGACGTCATAACCCCCCTGAGGAGGTCACATGACGTAGCCACGTGACGTGGGGGGTGAGTAACGTGTTTTCTCGTGCAGCAGACGAGATTACTTGAGAGGAAGGAAAACACAAAACAAGAAATAGTAAGATTGGTTGTGGCCAATGTGGGCGGTGATGTTTTACAAGGCCGATGTGCTGCCATACCGGTAGGGGTCTATCCGTGGGGGGGGGGGGGAGGGGGGGTGTACAACCACTATCTGTGTCATAACCGCTATCTGTGTCAATAACATATAGAGGTTGACCATCCAACCGCTATCTGTGTCAAAAAAACGCTATATGTGTCAAATTAAGTGTATCAACAAGGTGTTATCTGTGTCAAGCATATCTGGTATTTCTCCTTACACTAAGTGTGTCAAAAATGCTTTGGTAGTGACTTTGTAACACATTGGGTTTGTCGGTGTGTAACACCTGTAGGGAGTTTGGGATAGAAGCCTAGGAGGACCAGATCTGAAAAAAACTTGAAAAATTAAAAAAAATCTTGAAAAAGCTAACTTTCTTAAAAATGGCCAAGAAAAAAAACCATGGAAAAGTAAATTTCCCTAAAAATGACCAATTTTAGGAGAAAAAGGTAAAAAATCATAAAAACATCAATTTCTAGTAAAAATGGCCAATTTCCGGAGAAAACTTCCATACCTTCTAAAAAATGGCCAAATTGGCGAGAAAAGGGGAAATAATCACAATTTTCTCTTTTCTCTGAAAACAGCAAATGTGGGGAGAACCAACTAAAAAAGACATGGAAAATGCTAAAAGGACATGGTAAAAATGCAAATTTCCAGAAAATGGCTGCTGTACAGCCACTAAAATGTAAAATGTTTAAAAAGACAAATTTCCATGTAAATGGCCAAATTTGCGGGGGGAGACTACTTTCCCGAAAATATTCAATTCAGAGAGAAAAATTGAGAATGTCCCTGAAAAAAGTAAATTTTGGGAAAATGGTAAAAGCTCATAGAAGAAAAGTCCTATTTGGTATTGTTGACATCAGTTCTTTGGTTATGACAGTTTAAAAAACTTTCAAACATTTTATAGCCTTGACACAGATAGTGGTTACTCTACCAACCATTATCTGTAGTAACACCGCTATCTGTATCAACCTATTGGGTAGGGTAGGATAGGAAATACAACAAAGGTCAGGTAAGGTCAAAATCTTGTCAGGGCACAGGTGTAGATCAATTGTGGGGCAGGGCATCAGGCTAGGGCATGGTATAGTGGCCATAGATCTCCCATGTATATTTTATAACCTTGACACAGATAGCGGTTGCTCTACCAACCACTATCTGCAATAACACCACTATCTGTATCAACCATACTTTGGGGAGCCAGGCAATGCAGGACAGGTCAGAAATCCCCCTAGAAATCTCAACCCCTAATCCCCCCCCTCTCACCCACAAAGAGGGTTCAGCAATCCACATGGCTCAGGGGCATGCAATTTTCGGAGCCTTTAGTATTTTTGGCAATAGGATCATAATATTACCAAAGAGTAAAGAACACTTAGAGGGTCCACTGACCGATTTCATGTTCTTCAAAATCTCTTGGCACCCCCTGGTGGATGGAGTGTACAGCCCATATAGCTGACTTAAAACCTATATCCTTAACCACGGATGAAACCACATTCCGTTTGCTGGAAAAGATTCCTTTAATACCTCCATATATCTTTTCTGCTCATGTTTCTCAATACATATATTAAATTAGGGGGGTGTTTGAATTTTAGTGTGGGCATGGCAAAATTGTCTGGCCTCACACACCCCAATAGTGGACCACTTTTTTTCTCTGTCTACCCCCCTCCCTCAAGGGGTCCGAATTTGCTGCCCCCGTTAAACAATGACCCCCCCCCCCCCCCCGTGTCCCACATGATAATTAGTGTGTACATGCTTGGTATGAGTCTTTGATAGAAATTGCTCATATGACACAGATAGCGTCTTTTGACACAGATAGAGGTTGGATGTGCCTATAGACCATGAAACACAATATAGAAGAAGTTGACACAGATAGCGGTCATTACTACAGATAGCGGTTGGATGGTTACTACAGTTAGCGTTTTTTTGACACAGATAGTGGTTGGATGGTCGACCTCTATATGTTATTGACACAGATAGCGGTTATGACACAGATAGTGGTTGTACAGGGGGTAGACTAGGGGGCCATCTGGGGACGGCACGGGCCCCCAGCAGACCACCTACACTTGACTATTTTCTGCTATTTTCCCAACCTTCCGATTGTATTTCATCCTTCGACCAAAAGTTCGCTTTTATTGAAATATTACTGATTGAATGATTAGAACAGACTCACTTTGCAGAGAGTAGGCTCATATCCAGAGTTTCCCGATATAGATCTATATAGGAATCAGCCTTACAATGGCCTCCCTGACTGTCCCAGGGCCAGGATGCTGACCTATGGACTGCTGAATGGTCTATATAGGGGGGGGGGGGCGGGGGTATTTAGTTATCCGACTGTCTATGTTGGGGATCCACTGATAACGTGTAGACGGATCCACTACAGAGGGCGCTGTGGTAGTCTACCCATACTGCACTGCGGCAGTAGGAATGTCTGGTACCCTGAGTAGCCTCCCCCCAGGGGGTGAGGGGTGAGGGTAGAGGCAGTACAGGATTGTTAAGCCATTAAGGACGGCAAAATACTTTAATACACTAGTATAGGACTGTTTCTTAACCCGTTAATGACTGCATTACACTTTAATACGCTGTGCATTTTGTCGGCCTGAGGCATGGATGCAGCCCTGGTGAGTAACTCGCCATTACCGCATCCTTACAGCATGCCGACCAAACTCAGTCGATCAAGGCACAAGGCACCAACGCAGTGCCAGCGAGTTACTCACCAGAGGTGTATTGGTACATCATGAAGATACATGTCAAATATCTTTAAGACAACACGCCGGACATAGCACTGTCTAGAAGGGTATACCACCTTCTGGAAGAAAACCAATTTTAGATATAAGATGCCTTTCGTGGTACAGGAGAGAGATAGTCAGCTGTATACGCCAACCCTTCACTCCACTTCTGAGAACTCTGAATTATGTAGTTGGTGCTAGTTTGGACAGATCAAGGCGTGTCGGTGGTACATTATTAATGCCATCCTCTTTGAAGATACCAGTTAGTGACATAGCAGATTACATTTTCTGACAAAGTCAAACTTCAATTAGTTGTCTTTCAATTGACAAAAGCGAGGAGCATACAATGAATATCCACTTAAAATCTTGTTCATCGTCTATTATGATATCACAGAGAGAAGAAACAGCATCAAAAGGAAGTCCAGGTTGCCTCCAGAATGACTCCCCTGTTTAGGGGAGTCCAGGTCGCCTACGGGTGCCTAGGTGACTCTCTGGCTGAACTAAGGGAGTCACCTGGGGGAGTCATATGACCCAGAGAGCTATATGACTCCCTCAGGTGGCTCCCTTAGGTTGGCCAAATAGTCACCTAGGCTCCCTTAGGCGACCTGGACTCCCCTAAACAGGGGAGTCATTCTGGAGGCAACCTGGACTCCCTTTTGACACTGTTTCTTTTCTCTGTGATATCACACGCCAGCATTGTTTTATTTGGGGTTTCAACCAAAAGAACGGCCTCCCATGAGGTACAACAGCAGGGAGGATGGCTAGTATCTCAGGAGCTATCTGGTGCAGGTCTGAGTTGATACATACCCCATAGCCACGTGACTCACGGAGCTGACGGCTGCAGAATCACGTTAACCCTTTAACCCGGCCCTCACTCCACGCAAAGTAAGAATTAGTCTGTTAACCCATTAAGCATGGCATGTCGCTAAAAGCTGATATTTGTCATCATGGTGCACCAATGCAGCCCTACCGGTGCTGCATTGGTGCATCATGACGACCCTTCAGGAGTGTATCAACCCCATTGGGATCTTCATGCATGAAGGCATGATGCATTGCTGCATTGTGCCGTTCAGGGGCTGCATGATACCTCGCGGCATTATGTTCATGTGTCCGTCTTGATGCATGCAGGCAGCACCATGTAGGAGCGTATCAACCGTGTAGGGTCGACTTGCGAGTTACTCACCAGCTCGGCATTCAGCTAGCGAGTTACTCGCCAGGTCTATACCCTCCTCATCATTCTTTATCTTTACATTCAAAGCACTATACAATCCGTAAAGATTAGATCCTTTGGTTTCCCAATTACTTGAGAAGAGCAACTGCATTACTAAGAAAAATGTAAACATTGACAAGAATAATAACTTTAGATAAATGTAATACTAATTGAAATATGAAAAGTGGTAGAAATGACATTTATTTGGGATTATAGAGTGTACGCTGCTTGTAGAGTTAACTAGTGCGGGATAACCTGTTTAGGAGATCATTCCCTGACCTGGTACCCACCCCAGACCCCCCAGGGCGTCATAACAACACAATCAGGGTAACCTAGCAACCAGGGGCAGACCTAAACCATCTCTAGTGTGTAGTCCACTCTCCGCCCACCATGCTGTATGTATACACGTATAGAGACAATGAGGCTGAGACTCGGGGAGGAGAGTGGAGGCTTCTGGTCACGTGACCTGGGGTAGGAGATGGTCATGGAGGGTGGAGGTTGTTAGATTCATTGAGACATATCAACTTTCATAATTCTGTTAATTATTAGAATTTGATAAAAAGTACAATAATCTGGCTACATATAATCTGGCTACATATAATCTGGCTACATATTATGACATTTGACATATTATCTGTCCTGATCTCCTTGATGGGCCCGTAAATCCGAATCCTTATAATGTCTACCTCTTTGTACCAGTTTCTTAGCCCCCCCCCCCCCACCCATACATATTGCCAGATCTTTGCCCCCCCCCCCCCCCCCCCCCCCACGCCAACTTCCAAATGGTTCCGCCGACCCTGTAAATCTCGCGTTGTCTTGGTATACATACCTCTTCCTCAGTTATTTCCTATTCCGTTTTCACTGATGACCCTAGACAGTTTACTGTCTTACTTTAGTTGACGTAGAGCTTGGTGTACACACTATTAACTCATGCCATGCCCTGCCGTGTTCCTCCATAACCTCAATATGCCGCCTCACCCATCCCCCAGCACTACCGCGGCTGTACTGAAGGTGCCCCAGGATGTGTAGGCCTAACCCAGGACCTCAGCATAAGGCATATATTTTACGTGAGATAAGCCACCCCTGCCCTGTCCCCCTTGTCTATGTCCGTCTCAGACGGTATTGACCACGAGCTGTCTATACAGGAGATAGGGAGGGTCAGCCTGGCCCTGCCAATGCCTCACCATGTCACCCAATGCCTCTCAATGCCTGCCAATGCCACCCAATGCCTGCCAATGCCTGCCAATGCCACCCAATGCCTGCCAATGCCACCCAATGCCTGCCAATGCCTGCCAATGCCTGCCAATGCCTGCAAATGTCTGCCAATGCCTGCCAATGCCTGCAAATGCCTGCCAATGCCACCCAATGCCACCCAATGCCTGCCAATGCCTGCCAATGCCACCCAATGCCTGCCAATGCCACCCAATGCCTGCCAATGCCACCCAATGCCTGCCAATGCCACCCAATGCCATCCTTTGCCTGCAAATGCCACCCAATGCCACCCAATGCCACCCTATGCCATCCTTTGCCTGCCAATGCCACCCAATGCCTGCCAATACCCACCAATGCCTGCCAATGCCTGCCAATGTCTGCCAATGCCTGCCAATGCCTGCAAATGCCTGCCAATGCCTGCCAATGCCACCCAATGCCTCCCTATGCCACCCAATGCCTGCCAATGCCTGCCAATGCCTGCCAATACCTGCCAATGCCACCCAATGCCTGCCAATGCCACCCAATGCCTGCCAATACCCACCAATGCCTGCCAATGCCTGCCAATGCCTGTCAATGCCTGCCAATGCCTGTCAATGCCACCCAATGCCTCCCTATGCCATCCTTTGCCTGCAAATGCCACCCTATGCCACCCTATGCCATCCAATGTCTACCAATGTCTGCCAATGCCTGCCAATGCCTGCCAATGCCTGCCAATGCCTGACAATGCCTGCCAATGCCTCCCTATGCCTGCCAATGCTTCTCAATGCCTGCCAATGCCTGCCAATGCCACCCAATGCTGTCAATGCCACCCAATGCGACATCAATGCCTGCAAATGCCTGCCAATGCCACCCTATGTCTGCCAGTGCCTCCCTAGGCCTCCCAAGGCCTCACCATGCTCTGTCCGTCTGCCTTCCAAGAGACAGTGACCAGCTTGAATTATGGCTTCACAGGAATCTCCTGAGTCATTTTCGCCATATTCTGACAAGCCTGAAGAGCTACAACCATAGCACTCATGCTGTGACAATTTTTCTTACAAAAATGTGAAAACCTTGTCTGTAACTATAGCAAGGAATTCACATGTAATTAATAATAATTTTATTATTATTGAAGGTAACTGACTATTTAGGGGCATCTGTTATTTTATTCGCTTGACAAACCTGGCAGTTAAAGCTAACATGACACCGATACCCTGTAAGACGCCCTGTAATTAGCAGCAAAAAGTGCGGACATCAGCAGAATTCAATAGGCTTGTAATGTGTCGTAATAACAAAGAGGATACTAGTTTGGAGCCATTTATGCTCGCTTGAAACGCGAAGCTCGCTCAATGGCTTGAATCATTAGTTCATGTTGTTTTAAAACATGCTCAAACCACGCCTGATGCCCGAGGTTACAATTCATGAATATAGTAACTTAGATACTCCTAGAGAGGTCTCTACGACTGAGTGAACCAGCGGAGAGTGGTGCTGTAAAACTACAATCAATAGGCTCCAATCCCATCCTCAGTCTTTACGACACCCACCAGAGCCAACTCTGTATGTGCGCATGACAAAGTGCTATAACGTCCCTATAAACCCCAGAACGCCCCGCGTTAAGCCCGTGCGGCGCTCGATACAACAGGATCACAAAGTACAACCCTCTCTAACCGCCATTATGGGCCTCACGTGACTGTGTGACGTCATCAACTGTGTCTGATTCAATGTAGTCTGCTCCTGAAACACTCTCCAAGCTGATGTCTGCAGTCACTTCCTGTACATCAGTCACTAAGGTCCTGGTGGGAGAGTGGACCATTGTCTTTGATGATTATCAATAATTAGCCCTTGTCACTCTCCCTACAATAGTCTTCACGGAGCATGCTGGGAAATATGTATCTCGACAATGCTGACACAGAGCTGCGTTCATGCATCTTGCCGACCGTACAGACCTGATACACTACCATAGTGTTGCCATGATGTGCTCACCAACACTGCATGGTTGCATCATGACATGCAATGAACATCATATATTAATATCCTATACCCCTTTAAGGAAGCTGCACCCTTATTGACGAACGCGTGACTGATATCTCACGGTTTCTCATTTTATCGATCAGCACGAGAGGCATTCTGCCCGATTTGAGATGTGGGTGGGTGCTTGTGGTGCATGCTTCGGGCAAGGGCACATTGAATTCAAATTAAACTCAAATTTCATACATGCTGGCAGAATATTGATTTGTTGCTAGAAAGGCTAACATTATAGAGCAGTGGAGCATCTAGTTAGGGGAGGCTTCAACTGGTATGGAACAGAACCATGATCAATAGGACTGGTTGTTTTAAGGCATTGCAGGAGCTGTTTTAACCTCTAAGGAGAGCCAGGGGCTGTACCGAACAGTCGCGATTTAGCGCCGGGGCGCTCTTCAATTTGGCGCTTATTTGAGATCCTACTTTAGTGCTTAAGGAATATTTCAAAACCCCTCTACCCCCAACGCTCTTCCAAGACCGGCGCTTTATCGTGACTGTACGATAATACCTTTTTTTAGTATGGTGCATGAATGCAGCACTGACCAGTAACTTGGTGGTGCTGCATTCATGCACCATGCTGATACCTAGATGAGTTACTTGCTGGGACTGCATGGGTGCATCACGATGACAACTGACCATACCTTGAGACATCATGTTGGTGTTAACCTGGGGCTATTGTGGTTAACCTCAAGGCACACAATGTACAATACACCCAGGGTTACTCATGCTGAATGGTAGATGCCTCTTGTCCTGTCTAGCTGTCACACAATGTACAATACACTCAGTGTTACTCATGCTGAATGGTAGATGCTACTTGTCCTGTCTATAGACCAATGCAGCAAGAAAGGGTGACTTTTCATGAAAGTTTTTGATAAAGTTTCAGAACATTTCTGAAGGGTGACCGGCAAATATATAAATACAATTTCAAAATCCTACATTCTAGTGTATACTATTTGAAAGATAATTGTCCTGTGAATCTCTTGATGTAAGATGTTTTCAGAAATAGCCATTATATAGAATGTCATGAGGATTTTACTAAAACTAATGTCAACACAACTTTATTATGAAAAATTCACCCTTTCTTGCTGCATTGGTCTATAGCTGGGTACAATCACACATTAATGATGTGCTGCATGCATGTCTTATTAATAATCATCTACCAACAATTAACGGTAATGACGCCTCCTCCTTGTCTTACATAATTAATGAGTACCAGTAACCCATTTACCGACCTGGCAAGGCTCTCATTAACAACAATACTACATGCTAGCATCTTTAAAAGAAATCACAATACCTTTTTTTTAGTATGGTGCATGAATGCTGCACCGACCGGTAACCTGGTGGTGCTGCATTCATGTTCCGTGCCTAAACTGTTACTCGCTGGCTCTGAATTGGTGCATCACGATGACAAATGACCGCCTTGCTACATCATGTTGGTCTTAACCTCGGGGGGGGGGGGGGGGGGTCACTGAACCTGTGAGTGTAGATAGCAACTGCCGCCCTACCACACTACTTTTCAGAGGATGGGACACTTGACCGGCCTACCTTTCAGAGGTTGCAAGATTTGACTGCCCTACTTTTTAGAGGTTGAAAGATTTGACCGCCCTATGCACGTGAATAATCTGTACATAGACTGGTTTAGGTCATCTGGATAAGCTAATTCAAGTTGAGGTCTCTCATAATTTTGTACAGATCCCTTTTTAGCAAGAAAACTTTTATGCCATAATTTTGACCGCCCTACTTATCAGGGCCTGGACAACATCTGACTGCCCCCCTTTTTGGGATCTAATGGAGATTCACCGCCACCGCTTTTCAGAGTCGTGCTGCAGTGGTTATCCAATACATGATAGAGTGACAATACACCCAGTGTTACTCATGCTGAATGGTTGGTGCTACTTGTTCTGTATAGCTGGGTACAATCACATATTATGATGTACTGCATGCATGTCTTATTAATAATCATCTACTAATAATTAACGGTAATGACGCCTCGTCCTTGTCTTACATAATTAATGAGTACCAGTGACCCATTTACCGACCTGGCAAGGCTCTCATTAACAACAATACTACATGCTAGCATTTTTAAAAGAAATCACAAATTAATAAATTGCATCTTACCAAAGAGTCTGCACTTGATATTTGTATAAAATAACCCTAATGCCATGGATTGTGTTGTCAGTATTCCTCAGTAATAACATTGTGGGTTACTCGCCAGGGCTGCGTTAACGCATCATGACGACCAAGGGCATGATATGTTACTGCATCGTGCCGCTCCTAAAGCCTTAAGGGGTAGAGTCAAGACGTGTAGGCGTTAGTTATATCTCGTTGTAGCTGGTTGTGGATGCAGCTGGAATGTGGGGGTGTAGGACGATGTAAGGGAATCAACCACATCTCTGTTCTCTACAAAAAGGCAACAACTAACTCCGTTTTTACTGCCATCAAAGATACATTACACCCGACCGGTGGCCACAGGGGTCTTAGTGTAGGACATTGTAGAGCCTCCCTTAATAGGATGATGTACCCTTGGTACCACGTTGATATTACTCATAGACTTGTTATTCCATTCGTCTGACCTCACTATAATTATATTGTGCCAGCAAGAATAATAAGATGCCACGGTTTTGTTTACCATGCTTACCAAAATAGCTCGTGCAGAAAATTTAAAGTAATATTTTCTTCACAAAAGTGTCTATAAACGCATACCTTCATGCTATAGTAGGTATCATTTTACTAAATGCCTCACGCACCCTCACACAGTATAACACTAATTTGCTGGGACTCTATTCAATATTCCACAACACCTGTATAGGGTGTTGAACAGGCCGTGTCCCCAGCCTGCCTTGTGGGTGGTGGTGGGGGGGGGGGGGGACTACAGCTGTGTGTGTGTGGGGGGGGGGGGGGGCTGCTATATACTCTGTACTCTGTACATATTATGGCTATTGATCAGCCGCCAGATGGTGTAACACACAACGGTATAATGGTTTAATAGGGGTGGTCAATACAACAACCTGTATTATCGCCCACTCACCTTGTGTAAGTGATACAAGTACCGCATGGTGGACCTCTGTAGAGCTATGTTAACAGTATACAGCATTAACAGGGGGTAATAGGGACTAACAGTGTGTAATGGTTATAGATAATCAACACAACCTGTATTATAATACACGGAAGTGAACCATTTAAACTGAGGAATCTACATTCAATTCTATCCCACATGAGTAGTATAGGAAATGAACCTCCGTCTAAGGTCGGCTCTAACTAGCAGAACTTTTGTCCTGGGACCCCCCCCCCCAAAAAAAAAAAAAAACCTGTCCATCCCACACTGCACATTTAGATTTAGTAAGTCTGCACCATATGCAGGTCTAGTGTATCAGAAATGACAGAAGACATGTTATAGATACATTATGGTTCTGTTCTGGGACGTGACATGCGCATAGGGGCTAGAGAATACGGTATTACTTTCTTCTGAAAGAGATATATCATAAAGTAAACAGAGATCACCATATGAAGATTATACACAATGTGTACAGTACCTGGATAACGGTCTGAGAAAGTCCATTGTGTGCTGCTTATAACGTGTACACCACTCACAGCCTGGTCCCTACATGTACATGGCCGTCATGTATATAGTGATATCTGTGTGTAGATGTTATATATCTGTGTGTAGAGGGTACGGCGGGGGGGGGGGGGGGTGGTTAGCAGGAAAGCAGGAAAGTACTGCACATCAGCCTAGTTGGACCCAGTAATGGTGGTGGTTGTGTCGTCTGTGCCAAGCCACACACACGGTTGGGTGTTTGGCACAGGGCAATCCTCTCTATAGAGGCCAAGTGTCCATGTGATATCTGTCCCATCCCAACCCACCCCTACCCAACCACTGTCTACCCCGCCACACCCTATAGGGAGAGGGTGAGAGAGGTGGAGACAGGGATATAGAGAGACAGAGAAAAGTACAGAGTGAGGGAGACAGACTCACATACAGAGAAAGTGAGTGGAGGGCGAATTGTAGTAAAAAAAAAAAGAGTATTTTGATTTATAGTATTTTCATGGAATCATTTATTTTTCGAGAGGTACTAATTAGGATTGGATAGATCTCTTCTTTCCGTCTTGCATTTGATGCCATTTCTGCCCATATAAAAAACACAGAAATCCATGACAACATGTCAGTAGGGTTCTAGCTGCACAGGGTAAAGAGGTATCAACAGTGTGCGGATACCACCCCCATAAGTGGCCATTCTGCTCAGTATCATAGAGTGGGTGGGAGTGTTGCTATTACATTGTCAATCCTCACCCACCCACAGGGGGATCTCATTTCCAGCACAACTCCCTCATTCCGCTCCATATGGTGAATGCCCAAGATAATGGTAGAAGATAGATGACATCTAATGTATGTATATATATATATATATATATATATATATATATATATATATATATATATATATATATATATATATATATATATATATATATATATATATATATAACCTAATAGCAGAGGTTAGAATACCAATGTGTATGTAATAGATAGTGCACCGTTCCCATTACGGCAACCATTGTAATAGGGAAGGTCAAACAAAGGTCAACTCGTGGCAGCATAGCATAAAGTAAGCCCCAGATAATTCTGCTCTCATAAATATGGCTCACCAATGCATTTATATTGCAATTTCTAGAATCACTTGGCATGGCGACATGGGATTTGTTAAAATGGACATGTATGTAGGAATGAAGAGGGTTGTTGTGCCGTCTACTGACATGCGACATGTGACATGGGGCTGAGCGACATGAGCAAAGACAACTGATTGCAGCATCGCATGAAGTAAATCCTAGGGAATTTTCTGCTCATAATATAATACGATACCCCTTAATTCAACATGGCGACATGAGGATTTGTTTAAATTCAGAATGCGATATGGCGATGTGTGACATGAGGAGAGAATAATTGGCATATGACGACGGCCTTTTTCTAAATTCGACATGTGTACACTCTGTGTTGGTGAGTAGTTCTGCACTCTATATAGATATAAACCTGCCCAGGGTTCTTGATGTAGACAGATATGTGTGTTTATAATGAATGTTTAACAAGCTCTGTGAGTAATTCAAAACACGCTACTCACAGCCAACACCCAGATTCTGCACCCAGAGGGCAGTAGTCTATCCACCACTGACTAAAGAGGGCCTGTACACCTCTGTCCTATCGGGGATTATCACCTCACCCAGAATGCACTGCACTGTGCTGGTTACCAGCTGAATGCCTCAGACCACAGGAACCAGCTCCAACGCTGGTGACAGTCCGTCAATTTCGGATCTCAGCAACCAGCACAGCAGCCAATCAGAAGCCTCCTTACAGTTGTTGATCTGACCAATAGCCGTCACAGACAGATAGATGGTTTATAGGCCGTGCAGCCCTGTGTGTGGCCACGTGGTGGACTGCTGTAGACTGACCTACATTTAGCTGCTCCGATATCACCAATAGTCGATACCCGCCACACTCCTGTGTAGACGTGCATGGCACCTGCTGTCTACACAGATGTTTAAAGTGGCATGGTCCGATGTATTAGGGCTCAAAAATCACTGTTGTTCAAAATGTACAAGAATGTTCAATATGGCCATACTTCATGTCCTACCTACTTTATCTAACAGTATTTGCAGAATTCAGCTCAGAATTCAGCTAATTATCAGTTTTATGCTCAATTTAAGACTTTTGGAGTGCACGCTATAAGTCCACCCATTGAAAATACACTGAAAAAGACTATATTTGGGCATATAAGACCCTTTAATTTGGCTCTTATTGCTCATCAAGGATATTTTTCTGTGCCCCATCCTTCGAATATGTTAGTAGTATAGTATGTATCGGAACGGGACTATAGTTAAGTACTGTTTATTACTCAATCGACATGCAGCCAATCAGAGGCCTCCATTTGGTCACGTGACCCGTTGCCATGGTAACGTGACCTACTTAGGGCTCTCAGCCAATCAGAAGCCAGCATTCTGGGTGACCTACTGACCTACTTAGAAGCTCTCAGCCAATCAGAGGCCGGCATTCTGGTAACCATGGTAACGTGACCTGCTTACGTCACGTGACCTACTTAGGCTCAGCCAATCAGAAGCCGGCATTCTGGTAACTAGGGTAACGTGACCTACTTAGGGTTTGTTTGTAAACAACACCACGTGGCTCTCTTGTTTGTAAACAACACCACGTGACACGTGACTGTTTGTAAACAAACAACTTATATATAGAAAATAAACACAACAAGTTCCATGTTATGTTAGAATTATATTTTCAAAAAAAAAAGCACATCTGTTACAGCGTCTATGTGTAACTACGCGCGTTCTCATTCAAACACTATAACACTATCATACCGTAGCAGCAGCAGGTAGGACTGGAAGAAAAGCAAGCGCACGAGCAGAAGCGACGACACCAGTTGCACCATCCGGCCGTCGCGTTGGTAGCCCTACTACTCGTCGCGCGTTCAACTGGAGGTTTAAGAGTGACAAATGACGATTCTTTGTCGACGCGACTGCTAACATCAGCATCGGCAGCAGCATCGGCAGCATCGGCAGCAGCATCGGCAGCAGCGGCAGCAGCCTCGGCAGCAGCGGTAGCAGCAGTAGCAGCAGCTGTAGCAGCAGTAGCGTGAGCATTAGCAACAACAGCAGCAGCGACAGTAGCAAGGGCGGCAGAGCGGGCACTAGCAGCGTTATCAGCGGCGTCATCGGCAGCCGCAACAGCATCAGCAGCAGCAGCGTCGGCATCGGTGGCATGAGTAGCTGCATCGGCGGCAGCAACAGCAGCAGTCACAGCCGCAGCGGCAACAACAACAACGTCATCACAACCAGCGTCACTAACAGCCGCAGTAAATGCAGCAGTAGCACGCTGAGCAGCACTAGCAGCAGCAGTAGCAGAGGCTACAGCATCAGCTTCACATTCGCGCGCCGCTTCGTCATTCCGCTTCATGTCACGGTAGCAACTTTCCATCATGGGGATCTGCAAATTGAGGCGCGGTGCTGGTGGTGGTAGTAGTAGTAGTAGTAGTAGTAGTAGTAGTAGTAGCGTGAACGATGATGACGATGCCGAATACGGTTTCACTCCCCCTTATATACCCTTACTCCCCCCCCTTTTTTTTCAAGCCACCGGCCAGCTGCCCCCTCACGGCAGGTCTTTAGATCAGCCTTAAGTCGCTTACTACGCGGCTCATCATCCCTCTAATCGCATTTTCCAGCCGCCGGCCGGCTGACTGCTGACGACAGGAGAGGGTGATTTGTTTTTCTTTAGATTTAAGCCGCTTACCACACGCACACCCTCTAGTCACAGACAGAGTGACAGAAAGGGAGGGGGTCGCTTTGTTCACGCTACCTGTAGTTGTTTTTCTATACACACGCTGAGCCCATGACCCGCTAATCCTTTATACAGGTAACACGCGTTCAACTAATTACTCTATTGTATGACAGTCGGTACACGGATTTAATTTTAAACCACCTTCCCATCTGGATCCATGTCTGGCGGGGTGGAAGGATCCAGCTGAAAAGCGTGATTAGGGCTTTTGTTTCTCTTATGATAGCAGCAGGTCAGCATGCGACAGCTGAAAATGTCAGACTCGCCGCTCCTATAAAAGACTGAGATGCGTCTCTCTTTCCACACACCCTTCTACCATCGCCGCCGACACCGCCACCGCCGGCCAGCCGACCGCCGCCACCGCCTGCAGTCACCGCCATCACCCCAGCAGGGAATTTCGAGCTGAGTCTGCTTATTGCTTATTTTTTTTGTTTGAGCTTTTTGTTTTTTAAAAATTGTTATTTTCACTCAGTCTTTTTTGTTTCGGAGGAAAGAAATATGGCGCTGCAGAGGGCGCGAGTTTCTAAAAGACGGTCGCGCGAACAAAGTGCTCTCCTCAACTGCCCGGCTATTTTTTTATCTCAAAGGAGAGAGCGTCACGTAGTTGAGGTTCACGCTTCTCTTGAAGCGTACCGAATTCTCGAGAAATGCAAAGCTGAGCGCCATCGTCGTTATACAAGAGCGGAAAAGGAAAACGTAGCGACATGGCCGAGAGCCGTCTTCTCAGAACAGCATTTACTCTACTATTGCATAACAGCCGCTCTCAGCGCCCCCACTCGTTGGGCGTTTCATGAAAAGAAAGAGCGCCGCTACTCTCCTCACCCTGCCTCCTCTTATAAAGTGAGAATAAGTGCTATGAAACGATTCGACAAGCCGATCGGTTTCTTGGGAGCGACTGCAGCTCCCACTCGGTGGGCGCGCGTTGTGGCCGACGTGAACACGGTCTCTAAACGTTTCGACGTCGTCACTTGTTATCCCGCATATTGCAACGCAGCCGAATTGAAGAAGATAGGGACGCACTATTTTAAACCATACGCTCCAATATGTATTTGTCACCGCCGCGCTCACACGCCTTATTGCTTTTTCGAGACGATCGTGTCACAACACAGAAATAGAAAAAAAAACGGCAAAGCGACGAGCTTTGCCTAAATGATAAAAAAAAAAAAAAAAAAAAAAAAAAAAGAAAAATTAATCTTCTCCTCCTCCTCCTCCTCCTCCTCCTCCTCCTCCTCCTCCTCCTCCTCCTCTTCTTCTTTTAAAAAAAAAAAAAAAATATTTGTATCAGACTCCTCTGGAGTCTGATACAAACATTTATGACTATTGAGTGAAAATAGAATTTTATCGCAAAAAAAAAAGAAAAAAAAGTCACTTCTGCCGCCGCTACTGTGACACCGGCCGGTATCAATAAAAAGGTCGGCTGACTTTTCTCCACAACCATTCACTACCGACCGTTCGAGTGAGAAACACAGCAGACAGTCAGACACACAACCGCTCTCTGACGCGTCCTGAAAAAAAACAAAAAAAATGTCCAGTAGTAAAAGCAAACTCTTCACAGAAATTCATTTCGACGCTCGACTACAAGGACCCTTTAGTTGTATCATTAGCGGTCCGTCGGGTTGTGGAAAATCGCGCTTGGTGGATCAATTTCTGAGCGACGTGAACAATTTGGTCACGCCGCCGGTGGAAAAGACTTTTTACCATTACGGCGAGTGGCAACCTCTGTTTGAAAAAATGCAAAATCAGTACGGTGTGGAATTCAGAGAAGGTCTTCCTAGCAAAGAGTCTATAGCGGGAGACGTGGAAGTAGCAGAAGACGCTTTACGACCCCACACTCTACTGATATTGGACGATCTGATGAGCAGTTCCAATCAGCAAGTGGTAGCCGACATCTTTACTAAATACTCGCATCACTGGAACGTGAGCGTCATATACATCACTCAGAACCTATTCCAGAAATCACCCGACTTTCGAACTATGAGTCTGAACGCTCACTACATGATCGTTTTCAAGAACCCGCGCGACATGGGGCAAATAGCTAGTCTGTCTCGCCAGGTGTTTCCGTCCAACGCGGCGGCCCTCTCTAGTATATTTACCCATGAACTCAAGCGACCTCACTCATACCTCCTTCTGGACTTCAAGCAGTCAACACCTGACGATCTGAGAATACGCTCCTCTTTGACGTCCATACACTCTCAGCTAGTGTTCGTACCGCTAGACAAAAAAAAGAACAAGAGAAAGCAGTAGCAAAAAAATGTCTTCTCATCTACTCGAAAGACACTTTGGTACTCTCAAGCACTTAGCTAAGTGCTCGCCAAAGGACTGCTCGCATCTAATAGACTCTGGAAGCGACGATCTGATCGCAGCGTTAAGTGAGATCTGTCACAATTTACTGGTAGGGAACATCCCGCTCAGCGACAAACAACTGGACAAGCTTCGAGAATCGGCTGACGTGTTGAGGGAGGTCGGCAAAAAATCTACGCCCATCAAAAAAAAGAGACGCGTCTTGGTACAAGAGGGAGGTTTCCTCATTCCGGCTCTCATAGGGATGGCCTTACCGCTTATAAAGAGCATTCTCCGTATATGAGACACCTCATTCGACACCTACTCGCCGACAGCACCACCACCACCACCACCACTACCGCCACCACCAGCGTCATTGCCACCGTCGTCCCCATGACGGACTCAGAGCAGCAACAACACTACAAACGTTTAGCGCTCGTGGATCCTGAGACGCTCTACAAATCATCACGAGCAGGTCTACTTCATCATGTGCCCGCTGCTGCTGCTACTACTAGCGCTGCTACTACTGCAGTCGCTGCTGCTAGTACTTCTACTGCTCCAAACCTTCCTCCTCTTCCTGATGAGCGCACTGAAAAGAACGAGAGTTCCGCTCCTGCCACCGCCGCCCGCCTACCTGCCGACATGGCCTATTACCACAAGCAGGCAGAACAGTCCCTTCATCCCGACGCGGCCTTGCACCAGGTGCTACAGTTTATCTACAGGGACTTGGATTTAGTGTTGAACGACCCCACTTTGGAATCGCGCGAGAAAATGTTGAAATACCGAAGGTTGTTGAATAGATTGCAATTTTTTCTCGCGAATCCCCACAACAGCAACATCTCTTCGTCCTACTCTTCTTCGCCCCCGGCTCACCTCCGTCAGTCTGCTGAAGAGGCCAGCGCGTCCCTACTCGAGCGGTTGGTGAACCAAGTTCCCAAGAGGAATCGCACTCGGACCGTGGCGCTGTACAAACAATTGGAGAAATCCGGTGTGATCAAGTGGAACGAGGACGGTGCGGTGCGCGAGATGTCGGGTCGGAGAATACCACCTGAGCATCGCATCAACATAGTGGACTTACTGAACGACGCTGCCAGGTTCAGGAAGACGGCGCCCAGACCGGCGGGCTACTCGCCGTTCACGAAAGCGCTGCGCGAAGCAGTTCCCACAGACTCCTTGATCGGAAACCATCTGTATAAAGCGAGCGGACCTGGCCGAAGTTTGGACACACGGCTTGCTGACAGAGGTCGGAAACGACCGAGCTTCGACTCGGAAGAAAGAGAAGCAGCAGCAGCAGCAGCAGCAGTAGCAGCAGCAGACTCTTCTCTCCAGGTGGACGATCAATCCTCTGACGACGAGGAGGACGACAGTGAACTTTTCCAAACTCCGACTTCCTATAGGAGCGTGGCGAGTAAGAAAAGGAGAGGGCGCAACCGCCTAGCGGCGAGCTCGTCGTTCACGCCCTCAACAGGCCCACCATGGGCAAACCAGTGAAGAGACTGACCAAGAAGGAAAA
Source organism: Harmothoe impar (assembly GCA_947462335.1). Lineage (NCBI taxonomy): Eukaryota > Metazoa > Annelida > Polychaeta > Phyllodocida > Polynoidae > Harmothoe > Harmothoe impar. The sequence continues at coordinate 71,261,277 of OX381713.1, forward strand.
AGAAAAGAAGCGCGTAGTAGCTAGATATACCGACGTCAAAGCGCCCTCCAGTTTCACTAGCGTGACTAAACTCCAGAAACATCATTTTCGCCACCTGAACCCGGCCGTCATCCGAGATGCTTTAGTGTCGCTGGACGCCTACACTAAACATAAACCCATTCGGAGAAAATTCGCAAGGAACAAGACTATAACCGGCGCAATCGATCAGCAGTGGCAGATAGATCTGATGGACATGCAAGCTTTGGCGTCTCACAACGACCGCTTCCGGTACGTGGTGACGGCGATCGACGTTTTCTCTAGGTACGCGTGGGCCGTTCCCATTAAATCCAAGAGCGGCGCTGATGTCACCGAGGCCTTCCGAGAGATGACAGGCACTGGCGAGAGACGACCGCGCACTGTTCAGACAGACAAGGGGAAAGAGTTTTTGAACAAGATCTTTCAAGATCACTTGAAGAGCGAGGGCATAGAGTTCTTCACTGGCGAGAACGACGACATCAAAGCTAGTCTAGTGGAGCGCTTGAACCGCAGTCTGAAGGAGAAGCTGTGGCGTTATTTCACACACAAGCGCACGTATCGCTACGTAGACGTACTGCACCATGTAGTGTCTTCTTACAATCGCACTCACCACAAGACGTTGAAAATGGCGCCGGCTCAAGTCAGCTCGGAAAACAGCGAAACAGTTTTCTACCGACAAGATCTCCCAACTAACAAACAAATCGACGAAATATGGAAAAAGAAGAAAAAAACAAAGACGTCCGCCGTCGACGTCATCGCTCCGGGTGACAGAGTGAGGATGTTGAGAACTAAAGGCGCCTTCGACAAAGGGTACGAGGGAAACTGGCGCGAGGAAGTGGTCGACGTTGCTAAGACGTTGGGAAGCAGAGGGTTCGAGCTGAAAGACGACAAGGGCGAGGAGATAAAAGGCGTCTTCTACCCGGAAGAGGTTCAGAAGGTGTACAAGAGTCGTTACGACAACAACTACCTGATAGACGAGGTGTTGCGCCGCAAGACCGTCGCCGGTAAAGAGTTAGCTTTCGTACGTTGGTTAGGTTACGACGACAAGTTCAACGAGTGGATCCCCGTCAAAAAAATAACGTAGAAAAAAAAAAAAAAAAAAAAAAAAAAAGAACATCACTCTACCTAGCAACAGCTCTATGGAGTATTATCCTGACAACAGCTTGACGTCTTTCCGAACTCACTTCGACTCGCCGCTCCTTCTGCCCGAAGCGTACGAAGCGGCTCTGACTGAGATCATCCTCCCTACAGAATGGACTAACGTGCACGACGACGACTTGATCATCGTTGTTCCTCTGCGCACCAAAGGTTCGCTAGAGGAGGCGATCCAGGTTTTAAAAGAAACTAAATTCTCCGAAAGAAAAAAACCACAGGTAGACTGGAAGAGAATGAAAAACGCGAACGGTCTGAGCAAGCTAACGTTCAGCTCAAAATTCCCGCTGAGCTGGAAGGAAGCGAGCTATGTAACGGTGGAAGAGATATCAGACACGTTGGAAGAGCAGCAATTGAAACCGGCAACAAAAAGGTTCAAGAGAGAGGTCGACTTGAGACAGACGAATGCCGTATACAAGCAGTTCTTGTCCCCGGCGGTGAAGAAGAAGACGATCAGCCATCAAGCAAGACAGATGATCGAAAAGATGGAGAAGGACATGGGAGTGCGCAGTTTCATGCCAAACATATTCGAGATACCTCCTATTTTCACCGGAAGCAACCACACCCTAATCGAGCGCTTGAGTGAGACGTTGCGAGATGACAGACTAGAGGGCGACAGCTTCTTGCTCAAACCGATGCGGATCTTATCGTACGACGCCAAGACGAAACGCGTCACCATCAAACCGCCGAGACACTGTGCTGTCCTGCTGAGTCAGCATCTCGCATGCGTTCTAGGCTTCGGAGAGAAGACGTGTTTCGCGTCGCCGACTACCGGCGCCTACTCGATGGATGTTTACGGGGACGTGCACTCTGTGTACATATACACCGACATGATCCAGGAGAGACGTGTGGGCGACATGCAAGTGCCGCTGTTGCGCTGCGTGGCGGTGGACAGAGGCGGAAAGCGTCGAGGTGGCGTGCAAGCTATCAGTTTTCCCCATTTGGATTATTTCCCCTTGAAATCCAAGAGGTTTACCGAGGTCGGCATCTATTTAAGAGACCGATCCGGTCATTCCATCCCATTCGGTAGAGGCGAGGTGACCGTGACACTTCATCTGAGACCTATTGAGCGCTGAAAGAGAGAAAAATGATGCGTCAACGCGTTCCGTACTTTCCACCCAGGCGCACCGTCGGCAGAGGGTACAGCGATTACTACAACGCGCAGCTGGGCAACGGCGTCAACGTGTACAGCGGGCGCTCTTTCCAGAGCGGGCACGGTTTGGGCGGCGCTCTGTTAGGTCTGATGCGCTCGGCTACCCCGCTATTGAAGTCGGTGGGAAAAACGCTGCTCCGCGCCAGTGTGGGCGTAGCTAAAGATGTGCTGGCGGGTCGGACTTTAAAGAGCAGCGTGAAAGACCGAGGCGCAGGCGCTCTGAAGAGACTGGCGAGTACGGCGTTCTCGGGAGGAAAGACGCCTGTCGCGTCTAAGAAAGGGTCGAAACGTCGCCGGCATTCTCCTCAGACGGGCGGTGGCTCTTGCAAGAGACGTAGAGGGGATGTATTCGACCGGTAAGCGCCTAGGCGTTCAGGTATAAATAAAAAGACTGGAGGCGGCCAGCGTCAGTCTGTCGGCCGCGTGAAGAGAGAACACAATGGCTTACGTACACGAGAGCAGTAACGAGTGCGCGCTCTCTGAGCTCGACCTGCACACCGTAGCGCCGACTCAGACTACTATCTTAAAGTCGTCTTTCCTGGGGATAGAAACAAAAAACTCTTTAGAGGATGGAGGTAACATAAATTTCACCATCAACAAGTCGCAAGAGTACACAGACCTGAACGAGAATTACCTTCATCTGGAATGTCAAGTGCTGAAAGCGAACGGAGCGGCGATCGAGGACACCGACGCGGTAGCTCCGGTGAACAACTTGGCTCACTCGCTCTTCAAAGACGTCCAAGTCTCCATCGGCGGTTTCAAAGTGTCTGGCAACACCGAGACCTACCCTTACCGAGCTTACTTGGAAGGGTTACTCAACTACAACAAAGACGTGAAGGACGGTGTCATGAGCGCCCAGGGGTGGCATGAAGATACGCCCGGTCAGTTTGACACGTTGACTGACGCGAATGCGGGGTACAAAGCGCGCAAGAAGCTAATCTCCAACAAACGCTTTTCGCTGATGGCGCGACTGCACTTTGACCTGGCTCATCAACCGAAGCTCATCGTTGGAGAGACAGAAATCAATCTCACTCTGAAACAAGCGGCGCCCTCTTTCTATCTGATGTGCGCCGCTGACGGAGGCTACAGCTTGAAGATCTACAAAGCAAAGCTCTACGTGCGACGCGTGCTGGTGGCGGACGCTGTAGCGGAAACGCACGAGAGAGCGGTGATAGAACACGGGCCCTTCGACTACCCGGTGAACAGAGTGGAGGTGACGACGTACGCCATCCCTCAAGGTAACAGAGATCACAGCTACACGCACTCCAACACAGGCCAGCTTCCCAAGTCGATGATGATTTGCTTCCTTGACCACGACGCTTTCAACGGTAGCTACACCAAGAACCCGTTCGAGATGAAGCATTACGACATCAGCTCGCTTCAAGTGATAGTGAACGATCAGAAAGTGCCGAACGACGCCTACGTGCCCGACTTTAAGACCAAAGCGGCCGTGAGAGAGTACTTGGCGCTACACACGGAAACGGGGATGTACGAGGGCGCGCGCTCCTGCGGTATTTCATACGATCAATTCCTGAACGGTTACACGGTGTTCCCCCTCGACTTAACCCCAGACAGATCGCACGACGGGTGTCGCGTGAACCTTATAAGAGCGGGTCAGCTGAGGGTGGAAGTCAGTTTCCGCTCGGCGCTACAAGCGACAACAACGGTGCTACTCTACTTGGTGTACGACAACGTCGTCGAGCTGACCCGAGATCGACACCCCGTCACCGACTACCACATGAACTGAAGACAAGACGGCGGTACTTGGCGTATCGTATGAACACGCTTGAAATAAGCAGAGTGTTGAAGGAAAACGTTCACACAAAACATCGTTTCCTGGGCGTTTTCTCTTGTGACACTATTCCGAAGCACCCTATCAAAGACACTTGTTTCGTGAGCAACACAGATCCGCAACATTTACCAGGTCAGCATTGGGTGGCGTTTTACGTGTCGAGCACGGGTGAAGTGTACTACTTTGATTCCTTCGGCTTACCGCCGCTGAGTGCGGAGTTCTTGTCTTTCGTGGAACGCTCTGCTCCGTTCAAGTGGCAAAGAAACCGCATTCAACTACAAGACACTTCTGCTGACACCTGTGGACCTCATTGCGTTCATTTCCTAATTGAAGCATGTTGAACAAGAAACCCCAAGAAGTGCGTCATGCGCATGAGCAAAATCCCAAAGCTGAGCGACCGGGCCGTGAGTCAGAAGCTATCGATGATGCTGTTGTGACGGGTTGTTGCGATGGCGGCCGTTTCATGGAGGCAAAGATTCTCTGCCTTGCCGAAATGGTGTTGGATTTATCCAAAGTCGTGCAATGTCTATTGGAGAGAAGTCGTCCGGGGTGTGGTGGTGCGAGTGACGGCGGCGTGAGACTTTGCGGCCTGTTGAGTTGCTGCAAATCGAAGAAGCAAGCTAAAAAAGCATAAACTTGTGTGTTTTTTCTGATTGAAATGAAAATAAAGAATAAAATGAAAAGAAAAGAAATTATCTTGTTGTGTTTTTATTTCTATATATAAGTTACATAACTTTTTTTTGTTTGTTTGTTTACAAACAGTCACGTGTCACGTGGTGTTGTTTACAAACAAGAGAGCCACGTGGTGTTGTTTACAAACAAACCCTAAGTAGGTCACGTTACCCTAGTTACCAGAATGCCGGCTTCTGATTGGCTGAGCCTAAGTAGGTCACGTGACGTAAGTAGGTCACGTTACCATGGTTACCAGAATGCCGGCCTCTGATTGGCTGAGAGCTTCTAAGTAGGTCAGTAGGTCACCCAGAATGCTGGCTTCTGATTGGCTGAGAGCCCTAAGTAGGTCACGTTACCATGGCAACGGGTCACGTGACCAAATGGAGGCCTCTGATTGGCTGCATGTCGATTGAGTAATAAACAGTACTTAACTATAGTCCCGTTCCGATACATACTATACTACTCAAGACAGATGATCGAAAAGATGGAGAAGGACATGGGAGTGCGCAGTTTCATGCCAAACATATTCGAGATACCTCCTATTTTCACCGGAAGCAACCACACCCTAATCGAGCGCTTGAGTGAGACGTTGCGAGATGACAGACTAGAGGGCGACAGCTTCTTGCTCAAACCGATGCGGATCTTATCGTACGACGCCAAGACGAAACGCGTCACCATCAAACCGCCGAGACACTGTGCTGTCCTGCTGAGTCAGCATCTCGCATGCGTTCTAGGCTTCGGAGAGAAGACGTGTTTCGCGTCGCCGACTACCGGCGCCTACTCGATGGATGTTTACGGGGACGTGCACTCTGTGTACATATACACCGACATGATCCAGGAGAGACGTGTGGGCGACATGCAAGTGCCGCTGTTGCGCTGCGTGGCGGTGGACAGAGGCGGAAAGCGTCGAGGTGGCGTGCAAGCTATCAGTTTTCCCCATTTGGATTATTTCCCCTTGAAATCCAAGAGGTTTACCGAGGTCGGCATCTATTTAAGAGACCGATCCGGTCATTCCATCCCATTCGGTAGAGGCGAGGTGACCGTGACACTTCATCTGAGACCTATTGAGCGCTGAAAGAGAGAAAAATGATGCGTCAACGCGTTCCGTACTTTCCACCCAGGCGCACCGTCGGCAGAGGGTACAGCGATTACTACAACGCGCAGCTGGGCAACGGCGTCAACGTGTACAGCGGGCGCTCTTTCCAGAGCGGGCACGGTTTGGGCGGCGCTCTGTTAGGTCTGATGCGCTCGGCTACCCCGCTATTGAAGTCGGTGGGAAAAACGCTGCTCCGCGCCAGTGTGGGCGTAGCTAAAGATGTGCTGGCGGGTCGGACTTTAAAGAGCAGCGTGAAAGACCGAGGCGCAGGCGCTCTGAAGAGACTGGCGAGTACGGCGTTCTCGGGAGGAAAGACGCCTGTCGCGTCTAAGAAAGGGTCGAAACGTCGCCGGCATTCTCCTCAGACGGGCGGTGGCTCTTGCAAGAGACGTAGAGGGGATGTATTCGACCGGTAAGCGCCTAGGCGTTCAGGTATAAATAAAAAGACTGGAGGCGGCCAGCGTCAGTCTGTCGGCCGCGTGAAGAGAGAACACAATGGCTTACGTACACGAGAGCAGTAACGAGTGCGCGCTCTCTGAGCTCGACCTGCACACCGTAGCGCCGACTCAGACTACTATCTTAAAGTCGTCTTTCCTGGGGATAGAAACAAAAAACTCTTTAGAGGATGGAGGTAACATAAATTTCACCATCAACAAGTCGCAAGAGTACACAGACCTGAACGAGAATTACCTTCATCTGGAATGTCAAGTGCTGAAAGCGAACGGAGCGGCGATCGAGGACACCGACGCGGTAGCTCCGGTGAACAACTTGGCTCACTCGCTCTTCAAAGACGTCCAAGTCTCCATCGGCGGTTTCAAAGTGTCTGGCAACACCGAGACCTACCCTTACCGAGCTTACTTGGAAGGGTTACTCAACTACAACAAAGACGTGAAGGACGGCGTCATGAGCGCCCAGGGGTGGCATGAAGATACGCCCGGTCAGTTTGACACGTTGACTGACGCGAATGCGGGGTACAAAGCGCGCAAGAAGCTAATCTCCAACAAGCGCTTTTCGCTGATGGCGCGACTGCACTTTGACCTGGCTCATCAACCGAAGCTCATCGTTGGAGAGACAGAAATCAATCTCACTCTGAAACAAGCGGCGCCCTCTTTCTATCTGATGTGCGCCGCTGACGGAGGCTACAGCTTGAAGATCTACAAAGCAAAGCTCTACGTGCGACGCGTGCTGGTGGCGGACGCTGTAGCGGAAACGCACGAGAGAGCGGTGATAGAACACGGGCCCTTCGACTACCCGGTGAACAGAGTGGAGGTGACGACGTACGCCATCCCTCAAGGTAACAGAGATCACAGCTACACGCACTCCAACACAGGCCAGCTTCCCAAGTCGATGATGATTTGCTTCCTTGACCACGACGCTTTCAACGGTAGCTACACCAAGAACCCGTTCGAGATGAAGCATTACGACATCAGCTCGCTTCAAGTGATAGTGAACGATCAGAAAGTGCCGAACGACGCCTACGTGCCCGACTTTAAGACCAAAGCGGCCGTGAGAGAGTACTTGGCGCTACACACGGAAACGGGGATGTACGAGGGCGCGCGCTCCTGCGGTATTTCATACGATCAATTCCTGAACGGTTACACGGTGTTCCCCCTCGACTTAACCCCAGACAGATCACACGACGGGTGTCGCGTGAACCTTATAAGAGCGGGTCAGCTGAGGGTGGAAGTCAGTTTCCGCTCGGCGCTACAAGCGACAACAACGGTGCTACTCTACTTGGTGTACGACAACGTCGTCGAGCTGACCCGAGATCGACACCCCGTCACCGACTACCACATGAACTGAAGACAAGACGGCGGTACTTGGCGTATCGTATGAACACGCTTGAAATAAGCAGAGTGTTGAAGGAAAACGTTCACACAAAACATCGTTTCCTGGGCGTTTTCTCTTGTGACACTATTCCGAAGCACCCTATCAAAGACACTTGTTTCGTGAGCAACACAGATCCGCAACATTTACCAGGTCAGCATTGGGTGGCGTTTTACGTGTCGAGCACGGGTGAAGTGTACTACTTTGATTCCTTCGGCTTACCGCCGCTGAGTGCGGAGTTCTTGTCTTTCGTGGAACGCTCTGCTCCGTTCAAGTGGCAAAGAAACCGCATTCAACTACAAGACACTTCTGCTGACACCTGTGGACCTCATTGCGTTCATTTCCTAATTGAAGCATGTCGAACAAGAAACCCCAAGAAGTGCGTCATGCGCATGAGCAAAATCCCAAAGCTGAGCGACCGGGCCGTGAGTCAGAAGCTATCGATGATGCTGTTGTGACGGGTTGTTGCGATGGCGGCCGTTTCATGGAGGCAAAGATTCTCTGCCTTGCCGAAATGGTGTTGGATTTATCCAAAGTCGTGCAATGTCTATTGGAGAGAAGTCGTCCGGGGTGTGGTGGTGCGAGTGACGGCGGCGTGAGACTTTGCGGCCTGTTGAGTTGCTGCAAATCGAAGAAGCAAGCTAAAAAAAGCATAAACTTGTGTGTTTTTTCTGATTGAAATGAAAATAAAGAATAAAATGAAAAGAAAAGAAATTATCTTGTTGTGTTTTTATTTCTATATATAAGTTACATAACTTTTTTTTGTTTGTTTGTTTACAAACAGTCACGTGTCACGTGGTGTTGTTTACAAACAAGAGAGCCACGTGGTGTTGTTTACAAACAAACCCTAAGTAGGTCACGTTACCCTAGTTACCAGAATGCCGGCTTCTGATTGGCTGAGCCTAAGTAGGTCACGTGACGTAAGTAGGTCACGTTACCATGGTTACCAGAATGCCGGCCTCTGATTGGCTGAGAGCTTCTAAGTAGGTCAGTAGGTCACCCAGAATGCTGGCTTCTGATTGGCTGAGAGCCCTAAGTAGGTCACGTTACCATGGCAACGGGTCACGTGACCAAATGGAGGCCTCTGATTGGCTGCATGTCGATTGAGTAATAAACAGTACTTAACTATAGTCCCGTTCCGATACATACTATACTACTTATGTTACTCTAAGAACACTTTGAGCACATTGAAGTAGGATTTAAAATTTGGAAAAAAATCGGACCATGTCACTTTAAACTTCAAAGACTCGCATGGTGCTGAGATACACGTAGCCTTTTTGTAGTAGCGATGCATCCCCGACTACTAGTAGTGGGGGTACAGATGGGGAGGGAGGGGGGGGGGTGTCCCCATGTCGATTGTCGATTTTAAGAAATTGCCATGTCGCATATTTATGTCGCTTAATAATGCTCCTATTTTAAAGAAATGCCCGTGTCCTCTGTCACTATTCTGTCACACACCTGCTGTACACGAGTACAGAACCTGTTTCGTCAACATCGATTTTTGATCATTTATTCTACCAAATTGAATTTCAACTGTTTAAGGAATACATGCTAGTTTGATTGGCTCTGCCCTTTTATTGTCACGATGCAAGAACACAGCTCGGGGAAGCGACTCGCATGAGGCATGAATGCATTCTAGCGACCCTCGGGGTTGATGCAATCCACAGGGATCAGCATTATGCACCAAAGCAGTCCAAGAGAATTACTTGCTGACCTTAAAGAGCTAACATGTCCGTCCTGTGTTATTGATCCTTACCACCCAGCTGAACCAACACACCATTTGTCACGTATTGACAAACAGGCATGGCTTGTAAAGAGTCCAATAGGCCCTCGTACGGAATGAAAACAAAAACGGGCAGAAACTGCATAAGAGGGAGCTCATGAATGCTATCCCGTGTTTTTATAAATGTTGGAGTTCTAAACTTGTTTTCCATCATACTTTTGTTTCTATGCAGACGGTTCCAAACATTGCACCAATACAGTGAGCGGCTGGTGAGTAACTATTTATCAACCGCATAGGATTGGCATGATACAGAAGTTCAGCCTAGGTGAGTTACCTGCCAGGGCTGCATCCACGCACTATCACAAGAACATGGCATATTTATGGCGCATTAAAGCAGTATGCGGTCCTTAAAGGTGAGAGTGCTGGGTACAAGTTGTAGGCGCGGATTTGGGCCGAAATTAGAGATTTTTTAACGTAATCTTTTTGGGGGATTTTTTAAACATCCCCCCCCCCTTTTTTTAAAATCTGCATCCGCCCCTGTACACGTCTATGCCGTGTGTTGTAACGGCATCTGACGGACGGGGAACCAGCCCGTACTGGGGTGTGGCCGCACCATGGTAACCAGCGTACACGGACAGGGAACCAGCCCGTACTGGGTGTGGCCGCACCATGGTAACCAGCGTACACGGACAGGGAACCAGCCCGTACTGAGGGTGTGGCCGCACCATGGTAACCAGCGTACACGGACAGGGAACCAGCCCGTACTGGGTGTGGCCGCACCATGGTAACCAGCGTACACGGACAGGGAACCAGCCCGTACTGGGGTGTGGCCGCACCATGGTAACCAGCGTACACGGACAGGGAACCAGCCCGTACTGGGGTGTGGCCGCACCATGGTAACCAGCGTACACGGACAGGGAACCAGCCCGTACTGGGTGTGGCCGCACCATGGTAACCAGCGTACACGGACAGGGAACCAGCCCGTACTGGGTGTGGCCGCACCATGGTAACCAGCGTACACGGACAGGGAACCAGCCCGTACTGGGTGTGGCCGCACCATGGTAACCAGCGTACACGGACAGGGAACCAGCCCGTACTGGGGTGTGGCTGCACCATGGTAACCAGCGTACACGGACAGGGAACCAGCCCGTACTGGGTGTGTGGCCGCACCATGGTAACCAGCGTACACGGACAGGGAACCAGCCCGTACTGGGTGTGGCCGCACCATGGTAACCAGTGTACAAAGACAGGGAACCAGCCCGTACTGGGGTGTGGCCGCACCATGGTAACCAGCGGACAAAGACAGGGAACCAGCCCGTACTGGGTGTGGCCGCACCATGGTAACCAGCGTACAAAGACAGGGAACCAGCCCGTACTGGGGTGTGGCCGCACCATGGTAACCAGCGTACACGGACAGGGAACCAGCCCGTACTGGGTGTGTGGCCGCACCATGGTAACCAGCGTACACGGACAGGGAACCAGCCCGTACTGGGTGTGTGGCCGCACCATGGTAACCAGCGTACACAGACAGGGAACCAGCCCGTACTGGGTGTGTGGCCGCACCATGGTAACCAGCGTACAGGGACAGGGAACCAGCCCGTACTGGGTGTGGCTGCACCATGGTAACCAGCGTACACGGACAGGGAACCAGCCCGTACTGGGGTGTGGCCGCACCATGGTAACCAGCGTACACAGACAGGGAACCAGCCCGTACTGGGTGTGGCCGCACCATGGTAACCAGCGTACACGGACAGGGAACCAGCCCGTACTGGAGGTGTGGCCGCACCATGGTAACCAGCGTACACGGACAGGGAACCAGCCCGTACTGGGGTGTGGCCGCACCATGGTAACCAGCGTACACGGACAGGGAACCAGCCCGTACTGGGTGTGGCTGCACCATGGTAACCAGCGTACACGGACAGGGAACCAGCCCGTACTGAGGTGTGGCCGCACCATGGTAACCAGCGTACAAAGACAGGGAACCAGCCCGTACTGGGGTGTGGCCGCACCATGGTAACCAGCGTACACGGACAGGGAACCAGCCCGTACTGGGTGTGGCCGCACCATGGTAACCAGCGTACACGGACAGGGAACCAGCCCGTACTGGGTGTGTGGCCGCACCATGGTAACCAGCGTACACGGACAGGGAACCAGCCCGTACTGGGTGTGTGGCCGCACCATGGTAACCAGCGTACACGGACAGGGAACCAGCCCGTACTGGGTGTGGCCGCACCATGGTAACCAGCGTACACGGACGGGGAACCAGCCCGTACTGGGGTGTGGCCGCACCATGGTAACCAGCGTACACGGACAGGGAACCAGCCCCTACTGAGGTGTGGCCGCACCATGGTAACCAGCGTACACGGACAGGGAACCAGCCCGTACTGGGTGTGGCCGCACCATGGTAACCAGCGTACACGGACAGGGAACCAGCCCGTACTGAGGGTGTGGCCGCACCATGGTAACCAGCGTACACGGACAGGGAACCAGCCCGTACTGGGGTGTGGCCGCACCATGGTAACCAGCGTACACGGGCAGGGAACCAGCCCGTACTGGGGTGTGGCCTCACCATGGTAACCAGCGTACACGGACAGGGAACCAGCCCGTACTGGGGTGTGGCCTCACCATGGTAACCAGCGTACACGGACAGGGAACCAGCCCGTACTGGGTGTGGCCGCACCATGGTAACCAGCGTACACGGACAGGGAACCAGCCCGTACTGAGGTGTGGCCGCACCATGGTAACCAGCATACACGGACAGGGAACCAGCCCGTACTGAGGTGTGGCCGCACCATGGTAACCAGCGGACACGGACAGGGAACCAGCCCGTACTGGGTGTGGCTGCACCATGGTAACCAGCGTACACGGACAGGGAACCAGCCCGTACTGGGGTGTGGCTGCACCATGGTAACCAGGGTACACGGACAGGGAACCAGCCCGTACTGGGTGTGGCCGCACCATGGTAACCAGCGTACACGGACAGGGAACCAGCCCGTACTGGGGTGTGGCCGCACCATGGTAACCAGCGGACAAAGACAGGGAACCAGCCCGTACTGGGTGTGGCCGCACCATGGTAACCAGCGTACACAGACAGGGAACCAGCCCGTACTGGGTGTGGCCGCACCATGGTAACCAGCGTACACGGGCAGGGAACCAGCCCGTACTGAGGGTGTGGCCGCACCATGGTAACCAGCGTACACGGACAGGGAACCAGCCCGTACTGGGTGTGGCCGCACCATGGTAACCAGCGTACAAAGACAGGGAACCAGCCCGTACTGGGTGTGGCCGCACCATGGTAACCAGCGTACACGGACAGGGAACCAGCCCGTACTGGGGTGTGGCCTCACCATGGTAACCAGCGTACACGGACAGGGAACCAGCCCGTACTGGGTGTGTGGCCGCACCATGGTAACCAGCGTACACGGACAGGGAACCAGCCCGTACTGGGGTGTGGCCGCACCACGGTAACCAGCGTACACGGACAGGGAACCAGCCCGTACTGAGGGTGTGGCCGCACCATGGTAACCAGCGTACACGGACAGGGAACCAGCCCGTACTGGGGTGTGGCCGCACCATGGTAACCAGCGTACACGGACAGGGAACCAGCCCGTACTGGGGTGTGGCCGCACCATGGTAACTAGCGTACACGGACAGGGAACCAGCCCGTACTGGGGTGTGGCCGCACCATGGTAACCAGCGTACACGGACAGGGAACCAGCCCGTACTGGGTGTGGCCGCACCATGGTAACCAGCGTACACGGACAGGGAACCAGCCCGTACTGGGGGTGTGGCCGCACCATGGTAACCAGCGTACACGGACAGGGAACCAGCCCGTACTGAGGGTGTGGCCGCACCATGGTAACCAGCGTACACGGACAGGGAACCAGCCCGTACTGAGGTGTGGCCGCACCATGGTAACCAGCGTACACGGGCAGGGAACCAGCCCGTACTGAGGGTGTGGCCGCACCATGGTAACCAGCGTACACGGACAGGGAACCAGCCCGTACTGAGGTGTGGCCGCACCATGGTAACCAGCGTACACGGACAGGGAACCAGCCCGTACTGAGGTGTGGCCGCACCATGGTAACCAGCGTACACGGACAGGGAACCAGCCCGTACTGAGGTGTGGCCGCACCATGGTAACCAGCGTACACGGACAGGGAACCAGCCCGTACTGGGTGTGTGGCCGCACCATGGTAACCAGCGTACACGGGCAGGGAACCAGCCCGTACTGGGTGTGGCCGCACCATGGTAACCAGCGTACACGGACAGGGAACCAGCCCGTACTGGGTGTGACCGCACCATGGTAACCAGCGTACACGTAAATCGGCTAAAGGTTTAAATTTATCAATCTCCCGCGGCAGATAGTTCGTGCGACACCGGTCTTCACTTCCCCTCTACCAAAACCTTACTCTGTGCTTCGCAAATGGACAGATTCTGTCCATTGCACACCTTTATACTCCTTCTTGAAATATACAATTTCCCATCTATGATTCGATTCAAATATTTGTAGGAAGGTCTGAACATTAATTTCTGAAAGTTACAGACATATTGGTTTTTGTGGTGGAATCTGTTGATTTTCCTAGGGACCATTTTGGAGTAGGGATATAGACAGTGTGTGAAGCGGATAGGAGAGCAGGAAAGTAGTACACTTTTCCAGACTTTTTCCACAGGAGAGTTCTTAGGTTTGGGCAGAGATATGAAGTGACCGGGGGAGCGGAAGTCTCTGCTGGGGAGATTGTTATTTTATGTTGTTCCCCCAGACCCTGCCATCACAAACCCAGTCACACACATCCACATCAACACTTCAGACCAATCTAGCTAAGTAATAGAGCCTAAAGAGCACCGCTGAAAGAACCTAAAGGATATCACTCTAGTAAATATTTCATGATTGAGGAAGTGATTAGGAATCAGCACACATTCAAAGGGGATGGGTACGAGACGTGGATATCAAACTCTTATGGATATATTTGTCCGATTAATTCAAAATTTCATCACACTTCCATTCATCACATATTATAGTTTAACGGTGCATGGTTTGTACCACTAGTTTGGTGCAATTTGGCTGATAACGCTTGCCACTATTAAATGGCGAAGCACAAAATTGTCTGTCTCTGTGTACAACACAGCAGTAATACTATTGTTATTGTACATGTACATGTAATTATGAGGGTATTTGTGCCGAGTATAGATGTGTGTATATACCAGATTATAGAGCGGAGTCTGTGCCATGACACACACCCCTTACAACCTACAGAAAGTTGATAAACTGCCAAAAACCTGCCCCACTGTCTAGTCTATACCCCTGACATTTCCTGCCACTGGTACTGGGGTGGTATGGGGCCGGGGATGGGACTAGAGGGTGTGTGTGTGTGTGGTGGGTGGGGGGGGGGGGTACAGGGTGTGGTTGTTGTAGTGTTGTCCTCAATATACGACAACTACAGTGGCCCAAGAGGGTCAAAATAGAATTTGAAAAACAAAAAGTGATTTGGAAAAAAAATCCAACTTTCAAAGAAAAAGTTAGAGTTCAGATGCAAAACGAAATGTCAACAGTGGTTTTTATTTCAGAAATGGGTGCTGTCAGTCTGTCCTCTCAGACAGAACAGCTTGTGACAGGTATCTTTTAGCATTGGGTACAGTTTCCTCTGTTTCCCCTATAATTAGGGAGTCAGAGATATAAGGGTGTCTTGGGTTCATTAGTTTGTGACTGTGCCACAGTAAATGGAACATTTTAATCTAAGGCAATGTCTGTAACTGGTCACTATTATATTAACTGATTTCCTAACATGCATTACCAATGTGATGAACAGAACAACTCCAAAAAACAACATTTAATTTAGGGGACAAGATGGCTGCCATAGGAGGGTGACCAACTACATGACTGTAGTTGTAGTCGTTTCCCCAATGCAGGGATGGCACGCTTCAACCGCCACAGCATCGGTGTGGCATGTTATATGGCAAGCCAATTTAGCAATGTGAAACTGCAAAAATTAGGTACATTACCAGGCCCGGGTTATCCTTACTTTCCTGCAATACAGGGGTAGTGTAAAACGTTGGCATGTACCCCTACAAATATGTTTGGAAAGTCAAAAAAAAAAGGATTCGTGCAAAATAATAATAATTTGTGGAAGATTATCGACCTGTAAACTGCTACCTGGCTGAGGTGTGTCACTATTTAACAGCCGGTCACTATGTCTATGACAGCCATGGTGGCAGGTGTAAAATGGAGGGGTGCAGAGGGGTCCCCCCCCCCTCCCCCGAGGGCGGAAAGTCACGAAAATTAAGGGTTCCAGGTCACAAAGTCGGCTTTTTAGACCATTTTTACTATAGCCAAATTTGTCCAAAAGTCAGCAGCTCGCTTAAATTATTGCACCAGGTCGCCAGGTCGCCTGGGAAACAGCCCAGGTCGCCAGGTCGCTTTTGACCCCTCTAGAGCCACTATCATTTCACGTTGCACAGGTCAGAGGCTTGTTTTCCTTTCATGAGTCCATCAAGTGCCATCAATCTCCCTTTAATCCATAGTTAATTATATTAGCTTGACAAGAACGGCTTGTGATACTTGGCATGTACCACGGCACATGGTCTTATGTAATGTTATAGAAATAGCCCTAACAAGGTAGGGGATGCCCCATGCGTCCTAACTAGGTCAGTCACCCGACATAAACACTTGGACCTTTGGACCTTTCCATTATAGACTTGCAGTGGTCACACATTGGCTATGCATTATATACTAAATATATATATACTATACTATATATATACTATACTAAATTTAAACAAAAACGCTATTGACAGTTCGAACTGTCAATAGTGGAAAATAGTTCTCTTATTGACAGTTCACACTGTCAACAGTGGAAACTATTCCTGTTATTGACAGTTCCTCTTGCAAACTGTCAATAGTGGAATATATTTGTCTTATTGACACTTCCCACTGACGTTGGAGTAAAAAAATGTGGGTTTTTTTTGGCAAAAGTTTTTTTTTTCACCAAAGTCGGTTTTGCCCCCAAAATCGGTTTTGCACCCATAATCGGTTTCAGACCCAAAATCGGTCTTGTATCCAAAATCGGTTTTGTCCCCAAAATTGGTCAAAATCGGTTTTGTCTCCAAATCAGTCAAAATCGGTTTTGGAGCCAAAATCTGTCAACATCGGTTTTGGAGCCAAAATCGGTTTCGGACCCAATATCGGTTTTGCCCCAAAAATCTGTTTTGCCCCAAAAATCCGTTTTGCCCCAAAAATTTGTTTACCACCAAAATCGACTTTTCCACCAAAATCGACTTTTCCACCAAAATCGACTTTTCCACCAAAATCGACTTTTCCACCAAAATCGACTTTTCCACCAAAATCGACTTTTCCACCAAAATCGACTTTTCCACCAAAATCGACTTTTCCACCAAAATCGACTTTTCCACCAAAATCGACTTTTCCACCAAAATCGCTCTCAGGGTTATGACGGATAGGGAACTGTCAATAAGAGAGGATATTCCCACTATTGACAGTTCAGTGAAGAACTGTCAGTAACGCTATAATTTACCACTATTGACAGTTTGAACTGTCAATAAGAGAAAAATATCCCACTATTGACAGTGTGATCTGTCAATAAGAGGAAAGTTTTCCACTATTGACAGTTTGAACTGTCAATAGCTAAACCAAGGTGGGCCGGCTATTGACAGTGCAAACTGTCAATAGTAGAAATCAATCTTCTTATTGACAGTTTGAACTGTCAATAACAGAATAAAATTCCCTTATTGACAGTTCAAACTGTCAATACCAGGATATAATTCCCTTATTGACAGTTCACACTGTCAATAGTGGGATATTTTTCTCTTATTGACAGTTCCTTTTTGGAAGTGTCAATAAGACAATCTTATTTCCCTTATTGACAGTTCAAACTGTCAATAAGGGAATTATATCCCGGTATTGACAGTTTGAACTGTCAATAAGGGATTTTTTTTCTGTTATTGACAGTTCAAACTGTCAATAGTCACGGCCAAATTTAAATCATCATTGAGATAATAATGTTCCAGATGGGAGCCTATCCCCAGGTTGTAAACTTTTTGTATACAGAATAACTTA
Source organism: Harmothoe impar (assembly GCA_947462335.1). NCBI lineage: Eukaryota > Metazoa > Annelida > Polychaeta > Phyllodocida > Polynoidae > Harmothoe > Harmothoe impar. The sequence continues at coordinate 71,278,781 of OX381713.1, forward strand.
TTAGGTCACAAAACAAAGAAAATATGTTATTATGGCACTGCCCCTCCCCCTTTCAGAACCTTTGATTTGCCATAACCCCAGCACTATTACCCATACAGAGCTCCTGGAAGGGGGTGGGGGCGCATGGGAATAACGTCCATAACAACGTTTAGGGCATATTGTCATATTAAAGTGTCATAATCACCAAGGGTATCCCACTCACAAATCTAGTACTGTTCTAGTCTGCTATGTGGTTAAGTGCGAGTGGTGAGAATGTCCCTTTAATTTAATCATTTTTATTAAAGCAGCATTCCCATCAGGAGGGTGCATGTAGTTTTTCTGAGTACCATATTCCACGTAACAAGCACACATCTCCTAATCTATAGAGCACAGCTACCTTGTAGGGCCGATTTTAGATTGTACCCCCCCCCCCCCCCAAAAAAAAGGTCTTATCATAAGCCCATATATACACTATTAGGAATGTGTCTGAGTTGTTATGCCGAATACAGGAATGCAACATAATAAAATCGGGGAAAATGGGTGTGTGTGGGGGGGGGGGGTGTTTGTAATAGAATGAAATTTAGATTTTGTCTTTTTAGCTTAAAGTATTTTTTTAAAAATTACACTGTGCACTTATTACACTAAATATATTACTGTTCTAATCTAACAAAGGGTTACATTAGTCGTGCATGATCCTAACAAAGCCTGATACAAATTCGAATCGTACATGTGTCACCAACAAACTGACATGGCCAAGTCTAGGCTTGAGTGTGAGCACCCTTCCTCAACCCCCACCCCCCCCCCCCCCGCCCCCGCCCTCGTGACCAACCACCGATTGCAACACAACCTGCCTAGGCGCCTAGCCTAGGGTAACTACAACTAGTTGGTCACCCTCACATGGCAGCCATCTTGTCCCCTGTACATAGATTAAATGTTGCTTTATTGTTTAGTTCATCACATTAATTATGCATGTTAGGAAATCAGTTAATATAATAGAGACCATTTACAGACATTATCTTAGATTAGAATGTTCCATTCACTGTGGCACAGTCACAAACTAATGAACCCAAGACACCCCTATATATCTGACTCTCTAATAATAGGGTATGTCAGGGGAACTGTGCCCAATGCTAAAAGATACCTGTCACAAGCTGTTCTGTCTAAGAGGACAGACTGACAGCACCCATTTCTGAAATGAAAATCACTTTTGAAATTTTATTTTGCATCTGAACTCTTTTCTTTCTTTGAAAGTTGGATTTTTTTTCCAAATCACTTTTTGTTTTCCAAATTCCATTTTGACCCTCTTGGGCCACGGTAGACAACAGACTATGTAGTATGGCCGCCGACAGATCTACACATGTTATCTAGGATGTCATAGAGCGGGGCCTGAATGTTATAATGTGCGTGCTACATGTTGTTTTACCTGATTAATCTGTAAATAAACAACTGCATCAATGAAGCATTAACGGTTCCCTCAAGAATGACATGTCACAAGCGCTGTCACTATTTAGCTTATTATCATATTCATATATGTATAATGTCAGAGAAAACAATTTACTTTATTCCATGTAGAGAAACAAAGTTACTATGCTTAAGTACTGAAATGGCCGTTCTTCACCCCCCGTGGAGAAAGTGGTTCTCATTCTCCATGGGCTGTTTCTCCACGATGACATCAATAAAATAGCCATGAAACCAATCTTTAAATGTATATTTTGATGAAATTAATCAAGAAATACATGAAATGAATACAGAGATCCACTCTAATCAGTCTGAACTCATGATGCATAGGAATTAGGATTGCATCACATTCGGCTCCGCCTCGTGTGATGCAATGCTATGCACCACTCATGGATAAACCTGTCATTCAGACCTCTGTCTATCTCCACTTGGTTAGCTACACTATCATCACTCTGCCTTTTTTTATTTATTTTCATTTAAATATAATGTATTCTTCAGATATACTTGTTGTTTCCACAGCAACAGACAGGGCATGTCACCCCCCCCCCCCGGTAAACCCTGGATACACAGCCTATTACCACAGGTATGTTATAGCTGACTACAAAGGTACTCAGGGATAGCTCCATGTCTCCCATCTATGATGTCCTCTAGGTCCACCCCCCCCCCCCCCCCCCCCACACACACCCGACCTAATTACCTAGATTGGCCCCCACCCTATCCAACAGTATACAACATATGGCCTACTATGTTACTGACGACGTATTCATTTCTTCTTTTGTTTCCACCCCCTTCCCTAACCACGTTCACATGGTCGATCATGTCGATGGGGTTGATGCACTCCCATTGCTGCATTCATGTATCATGTCGATGGGGTTGATACACTCCCATTGCTGCATTGATGTATCATGCCGATGGGGTTGATACACTCCCATTGCTGCATTGATGTATCATGTCCGATGGGGTTGATACACTCCCATTGCTGCATTCATGTATCATGCAGATGGGGTTGATACACTCCCATTGATGCATTCATGTATCATGCCGATGGGGTTGATACACTCCC
>OX381713.1:71281480-71373784 GCA_947462335.1 Harmothoe impar
GCTGAGTAGAAGTTTGTACTTTGGGGGATTAGTGTTTCTGAGTATGATCCATTTTGAAATTATGAAATTTGATTTCCGAAATTTGATTTCTGTGTTACTCCTGGTGATACATGTATGTGAGTTAGGGGCTAGTAGAAGTTTGTACTTTAGGGGATTAGTGTTTCTAAGTAGATCATTTCAGTATTATGAGATTTAATTTTAGTTGTGACTTCTGGTGATAAGTGTTTGTGAGTTAGGGGCTTAGTAGAAGTTTGTACTTTAGGGGATTAGTGTTTCTATCTATGATCCATTTTGAAATTATTAGATTTAACTTGAGTTGTGACTTCTGGTGATAAGTGTTTGTGAGTTAGGGGCTTAGTAGAAGTTTGTACTTTGGGGGATCAGTGTTTCTATCTATGATCCATTTTGAAATTATGAGATTTAATTTTAGTTGTGACTTCTGGTGATAAGTGTTTGTGAGTTAGGGGCTTAGTAGAAGTTTGTACTTTAGGGGATTAGTGTTTCTATCTATGATCTATTTTGAAATTATGAGATTTAACTTTAGTTGTGACATCATGTGATAAGTGTATGTGATTTAGGGGCTGAGTAGAAGTTTGTACTTTGGGGGCTTAGCGCTTCTAAATAGATAATTTCAGAATTATGAGATTTAACTTTAGTTGTGACATTCCGTGATAAGTGTATGTGAGTTAGGGGCTTAGTAGAAGTTTGTACTTTAGGGGATGAGTGCTTCTGAGTATGATCCATTTTGAAATTATCAAGTTTCATTTCTGTGTGAATTCTGGTGATAAGTGTATGTGAGTTAGGGGCTTAGTAGAAGTTTGTAATTTAGGGGATTAGTGTTTCTAAGTAGATCATTTCAGAATTATGAGATTTAACTTTAGTTGTGGCATTCCGTGTTAAGTGTATTTGAGTTAGGGGCTTAGTAGAAGTTTGTACTTTAGGGGATAAGTGTTTCTATCTATGATCCATTTTGAAATTATGAGATTTAACTTTAGTTGTGACTTCTGGTGATAAGTGTTTGTGAGTTAGGGGCTTAGTAGAAGTTTGTACTTTGGGGGCTTAGCGCTTCTAAATACATAATTTCAGAATTATGAGATTTAACTTTAATTGTGACATTCCGTGATAAGTTACTGAGTTAGGGGCTTAGTAGAAGTTTGTGCTTTAGGGGATTAGTGTTTTTGACTATGAAGTAAACAAACACCGCAAAAGTAAAGTAAACAAACACCATAGATTTAATCAAACATGGGCTGCATGTCTGTTTTAGTTTGAAATACCCTGAAATAAACACAAAGTGTCAAGCAGAACAGGACAGTCACCACTAGTGAAGTAACCACTGACTCAAGTCACTTAAGTGTGCAGCTCTGTTTATGTACCACACATCCCTTTTAAAGAGCCCTTTTCATTTGAAATCATTGAATAGGCTTACCCCCCCCCCCCCCCCAAGCCTGAGTGTCCTGTATTCCCTATAGCATTGCGCCTTAAAATTAACAAACAGTATTCCTCCAAGCCCCTGAGTAAATAATCCCTAAGCCCCTACGTTGCAAACATTGTTCCGTTATCCCCAAGATGAAATATAGTATTCACTAAGCCCCAATTCACAAACAGTATTACCTCAGCTCTGCAGTCAAAAATAGTTCACTAAGCCCCCAAGTCACAACCCGTATTGTCTAAGCCCCTGAGTCACAAACAGTATCCACTAAGCCCCCTAATCACAAACAGTATTGTCTAAGCCCCTGAGTCACAAACAGTAGTCATCAAGCCCCCCCCCCCCACTCACAAACTGTTTTCCCTAAGCCCCCAAGTCACAAACAGTATTGTCTAAGCCCCTGAGTCACAAACAGTATCCACCAAGCCCCCCACTCACAGACAGTATTCACTAAGCCCCCCAGTCACAAACAGTATTGTCTAAGCCCCTGAGTCACAAACAATAGTTACCAAGCCCCCCACTCACAAACAGTTTTCCCTAAGCCCCCAAGTCACAAACAGTATTGTCTAAGCCCCTGAGTCAAAAACAGTATCCACTAAGCCCCTGAGTCACAAACAGTATTCCCTAAGCCCCTGAGTCACAAACAGTATTCACCAAGCCCCCCAATCACAAACAGTATTGTCTAAGCCCCTGAGTCACAAACAGTAGTCACCAAGCCCCCCCACTCACAAACAGTTTTCTCTAAGCCCCCAAGTCACAAACAGTATTGTCTAAGCCCCTGAGTCACAAACAGTATCCACTAAGCCCCCCACTCACAGACAGTATTCACTAAGCCCCCTAGTCACAAACAGTATTGTCTAAGCCCCTGAGTCACAAACAATAGTTACCAAGCCCCCCACTCACAAACAGTTTTCCCTAAGCCTCCAAGTCACAAACAGTATTGTCTAAGCCCCTGAGTCAAAAACAGTATCCACTAAGCCCCTGAGTCACAAACAGTATTCCCTAAGCCCCTGAGTCACAAACAGTATTCACCAAGCCCCCCCAAGTCACAAACAGTATTGTCTAAGCCCCTGAGTCACAAACAGTATCCACTAAGCCCCCCACTCACAGACAGTATTCACTAAGCCCCCTAGTCACAAACAGTATTGTCTAAGCCCCTGAGTCACAAACAATAGTTACCAAGCCCCCCAAGTCACAAACAGTTTTCCCTAAGCCCCCAAGTCACAAACAGTATTGTCTAAGCCCCTGAGTCAAAAGCAGTATCCACTAAGCCCCTGAGTCACAAACAGTATTCCCTAAGCCCTTGAGTCACAAACAGTATTCACCAAGCCCCTGAGTCACAAACAGTATTCACCAAGCCCCCCACTCACAAACAGTTTTCCCTAAGCCCCCAAATCACAAACAGTATTCACTTAGCCCCTGAGTCACAAACAGCATTTAATAAGGCCCCGGGTCATAAACAGTATTCATTAAGCCCCTGAGTCACAAACAGTATTCACTTAGCCCCTGAGTCACAAACAGTATTCTCTAAGCCCCTGAGTCACAAACAGCATTTAATAAGCCCCTGAGTCACAAACAGTATAACCCGAGGCCTTAAGGCACAAACAGTGTAATCTAAGCCCCTTAGTCACAAACAAAGTCATATAACCCCCTAAAGCACAAACATTGATGGGTAAGCCCTTAAGTCACAGACAAATAGTGTGTCCATGTTCCCCCAGGGGGCAATACTTGTACTAAGCCCCTAACTCCTCAAATTGTACTAAGCCCCTAAGGAACTAAGCCCCTAAGGAGGTAAGCCCCTAAGTCACATATGTGTGGTATGGTGGGTGGGTGTGTGTGTGTGTGTGTGTGTGTGTGGATGGGTGTGTGTGTGTGTGTGTGTGAATTTTATACAAATACAATTATTCATTCCTTTCAGCAAGAAAATTAGCTCAATGTAATCATATGATTTTAACTGCCCTACTTATCAGGGCCTTGACGACATCTGACCGCCCCCCTTTTCAGGATCTAAATGGAAATTCACCGCCACCGCTTTTCAGAGTCGTGCTGCAGTGGTTATCCAATACATGGCGGAGTGCCATTACCTAATTCTTTTGTATGTGAAAAAAAAAACAGCACTGATAAGGGGTTTAATTAGACAGATATTGGTTCTACACTATCAAAAAATAACCCCTCAGCGCTTTAATGCTAAAGGTAGCATAGTGCTTTAATGCGCTACGCCCTTTGTCGATATGTCAGTGTATGCATGCATGCAGCCCTGGTGAGGAACTCTGAGTGCTGCATTCATGGCTTATGACGACAACGGGCACTGCACATTAAAGCGCTATGCGACTATTAAAGGGTTAGATCCAGTCTTGCTCCAGTCATCCCAAATGCTATACCCAGAGTTGGTGGTCTGGTCCAGACTGCTGTACACAGATTGTGGACGGGATGGCGGGTTGCTGCCAGACTATCCCCCTGGTACGATATGCGGCTGGCGCGGCCGAGACTGTCTTATATGATGCTGAGTCGAATTATGTATTAGATACCCTACGAGTAACTGAGAGTATGTCAAAATAATCATGGCAAACTGACTGGCGACTTCATAGGATCATAGGGCGGTTATTATTACATAACTCAGTAACCTTTGGTTATGTGTTAGATAGAGTACACTTGGACACGGTTATTCCATATACCCACTGCCCCACAGGGTCAAGACGAGGTGATTTAAATAATAAGACCCAGACGGGTAAAATAGCCAAAGTCAACAATGACCTGTTTTTTAGCCAATATGGACAAAGAGACACGGGGTGCTGTACACAGCTTGTGGACGGGCTGGCGGGTCGCTGCCAGACTATCTCCCTGGTCCGATATGCAGCCGGCGTGGCCGAGACTGTCTTATATGATGCTGAGTCGAATTATGTATTAGATACCCTACGAGTAACTGAGAGTGTGTCAAAATAATCACGGCAAACTGACTGGCGACCTCATAGGTCAGTTATTATTACATAACTCAGTAACCTTCGGTTATGTGTTGTGTTAGATAGAGTACACTTGGACACGGTTATTCCATATACCCGCTGCCCCACAGGGTCAAGATGAGGTGATTAAATAATAAGACCCAGACGGGTAAAATAGCCAAGTCAACAAGGCCCTGTTTTTTAGCCAATATGGACAAAGAGAAACGGGGTGCTGTACACAGCTTGTGGACGGGGTGGCGGGTCGCTGCCAGACTATCCCCCTGGTCCGATATGCAGCCGGCGTGGCCGAGACTGTCTTATATGATGCTGAGTCTAATTATGTATTAGATGTCCTACGAGTAACTGAGAGTGTGTCAAAATAATCACGGCAAACTGACTGGTGGCCTCATAGGTCAGTTATTATTACATAACTCAGTAACCTTCGGTTATGTGTCAGATAGAGTACACCTGGACACGGTTATTCCATATACCCACTGCCCCACAGGGTCAAGACGAGGTGATTAAGTAATAAGATCCCCAGACGGGGGGTAAAATAGCCAAGGCAACAATGTCCTGTTTTAGCCAATATGGACAAAGAGACACAGGGGGTGCTGGGAGTTGGCGACAAGGGGCAAGACGGGCAAGACTACTTCTCAAAATAGACAATGACAATGGCCAAGACCTAGTTCTTAAATTCGACAAGGCCCATTGGTATCTCTTATATTCGACAAGTGACACATGTGCCCCGTCTGTGGTCCTAATATAGATTTTCTAAAAAAAGTAAATTTTCTGCACCGTGTGACAACGACCGATCAGCTACATAGCAGAGATTTCCCCAACCTATTTTGGTTATTTTTCTATTCAGTTTTTGATCAGCGCACTATATTATCGTGGTTTTTTTTTTTTTAATTTTTTAATCATAAATAATATGTAGACTTGGAAAAAAAAAGAAAAAAAAAGAGAGCTGACACGCAAACTCCTACTCACATGTCGCTGTTTTGTCACTAAACCCAAAGACCCACCGACCCCGTAGGAAGGGGAGACGCTTGTGAACGTTCCCTTAGGCCTCTATTCTTTATTTATTGTGTGGCCCCTAAAGAGGGGCCAACCAACTGACACTGTCAATTGGTTAGATGCTGCACAACATGGGCGTAATTAATTACGCCTAGTGTTAAGCAGCATGGATCACTGTGGTTTGACAGACTGACCTCAAAGGGCCCCCGTTGGATGGGGGCCCTTGTGGCACAACGAGTCAAAACGAGTTGATCCGTTTTTCAGATTACCGACTCGGCGAGAGTTTCTGACTATGTATCTTTTATAAAGCCTTAGATATGGTGTGGTATTTTTCATCTCGCTATAGTTTAGTTGGTATTCAAAGAAACTGCCTCATTTCTATCAGAAATACACAATATTGAATTGTTTTTTATATTTTAATATATTCAGAAGCGCACTTTGTTGCCTATATAGCTCATTATGCGTTGAAATGTTCGCGAGCATCGTAGGAATGTACAAAACCCCTATTGTGGCGCCATCTGACGAAAGAGCGGGGAACTATACGTGACCTGAACCCCGCCCTCAGCGCGTTCGTTATTCGCATCTTTGACAGCGACTAAGAGACGCTCAAACTGTCTCTTATTTAGTTTGAACTTATCACAAATTTGTCTTTGATAGGTCGTAGATTGACTTCTGACTTTTTTTTCTTTTTTAGTTAGAATAAAAAACAAGTGACGCCGACACAGACCTGCGCATTAACGCGCTCCACCGTCTTCAGAGGGTTGAGTCTATAGTACAGTAGATTCTACTGTGTACTTACACTAACAGTGCTACATATACATACCTGAGTCATAAGTGGGGGGATTTTGTTGTTTTTTTTAGGGGAAAAAAAGTGATCTACTCACCAAACCGCTATTAGTAGGTAACCTGTATGACCCATACCGCAAACATCTGCCTCGTGACTGATAGTGTACCGGTGGTGAAGTGCTGTTGCAAGAACAATTGAGGCTCTTTATATAGCTGAGAGAGCGAATGGTCTAATCTTGTTTTCACCTTGAGCCCCACCCTATTCCAGAGAGGGTATCAAAAATCACATGTACACGTATATGGGCTTATAGCTGGTGAATAGATAAGGCGGGGCAACTGTGTATACTAAGACTACAGGGGGCGTTTTAACGACAGGTGTGACGCGCCAGCCCGTGGAGGGAGCTTTTGTTTTCACCTAGAGAGGGGATCGAGAGTGTATACAAAGCCTACAGGGGGTGATTAACGACAGGTGTGACGCGCCAGCCGGTGGCCGGATCACCGCATCTTCTAAGCTTTGTTTTCACCTAGTGAGGGGATAGAGAGTGTATACAAAAAAAAACCTACAGGGGGTGTTTAACGCGGCCGGCTGCCTACATGCTATGGTCTAAGCCTGTTTTCAGCTAGAGAGGGACCTAAATCACCTAAGCCTTTTCCACCCTTAAATCGATCTGATAATTACCATAAAGAGGAGTAATGCGCGTTACATGTATATGGGCTTATAGCTGGGTAAGAGATTAAGTTAAGCTCCTTATAGCTTCCTACTGACTGCGGATTCGAGTGCTTGAAAGATGGTCTTTTGTTTTTTTCATCTATTTCCTCGGGGGGTCGAACAGGATTAAAGATGTAACGAACCCGCACCTACACAGGTAGACAGCTGGTCGCCTTCCTAGTGAGAGTTTTCCTCTTGAGTTAAGAAGCTTATCTCGGAGCCTAGTACATAAGCGAGAGTGAAACATGGGTCCCACACACTTCTTCTACCACCTTCAGCATGGCGTCATCAGGAATCACTCTACGTTCTACCGAATGTGAGCAATCCCAACACTACTACAGAGCCGCGACAACACCACACGAGGAGACGTCCATGTTTACTGATGAGTTAACAAGTAGCAAGGTGGAGGTTGGTTTTTATCAAGATTCGTACGGGTGGCTGGAAAGTGTGAGGGCTACTTCTGCAGCTATTGCTGCTGCTCGTGCAAAACGTGAAGCTCGTATCGCTGTTCGTGCTACACATGCTGCATACGAAGTTGCCAATGCTGCTAACAACGCTGCTGTTACTCTCGCCGCTGCTGCTCGTGCTGCTAATGTTCTTGCTACTGTTTCCGCTCTTGCTACCGATGCTGCTGCTACTGATGCTGCAACGTCTGCTAAAAGTGTCGCTGTTGCGGCTGCTGCTAGGGCTAATGCTATTAATGCTTGTACAGCTGCTAAAAAAATAGCCTGTTTTGCTTATGCTAGTCGCAGTGTCGCTGTTACGGCTATGGCTGATGCACATGATGCTAAGTTACGGGCTGTTGCTTTTGCTGAAGATGCTGTTGATGCTGAAGATGTTGCTGCTGCTGCTGCTACTGCTGCTGAAGATGCTACTGCTGCTGCCGCTGCTGCTGCTGAAGATGCTGCTGCTGCTGCGGCTGCTGCTCTAGACACCTATGACGCTGCTGCTACTGCGGCTGCTGCTCTAGACACCTATGACGCTGCTGCTGCTGAAGATGCTGCTGCCGCTGCTGCTACTGCTGCTGCTGAAGATGCTGCTGCCGCTGCTCTAGACACCTATGACGCAGCTGCTGCTGCTTTTGCTGAAGATGCTGTTGATGCTGCTACTGCTGCTGAAGATGCTACTGCTGCTGCCGCTGCTGCTGCTGAAGATGCTACTGCTGCTACTGCTGCTGCCGCTGCTGCTACTGCTGCTGCTGAAGATGCTGCTGCCGCTGCTCTAGACACCTATGACGCTGCTGCTACTGCGGCTGCTGCTCTAGACACCTATGACGCTGCTGCTGCTGCTGAAGATGCTGCTGCTGCTGCTGCACTAGTCATCTATGACGTGGCTGCTGCTCTAGACACCTATGACGCGGCTGCTGCTGCTGCTGCTGAAGATGCTGCTGCTGCTGCTGCTCTAGACACCTATGACTAAAACTTAGTAGGTGTTATTTACAAACACTACTGCTACCTATGACTAAACTTAGTAGGTGTTATTTACAAACAAGAGAGCCACGTGGTGTTGTTTACAAACAAAGAGAGCCACGTGGTGTTGTTTACAAACAAAGATAGCCACGTGATGTTGTTGTGGCCTATCATGCCAATGAAGGGGTCACGTGATCAAGGGGGCGCGGCCTATTATGCAAATGAGGGGGTCACGTGACCAAATGGCGACCTCTGATTGGCTGGTGATCAAGAGGGTGTGGCTTATTATGCAAATGAGAGGGTCACGTGAACAAGAGGGCGTGGCCTATTATGCAAATGAGGGGTCACGTGACCAAATGGTAGCCTCTGATTGGCTGGTGATCAAGGGGGCGCGGCCTATTACGTAATTATGCAAATGAGGGGGCGTGGCCTATTACGTAATTATGCAAATGAGGGGGTCACGTGACCAAATGGAGGCCTCTGATTGGCTGCAGGTCGATTGAGTAATAAACAGTACTTAACTATAGTCCCGTTCCGATACATACAATACTACTTAGGGGGCAGCACCTGGACCTGTCTGCTACCTCCACCCCAGGTAAGGGGAGTGATGTCATCATAATGAGGGGGGTAGGGGGCACCACCTGGACCTGTCTGCTACCTCCACCCCAGGTAAGGGGAGTGATGTCATCATAATGAGGAGGGTAGGGGGCAGCACCTGGACCTATCTGCTACCTCCACCCCAGGTAAGGGCAGTGATGTCATCATAATGAGGGGGGTAGGGGGCACCACCTGGACCTGTCTGCTACCTCCACCCCAGGTAAGGGCAGTGATGTCATCATAATGAGGAGGGTAGGGGGCAGCACCTGGACCTGTCTGCTACCTCCACCCCAGGTAAGGGCAGTGATGTCATCATAATGAGGGGGGTAGGGGGCACCACCTGGACCTGTACCACCACCCCAGGTAAGGGGAGTGATGTCATCATAATGAGGGGGGTAGGGGGCACCACCTGGACCTGTACCACCACCCAAGGTAAGGGCAGTGATGTCATCATAATGAGGGGGGTAGGGGGCAGCACCTGGACCTGTCTGCTACCTCCACCCCAGGTAAGGGGAGTGATGTCATCATAATGAGGGGGGTAGGGGGCACCACCTGGACCTGTCAGCTACCTCCACCCCAGGTAAGGGGAGTGATGTCATCATAATGAGGGGGGTAGGGGGCAGCACCTGGACCTGTCTGCTACCTCCACCCCAGGTAAGGGGAGTGATGTCATCATAATGAGGAGGGTAGGGGGCACCACCTGGACCTGTCAGCTACCTCCACCCCAGGTAAGGGGAGTGATGTCATCATAATGAGGAGGGTAGGGGGCACCACCTGGACCTGTCAGCTACCTCCACCCCAGGTAAGGGGAGTGATGTCATCATAATGAGGGGGGTAGGGGGCACCACCTGGACCTGTCTGCTACCTCCACCCCAGGTAAGGGCAGTGATGTCATCATAATGAGGGGGGTAGGGGGCACCACCTGGACCTGTCTGCTACCTCCACCCCAGGTAAGGGGAGTGATGTCATCATAATGAGGGGGGTAGGGGGCAGCACCTGGACCTGTACCTCCACCCCAGGTAAGGGGAGTGATGTCATCATAATGAGGGGGGTAGGGGGCAGCACCTGGACCTGTCTGCTACCTCCACCCCAGGTAAGGGGAGTGATGTCATCATAATGAGGGGGGTAGGGGGCAGCACCTGGACCTGTACCTCCACCCCAGGTAAGGGGAGTGATGTCATCATAATGAGGAGGGTAGGGGGCAGCACCTGGACCTGTCTGCTACCTCCACCCCAGGTAAGGGGAGTGATGTCATCATAATGAGGAGGGTAGGGGGCAGCACCTGGACCTGTGTGCTACCTCCACCCCAGGTAAGGGCAGTGATGTCATCATAATGAGGGGGGTAGGGGGCAGCACCTGGACCTGTCTGCTACCTCCACCCCAGGTAAGGGGAGTGATGTCATCATAATGAGGGGGGTAGGGGGCAGCACCTGGACCTGTACCTCCACCCCAGGTAAGGGGAGTGATGTCATCATAATGAGGAGGGTAGGGGGCAGCACCTGGACCTGTCTGCTACCTCCACCCCAAGTAAGGGGAGTGATGTCATCATAATGAGGGGGGTAGGGGGCAGCACCTGGACCTGTCTGCTACCTCCACCCCAAGTAAGGGGAGTGATGTCATCATAATGAGGGGGGTAGGGGGCACCACCTGGACCTGTCTGCTACCTCCACCCCAGGTAAGGGGAGTGATGTCATCATAATGAGGGGGGTAGGGGGCAGCACCTGGACCTGTGTGCTACCTCCACCCCAGGTAAGGGGAGTGATGTCATCATAATGAGGAGGGTAGGGGGCAGCACCTGGACCTGTCTGCTACCTCCACCCCAGGTAAGGGGAGTGATGTCATCATAATGAGGAGGGTAGGGGGCAGCACCTGGACCTGTCTGCTACCTCCACCCCAGGTAAGGGGAGTGATGTCATCATAATGAGGGGGGTAGGGGGCAGCACCTGGACCTGTGTGCTACCTCCACCCCAGGTAAGGGGAGTGATGTCATCATAATGAGGAGGGTAGGGGGCAGCACCTGGACCTGTGTGCTACCTCCACCCCAGGTAAGGGGAGTGATGTCATCATAATGAGGGGGGTAGGGGGCAGCACCTGGACCTGTGTGCTACCTCCACCCCAGGTAAGGGGAGTGATGTCATCATAATGAGGAGGGTAGGGGGCAGCACCTGGACCTGTCAGCTACCTCCACCCCAGGTAAGGGGAGTGATGTCATCATAATGAGGGGGGGTAGGGGGCAGCACCTGGACCTGTCTGCTACCTCCACCCCAGGTAAGGGGAGTGATGTCATCATAATGAGGGGGGAAGGGGGCAGCACCTGGACCTGTCTGCTACCTCCACCCCAGGTAAGGGGAGTGATGTCATCATAATGAGGAGGGAAGGGGGCAGCACCTGGACCTGTCTGCTACCTCCACCCCAGGTAAGGGGAGTGATGTCATCATAATGAGGAGGGTAGGGGGCAGCACCTGGACCTGTCTGCTACCTCCACCCCAGGTAAGGGAGTGATGTCATCATAATGAGGAGGGAAGGGGGCAGCACCTGGACCTGTCTGCTACCTCCACCCCAGGTAAGGGGAGTGATGTCATCATAATGAGGGGGGTAGGGGGCAGCACCTGGACCTGTCTGCTACCTCCACCCCAGGTAAGGGGAGTGATGTCATCATAATGAGGGGGGTAGGGGGCAGCACCTGGACCTGTCTGCTACCTCCACCCCAGGTAAGGGGAGTGATGTCATCATAATGAGGGGGGAAGGGGGCAGCACCTGGACCTGTCTGCTACCTCCACCCCAGGTAAGGGGAGTGATGTCATCATAATGAGGAGGGTAGGGGGCAGCACCTGGACCTGTCTGCTACCTCCACCCCAGGTAAGGGGAGTGATGTCATCATAATGAGGAGGGAAGGGGGCAGCACCTGGACCTGTCTGCTACCTCCACCCCAGGTAAGGGGAGTGATGTCATCATAATGAGGGGGGTAGGGGGCAGCACCTGGACCTGTCTGCTACCTCCACCCCAGGTAAGGGGAGTGATGTCATCATAATGAGGAGGGTAGGGGGCAGCACCTGGACCTGTCTGCTACCTCCACCCTAGGTAAGGGGAGTGATGTCATCATAATGAGGAGGGTAGGGGGCAGCACCTGGACCTGTCTGCTACCTCCACCCCAGGTAAGGGGAGTGATGTCATCATAATGAGGAGGGTAGGGGGCAGCACCTGGACCTGTCTGCTACCTCCACCCCAGGTAAGGGGAGTGATGTCATCATAATGAGGGGGGTAGGGGGCACCACCTGGACCTGTCTGCTACCTCCACCCCAGGTAAGGGGAGTGATGTCATCATAATGAGGGGGGTAGGGGGCAGCACCTGGACCTGTCTGCTACCTCCACCCCAGGTAAGGGGAGTGATGTCATCATAATGAGGGGGGTAGGGGGCACCACCTGGACCTGTCAGCTACCTCCACCCCAGGTAAGGGGAGTGATGTCATCATAATGAGGGGGGTAGGGGGCAGCACCTGGACCTGTCTGCTACCTCCACCCCAGGTAAGGGGAGTGATGTCATCATAATGAGGGGGGTAGGGGGCAGCACCTGGACCTGTCTGCTACCTCCACCCCAGGTAAGGGGAGTGATGTCATCATAATGAGGGGGGTAGGGGGCACCACCTGGACCTGTCTGCTACCTCCACCCCAGGTAAGGGGAGTGATGTCATCATAATGAGGGGGGTAGGGGGCACCACCTGGACCTGTACCTCCACCCCAGGTAAGGGGAGTGATGTCATCATAATGAGGGGGGTAGGGGGCAGCACCTGGACCTGTCTGCTACCTCCACCCCAGGTAAGGGGAGTGATGTCATCATAATGAGGGGGGTAGGGGGCACCACCTGGACCTGTCAGCTACCTCCACCCCAGGTAAGGGGAGTGATGTCATCATAATGAGGAGGGTAGGGGGCACCACCTGGACCTGTCAGCTACCTCCACCCCAGGTAAGGGGAGTGATGTCATCATAATGAGGGGGGTAGGGGGCACCACCTGGACCTGTCTGCTACCTCCACCCCAGGTAAGGGCAGTGATGTCATCATAATGAGGGGGGTAGGGGGCACCACCTGGACCTGTCTGCTACCTCCACCCCAGGTAAGGGGAGTGATGTCATCATAATGAGGGGGGTAGGGGGCAGCACCTGGACCTGTACCTCCACCCCAGGTAAGGGGAGTGATGTCATCATAATGAGGGGGGTAGGGGGCAGCACCTGGACCTGTCTGCTACCTCCACCCCAGGTAAGGGCAGTGATGTCATCATAATGAGGGGGGTAGGGGGCAGCACCTGGACCTGTCTGCTACCTCCACCCCAGGTAAGGGGAGTGATGTCATCATAATGAGGGGGGTAGGGGGCAGCACCTGGACCTGTCTGCTACCTCCACCCCAGGTAAGGGGAGTGATGTCATCATAATGAGGGGGGTAGGGGGCAGCACCTGGACCTGTCTGCTACCTCCACCCCAGGTAAGGGGAGTGATGTCATCATAATGAGGGGGGTAGGGGGCAGCACCTGGACCTGTCTGCTACCTCCACCCCAGGTAAGGGGAGTGATGTCATCATAATGAGGGGGGTAGGGGGCAGCACCTGGACCTGTCTGCTACCTCCACCCCAGGTAAGGGGAGTGATGTCATCATAATGAGGGGGGTAGGGGGCAGCACCTGGACCTGTCTGCTACCTCCACCCCAGGTAAGGGGAGTGATGTCATCATAATGAGGGGGGTAGGGGGCAGCACCTGGACCTGTCTGCTACCTCCACCCCAGGTAAGGGGAGTGATGTCATCATAATGAGGGGGGTAGGGGGCAGCACCTGGACCTGTCTGCTACCTCCACCCCAGGTAAGGGGAGTGATGTCATCATAATGAGGGGGGTAGGGTGCACCACCTGGACCTGTCTGCTACCTCCACCCCAGGTAAGGGGAGTGATGTCATCATAATGAGGGGGGTAGGGGGCAGCACCTGGACCTGTCTGCTACCTCCACCCCAGGTAAGGGGAGTGATGTCATCATAATGAGGGGGGTAGGGGGCAGCACCTGGACCTGTCTGCTACCTCCACCCCAGGTAAGGGGAGTGATGTCATCATAATGAGGAGGGTAGGGGGCACCACCTGGACCTGTCTGCTACCTCCACCCCAGGTAAGGGGAGTGATGTCATCATAATGAGGGGGGTAGGGGGCAGCACCTGGACCTGTACCTCCACCCCAGGTAAGGGGAGTGATGTCATCATAATGAGGAGGGTAGGGGGCAGCACCTGGACCTGTCTGCTACCTCCACCCCAGGTAAGGGGAGTGATGTCATCATAATGAGGAGGGTAGGGGGCAGCACCTGGACCTGTCTGCTACCTCCACCCCAGGTAAGGGGAGTGATGTCATCATAATGAGGGGGGTAGGGGGCAGCACCTGGACCTGTGTGCTACCTCCACCCCAGGTAAGGGGAGTGATGTCATCATAATGAGGAGGGTAGGGGGCAGCACCTGGACCTGTGTGCTACCTCCACCCCAGGTAAGGGGAGTGATGTCATCATAATGAGGGGGGTAGGGGGCAGCACCTGGACCTGTGTGCTACCTCCACCCCAGGTAAGGGGAGTGATGTCATCATAATGAGGAGGGTAGGGGGCAGCACCTGGACCTGTCAGCTACCTCCACCCCAGGTAAGGGGAGTGATGTCATCATAATGAGGGGGGTAGGGGGCAGCACCTGGACCTGTCTGCTACCTCCACCCCAGGTAAGGGGAGTGATGTCATCATAATGAGGGGGGAAGGGGGCAGCACCTGGACCTGTCTGCTACCTCCACCCCAGGTAAGGGGAGTGATGTCATCATAATGAGGAGGGAAGGGGGCAGCACCTGGACCTGTCTGCTACCTCCACCCCAGGTAAGGGGAGTGATGTCATCATAATGAGGAGGGTAGGGGGCAGCACCTGGACCTGTCTGCTACCTCCACCCCAGGTAAGGGGAGTGATGTCATCATAATGAGGAGGGAAGGGGGCAGCACCTGGACCTGTCTGCTACCTCCACCCCAGGTAAGGGGAGTGATGTCATCATAATGAGGGGGGTAGGGGGCAGCACCTGGACCTGTCTGCTACCTCCACCCCAGGTAAGGGGAGTGATGTCATCATAATGAGGGGGGTAGGGGGCAGCACCTGGACCTGTCTGCTACCTCCACCCCAGGTAAGGGGAGTGATGTCATCATAATGAGGGGGGAAGGGGGCAGCACCTGGACCTGTCTGCTACCTCCACCCCAGGTAAGGGGAGTGATGTCATCATAATGAGGAGGGTAGGGGGCAGCACCTGGACCTGTCTGCTACCTCCACCCCAGGTAAGGGGAGTGATGTCATCATAATGAGGAGGGAAGGGGGCAGCACCTGGACCTGTCTGCTACCTCCACCCCAGGTAAGGGGAGTGATGTCATCATAATGAGGGGGGTAGGGGGCAGCACCTGGACCTGTCTGCTACCTCCACCCCAGGTAAGGGGAGTGATGTCATCATAATGAGGAGGGTAGGGGGCAGCACCTGGACCTGTCTGCTACCTCCACCCTAGGTAAGGGGAGTGATGTCATCATAATGAGGAGGGTAGGGGGCAGCACCTGGACCTGTCTGCTACCTCCACCCCAGGTAAGGGGAGTGATGTCATCATAATGAGGAGGGTAGGGGGCAGCACCTGGACCTGTCTGCTACCTCCACCCCAGGTAAGGGGAGTGATGTCATCATAATGAGGGGGGTAGGGGGCACCACCTGGACCTGTCTGCTACCTCCACCCCAGGTAAGGGGAGTGATGTCATCATAATGAGGGGGGTAGGGGGCAGCACCTGGACCTGTCTGCTACCTCCACCCCAGGTAAGGGGAGTGATGTCATCATAATGAGGGGGGTAGGGGGCACCACCTGGACCTGTCAGCTACCTCCACCCCAGGTAAGGGGAGTGATGTCATCATAATGAGGGGGGTAGGGGGCAGCACCTGGACCTGTCTGCTACCTCCACCCCAGGTAAGGGGAGTGATGTCATCATAATGAGGGGGGTAGGGGGCAGCACCTGGACCTGTCTGCTACCTCCACCCCAGGTAAGGGGAGTGATGTCATCATAATGAGGGGGGTAGGGGGCACCACCTGGACCTGTCTGCTACCTCCACCCCAGGTAAGGGGAGTGATGTCATCATAATGAGGGGGGTAGGGGGCACCACCTGGACCTGTACCTCCACCCCAGGTAAGGGGAGTGATGTCATCATAATGAGGGGGGTAGGGGGCAGCACCTGGACCTGTCTGCTACCTCCACCCCAGGTAAGGGGAGTGATGTCATCATAATGAGGGGGGTAGGGGGCACCACCTGGACCTGTCAGCTACCTCCACCCCAGGTAAGGGGAGTGATGTCATCATAATGAGGAGGGTAGGGGGCACCACCTGGACCTGTCAGCTACCTCCACCCCAGGTAAGGGGAGTGATGTCATCATAATGAGGGGGGTAGGGGGCACCACCTGGACCTGTCTGCTACCTCCACCCCAGGTAAGGGCAGTGATGTCATCATAATGAGGGGGGTAGGGGGCACCACCTGGACCTGTCTGCTACCTCCACCCCAGGTAAGGGGAGTGATGTCATCATAATGAGGGGGGTAGGGGGCAGCACCTGGACCTGTACCTCCACCCCAGGTAAGGGGAGTGATGTCATCATAATGAGGGGGGTAGGGGGCAGCACCTGGACCTGTCTGCTACCTCCACCCCAGGTAAGGGCAGTGATGTCATCATAATGAGGGGGGTAGGGGGCAGCACCTGGACCTGTCTGCTACCTCCACCCCAGGTAAGGGGAGTGATGTCATCATAATGAGGGGGGTAGGGGGCAGCACCTGGACCTGTCTGCTACCTCCACCCCAGGTAAGGGGAGTGATGTCATCATAATGAGGGGGGTAGGGGGCAGCACCTGGACCTGTCTGCTACCTCCACCCCAGGTAAGGGGAGTGATGTCATCATAATGAGGGGGGTAGGGGGCAGCACCTGGACCTGTCTGCTACCTCCACCCCAGGTAAGGGGAGTGATGTCATCATAATGAGGGGGGTAGGGGGCAGCACCTGGACCTGTCTGCTACCTCCACCCCAGGTAAGGGGAGTGATGTCATCATAATGAGGGGGGTAGGGGGCAGCACCTGGACCTGTCTGCTACCTCCACCCCAGGTAAGGGGAGTGATGTCATCATAATGAGGGGGGTAGGGGGCAGCACCTGGACCTGTCTGCTACCTCCACCCCAGGTAAGGGGAGTGATGTCATCATAATGAGGGGGGTAGGGGGCAGCACCTGGACCTGTCTGCTACCTCCACCCCAGGTAAGGGGAGTGATGTCATCATAATGAGGGGGGTAGGGTGCACCACCTGGACCTGTCTGCTACCTCCACCCCAGGTAAGGGGAGTGATGTCATCATAATGAGGGGGGTAGGGGGCAGCACCTGGACCTGTCTGCTACCTCCACCCCAGGTAAGGGGAGTGATGTCATCATAATGAGGGGGGTAGGGGGCAGCACCTGGACCTGTCTGCTACCTCCACCCCAGGTAAGGGGAGTGATGTCATCATAATGAGGAGGGTAGGGGGCACCACCTGGACCTGTCTGCTACCTCCACCCCAGGTAAGGGGAGTGATGTCATCATAATGAGGGGGGTAGGGGGCAGCACCTGGACCTGTACCTCCACCCCAGGTAAGGGGAGTGATGTCATCATAATGAGGAGGGTAGGGGGCAGCACCTGGACCTGTCTGCTACCTCCACCCCAGGTAAGGGGAGTGATGTCATCATAATGAGGAGGGTAGGGGGCAGCACCTGGACCTGTGTGCTACCTCCACCCCAGGTAAGGGGAGTGATGTCATCATAATGAGGGGGGTAGGGGGCAGCACCTGGACCTGTGTGCTACCTCCACCCCAGGTAAGGGGAGTGATGTCATCATAATGAGGGGGGTAGGGGGCAGCACCTGGACCTGTGTGCTACCTCCACCCCAGGTAAGGGGAGTGATGTCATCATAATGAGGAGGGTAGGGGGCAGCACCTGGACCTGTCAGCTACCTCCACCCCAGGTAAGGGGAGTGATGTCATCATAATGAGGAGGGAAGGGGGCAGCACCTGGACCTGTCTGCTACCTCCACCCCAGGTAAGGGGAGTGATGTTATCATAATGAGGAGGGAAGGGGGCAGCACCTGGACCTGTCTGCTACCTCCACCCCAGGTAAGGGGAGTGATGTCATCATAATGAGGAGGGAAGGGGGCAGCACCTGGACCTGTCTGCTACCTCCACCCCAGGTAAGGGGAGTGATGTCATCATAATGAGGAGGGAAGGGGGCAGCACCTGGACCTGTCTGCTACCTCCACCCCAGGTAAGGGGAGTGATGTCATCATAATGAGGGGGGTAGGGGGCAGCACCTGGACCTGTGTGCTACCTCCACCCCAGGTAAGGGGAGTGATGTCATCATAATGAGGAGGGAAGGGGGCAGCACCTGGACCTGTCTGCTACCTCCACCCCAGGTAAGGGGAGTGATGTCATCATAATGAGGAGGGAAGGGGGCAGCACCTGGACCTGTCTGCTACCTCCACCCCAGGTAAGGGGAGTGATGTCATCATAATGAGGGGGGTAGGGGGCAGCACCTGGACCTGTCTGCTACCTCCACCCCAGGTAAGGGGAGTGATGTCATCATAATGAGGAGGGTAGGGGGCAGCACCTGGACCTGTCTGCTACCTCCACCCCAGGTAAGGGGAGTGATGTCATCATAATGAGGAGGGTAGGGGGCAGCACCTGGACCTGTCTGCTACCTCCACCCCAGGTAAGGGGAGTGATGTCATCATAATGAGGAGGGTAGGGGGCAGCACCTGGACCTGTCTGCTACCTCCACCCCAGGTAAGGGGAGTGATGTCATCATAATGAGGGGGGTAGGGGGCACCACCTGGACCTGTCTGCTACCACCACCCCAGGTAAGGGGAGTGATGTCATCATAATGAGGAGGGAAGGGGGCAGCACCTGGACCTGTCTGCTACCACCACCCCAGGTAAGGGGAGTGATGTCATCATAATGAGGGGGGTAGGGGGCAGCACCTGGACCTGTCTGCTACCTCCACCCCAGGTAAGGGGAGTGATGTCATCATAATGAGGAGGGTAGGGGGCAGCACCTGGACCTGTCTGCTACCTCCACCCCAAGTAAGGGGAGTGATGTCATCATAATGAGGAGGGTAGGGGGCAGCACCTGGACCTGTCTGCTACCTCCACCCCAGGTAAGGGGAGTGATGTCATCATAATGAGGAGGGTAGGGGGCACCACCTGGACCTGTACCACCACCCAAGGTAAGGGCAGTGATGTCATCATAATGAGGGGGGTAGGGGGCAGCACCTGGACCTGTCTGCTACCTCCACCCCAGGTAAGGGGAGTGATGTCATCATAATGAGGGGGGTAGGGGGCACCACCTGGACCTGTCTGCTACCTCCACCCCAGGTAAGGGCAGTGATGTCATCATAATGAGGGGGGTAGGGGGCAGCACCTGGACCTGTCTGCTACCTCCACCCCAGGTAAGGGGAGTGATGTCATCATAATGAGGGGGGTCGGGGGCAGCACCTGGACCTGTCTGCTACCTCCACCCCAGGTAAGGGGAGTGATGTCATCATAATGAGGAGGGAAGGGGGCAGCACCTGGACCTGTCTGCTACCTCCACCCCAGGTAAGGGGAGTGATGTCATCATAATGAGGAGGGAAGGGGGCAGCACCTGGACCTGTCTGCTACCTCCACCCCAGGTAAGGGGGGTGATGTCATCATAATGAGGGGGGTAGGGGGCACCACCTGGACCTGTACCACCACCCCAGGTAAGGGGAGTGATGTCATCATAATGAGGGGGGTAGGGGGCAGCACCTGGACCTGTCAGCTACCTCCACCCCAGGTAAGGGGAGTGAATTCATGTGGACAAACAAAGCCACTATGCTGAAGTACCACAACAGCCATTATCCACACACCCCACTATGCTGAAGTACCAGAACAGCCACACACCTCACTATGCTGAAGTACCACAACAGCCACACACCTCACTATGCTGAAGTACCACAACAGCCACACACCCCACTATGCTGAAGTACCACAACAGCCACACACCCCACTATGCTGAAGTACCACAACAGCCACACACCCCACTATGCTGAAGTACCACAACAGCCACACACCTCACTATGCTGAAGTACCACAACAGCCACACACCCCATTATGCTGAAGTACCACAACAGCTACACACCCCACTATGCTGAAGTACCACAACAGCCATACACCCCACTATGCTGAAGTACCACAACAGCCATTACCCACACACCCCACTATGCTGAAGTACCACAACAGCCATTATCCACACACCCCACTATGCTGAAGTACCACAACAGCCATTATCCACACACCTCACTATGCTGAAGTACCACAACAGCCACACACCCCACTATGCTGAAGTACCACAACAGCCACACACCCCACTATGCTGAAGTACCACAACAGCCATTACCCACACACCCCACTATGCTGAAGTACCAGAACAGCCACACACCCCATTATGCTGAAGTACCAGAACAGCCACACACCCCACTATGCTGAAGTACCACAACAGCCATTACCCACACACCCCACTATGCTGAAGTACCACAACAGCCACACCCCCCACTATGCTGAAGTACCACAACAGCCACACACCCCACTATGCTGAAGTACCACAACAGCTACACACCCCACTATGCTGAAGTACCACAACAGCCATTACCCACACACCCCACTACGCTGAAGTACCAGAACAGCCATTACCCACACACCCCACTATGCTGAAGTACCACAACAGCCATTATCCACACAGTCCTGGTGATTTCCCATATGGTGGGACCTTGGGTCGCATCCACGAGTGATACAACCCAAGGTAACACTCGTGGAGAAACCTGTCATTCAGACAGATCATCGTAGACCTCTGTCTATTGACCCCCCCCCCCCCCCGCCACCCCCAGTCCCTAGTGTTCCCGCTGGTATTAAGGTGTCACGCTACTAATCCGCCCAGAAAATCTAGGACAGCCAGAAAACTAAAAACATACTTTGAGGCTATGGTTTGTAAAACGAGGACGTGTTACCCCTTGGCGACTATACTCAAATCTGACAGGTAGGTGAAAAATCCACAGCTCTCCAGGTGTGTTTTCAAGTCAGGTGATCTCATGACCTATAACACTGTGAGTAGTATAGTATGTATCGGAACGGGACTATAGTTAAGTACTGTTTATTACTCAATCGACCTGCAGCCAATCAGAGGCCTCCCTTTTGGCGGGAAATTCAAAAGCAGCCAATGAGAGGCCTCCCTTTTGGCGGGAAATTCAAATAGGTCACGTGACCGGAAGTGACCTACTTCCGGTCACGTGACCTTTGGGCGGGAAATTCAAATAGGTCACGTGACCGGAAGTGACCTACTTAAGAGGGTCACGTGACCACCATGTTGGCGGGAAATTCAAATAGGTCACGTGACGGGAAGTGACCTACTTAAGGGGGTCACGTGACTACTAGGTTGGCTTTCAAAATAAGTCACTTGAGATTTTGATGGATAAAATAAATTTAAAAAAAGCAAAAAAAAAGCAAGCTGAAAAAGCTTGCTAAAAAATAATTTAAAAATGTGGCTCTTTTTTTCTAGGAGGGGGAGAGAGGGGCACTCTGGGGGGCACTCTTTAAGATGCATGGGGGGGGAGGGGGGGAGGGGGGGAGGGGCAGGGTTTTTTAAGAGTGAGACTCGCTTCTCTGCCCTCTCTAAAAGAGAGGGCAGAGAGGCGAGTCTACTTACAATGAAAGGTATCATGATCGCGTTTATGATGATGTGCATCATGATGTGACTATCTTACAACCCTATGAGAAATAAGCAAGACATGGGCGTACTTACACGGGCTATTTGTAAACTAATTTCTCTTGAATCTATTAACAGCTCACATTTTTTTTCTTAGATGACATCTGACAGCTGCTTGCTAGGCTAAGATATTGTTAAATAAACAACTTGGAAAGCTAATTACAGTTTTCTGGCTTGAAATATAGTCTTTCAACAGACTTTTTTTCTCATCTTACACAGAGGCAAATATCAGAGACACCCAATGGCGCTTAAACTGCTCTCAGCCAAGGGTCGGGCACTGCTGGACTATAATAGACGGGTCAAGGACCGTTCTACTGTGGGTCAGGCTAGGTCGGACATTCAATAACGCGACTTTAGCAAAACTTGCTTGAAAGTCTGACCATGCGAGATCCTTATGCCCCAGTCTGTCAATGCTGTCCAGACTTTCAAGCAAGGTTGTCAAAGACCTACCTGTCATTGAATGTCCGACTTAGCCTGCCTGACCCTCAGTAGAACGGTCCTTGACTCATCTATTATAGTCCAGCAGCGCCCGACCCTTGTATGAGAGGGGTATTGACACCATTGGCTGACTCTGATAATTCGCCTGTGTGCACGAGGGGAGGAGAGGGTTTACAGCTTGCGCTTATAGAGCACTACTAGTGGAGGTTTGGATGAGGAGGCTATGACATATGATGTTTGTCTTAAAAAATAGCCATGGCGCATGTCGATGTCGCTTAATTATGCTCATATCTCATGTCGATTTTAAGAATTGCTCATGTCACCTGTCACTGTGTTTTTCAAGCTTCATGTCAAATGTCACTAGGCTTCATCTCGACTTTAGTGGTCCACACTGCTGCTGCTGCTGCTGCTGCTGTCGGTGCTGCTGCTTGTGCTGCTTGTGCTGCTCATGCAGCAGCTGCTGGCTGCTTGTGCTGCTGCTGCTGCTGCTGACAGATGCTACTGCTTGTGCTACTGCTCGTGCAGCAGCTGCCAGCAGCTGCTGAAGCAGCTGTCAGCAGCTGCTGGCTGCTTGTGCTGCTGACAAGGTCATGGGGGCTGCTGCTGACGATGTCACGGATGCTGCTGACAAATGCTACGGCTTGTGCTGCTCGTGCTGCTTGTGCTGCTGAAGTCGCTGTCAGCTGCTTGTGCTGCACGTGCAGCTGCTGCTGAAGCCGCTGCTAGATGCTGCTGCTTGTGCTGCACGAGACTGAGTAGCCGCTATTCGGCGTTTCACTCCTTATGTACCCTGTCCTAGTTAATCCTCTTAAACGGCTGAAAAGGCTCTCTCAGCACAGAGACTCTACTCAATGTAAGAGATCAGTTAAGTAAGTTTTCACATGCCACCTGACTACTGCGGGAGGGTTTAGACTTAAGCAGCTTAGTGCACACACGTGTCTGTTAGAAAAGCTACCTGCACACATGCCTTCCTTTTTCACTAGTATTTACCCCCTGCCGACTTATAAGGCACCTATACACGCCTTCTTGCTTCTAGAGCTAAGCTGACTGGCAGCTATTTTAAAAGAGAATACTCGTTACCTGTATAACGGATAAGGGGGTTATGAGATTAGCGTGTGTATACAAAAAAAAACAAAAAAAAAGCTACAGGGGGCGCGTGTCTGTCTGTGAGGTAGAGACCATGTGGTAAGCGACTCAAGTGTAAAACAACAGCACCTCCTCTTGTCGCAGTGAGTGGTGTGGACGGCGGCTGGCTAGTTGAATTTAAGCGTCAGCTTGAAAGATAAGGCCAAATAAAAAAAAAGGTTTGTTTCAGGTCACCCGACCAACCCTAGCAAAACAGGGTCGACCCTACGTTTTTTTTTTAAGCAAGTTTGAAGAAAATTTCATATTTTTATACTTTTTGGGTCATTTTTAGAATTTCCACGGAGGATGGCTAGTACTTTCATGTTAAAAAAATAAAATAAAATAAAATAAAAATCCGACCTACCGACTCCAGTCTTTCTGCCCATGTTACCTGAAACATACCTTTTTATTTTTTTTTGGCTTAATCCGTTCACGGGCTGGCGCGTCACACCTGTCGTTAATCACCCCCTGTAGTCTTTGTATACACAGGTGACTCGGCTTTATCTCTTCACCAGCTATAATCCCATATACATGTAGCGCACGTTACACTCGTTAATTCTCTTTTCATGCTGATGGATTAGGGGTGGAAGGGTTCAGGTGAAAAGCGATTTGATTCTCTCTGGAAGAGGGTTGGAGCTCTAGGTGAAAACAAGCTTAGAACATCCAGATTAGCTGCTCTCTCGGCTATATAAAGAGCTTCATTTTTTCTAATCTCTGCCCACTTCGTCTTGTTGTACACTATCAGTCACGAGGCAGACGCTGGAAGTAGCAGATGTTTGCAGTATGGTTTACACAGAGGTTACCTGCTAATAGGATTTTGTCAGAATAGGGTGAGTTGCTATTAAAATGAACATTTAAATGGGTTGTTAATATGGTATCTGATGTTAATGAGCTAACACCTAACATTGAGGATTATGACCTCCCAGAGGGGCGTCTCGCCAAATTCTCCAGTCTTGACTATAGTCTTAACTGTCTAAAGACTGTGGAGCACGTTAATGGGTGGTCTCCTTACTAATTTCACTTGACCAGGCCGGCAGGGTCAACTAGGCTAGGTAATTACAACCACAAGGGCGGCTACTCAACATGCAAGTAGACCTACTACTACGAGATTGTCTTTTGACCACTCTGCCGCCGCCTGCTAGTCTGGCGATTACATGCTCTAGTATAGTTCTCCGCTCTTTTCGTCAGATGACGCCACAATAGGGTTTTTGTACATTTCCACGATACTCGCGAACATTTTAAACGCATAATGACCTATAATAAGCAACAAAGCACACTTCTAATATATTGAATATAAGAAACATGTCAACGTTGTGTATTTCTGATAGAATGAGGCAGATTCTTTGAAATATCAACTAAACTATAGTGAGATTGAAAATACTACACCATATCTAAAGCGATATAAAAGCTATATAAAGTCAGAACCTCTGACGGATCGGTAGGATCACTCAACCATTCGTCCTCGAAAGCAACACAGGGTTCCCGTCCAACAGGACTTTGAGCCTTGACGCTTTTGAGGAGGATTGATCTCATGCTGCTTAACATGTGGTGTAATTAATCAACACCGCGGCCCCTCTTTAGGGGCCACACAATAAACAAAGAATAAAAAAGGGTAGGACTTAGGTTTAAAGTGAATCTCCCAGGATTTTGGCGAGGTCGACAAAGGAGGAGATAACAGATTAAACTGCAGGAGACTATACGCAAACCTTGATACTCTCAGAGGGGGAGCTCCATATTGCGGACCTGTGGTCAAGGTAATTACAACCACAAGGGTGGCTACTCAACATGCAAGTAGACCTACTACTACGAGATTGTCTTTTGACCACTCTGCTGCCGCCTGCTGGTCTGGCCATTACATGCTCTAGTGTAGTTCTCCGCTCTTTTCGTCAGATGACGCCACAATAGGGTTTTTGTACATTTCCACGATACTCGCGAACATTTTAAACGCATAATGACCTATAATAAGCAACAAAGCACACTTCTAATATATTGAATATAAGAAACATGTCAACGCTGTGTATTTCTGATAGAATGAGGCAGATTCTTTGAAATATCAACTAAACTATAGTGAGATTGAAAATACTACACCATATCTAAAGCGATATAAAAGCTATATAAAGTCAGAACTTCTCACGGAACGGCATCTGCAACAGATCACTCAACCATTCGTCTTCAAATGCCACACAGGGTTCCCGTCCAACAGGACTGTGAGCCTTGTCGCTTTTGAGGAAGGTTTGATCTCATGTTGCTTAACATGTGGTGTAATTAATCAACACCGCGGCCCCTCTTTAGGGGCCACACAATAAACAAAGAATAAAAAGGGTAGACCTTAGGTTTAAAGTGAATCTCCCAGGATTTTGGCGAAGTCGACAAAGGGGTAGATAACAGATTAACCTGCAAGAGACTATACGCAAACCTTGATACTCTCAGAGGGGGAGTCCCATATTGCGGACTTGTGGTCAGATCTATCCCTTCTAGGGGGCAGGTTGCATGTCGTAAATGTCTACTACAGACATTGGTATATATTGTTAATCTTACTCTAGGGTCTCCATAATTAGACCCTGAATCCGTTGTTAAACGGGTGTGAGGGGGTGGTAACTAATACTTATGAGATGTTAGCTTAGTTCATAGTCTCCTTACCAATTTTCACTTGACCAGGCTGGCAGAGCCAACTAGTCTAGGTAATTATAACCACAAGGGCGGCTACTCAAGATCTAAGTAGACCTACTACTACGAGATTGTCTTTTTGGTCCTTCTGCTGCTTAGTTATTACATCCTCCAGTCTAGCTCGCCACACCCTTTGAGCAGCACCACCATTGCCTCGGTAAAAGTGTAGGGTGTGTGCTTTCCACCTTCAGGTATCCATAGATTCGATCACTATCACCCCCCTTGAAATGACTTCAGCTGTTAATTAGGGCGTAAAGCCACCAACCAAGTCCCTGTCAAAAGATGTGAATAACGAAACGCGCTAGTATAGTTCTCCGCTCTTTCGTCAGATGGTGCCACAATAGGGGTTTTGTACATTCCTACGCATAATGAGCTACATAGGCAACAAAGCGCGCTTCTAATATATTAAAATATAAAAAACAATTCAATATTGTGTATTTCTGATAGAAATGAGGCGGTTTCCTTAAATACCAACTAAACTATAGCGAGATGAAAAATACCACACCATATCTAAGGCTTTATAAAAAACTATAGAAAGTCAGAACCTCACACGGATCAGCATTCTGTTTGCAACGGATCACCCCTGACCCACTGGTCCTCGCATGCCACACACGGCTCTGCCGTGTTTGAGCTTTGAGGTATCACCCATCAAGTGATCCATGCCGCCCAACATGAAGCGTAATTAATAGCTGCTGTTGCATAGCACAGTGGCAGCATCTAACTAACTCTAAAGAGTTAGTCGGCCCCTCTTTAGGGGCCACACAATAAACAAAGAATACCCTGAATCTGGGACCTGCGGGCGAGGGCCCCAACTGTGAAGTCATTATTGGCCACATTGGTAATATCAATTAAAACTTTAGACAACACCCACCTTAAGTATCATTAACGGACAATATCAATGAACTCAGCATCCGCCTGGTTACCACATTTAGCACCAATTTTACAACTCACAGGGGCCACACTAGCCTCACCGCGCTTTTTATTGCTCTGCTGATTTCTCCAATCTAAAACATGAGGTATCTAGTCTAGCTGTGAGCTCATTGGGCCAAACAAAAAAATAATCCGTGTTCAGGTAACATGGTCCAAAAAAAAATAGGGTAGGTCTACGTCGCCTAAGGCGACGAAAGCGCGTCAAAGCGTTTACAGGGTTCGAGCCCGTGAGCTGCTCCTTGGGGCTGCAAAAAACGCTTAGACACTGAAATCCCATAGGGAAAAAATTTTGGGTTTTTGGACTTTAGGCCTTAATTTGAGGGTGATCCCGGGCTGATAGAAAAATAATTCTTGGACGAGCGGATAGCTCTGGATCTCTTTTATCTAAAACAGCGAAAAATTGATTATGGTTTCGCCGCAATTCATCCGACGGGGGGTAATCAGCCCCCCCCTCTGCCAATCAAGGCAGTGAATCTTGGCGACCGTGCGATCACTCACGGCCACCGCGACGAACCGACAGAAGAGATCGGCATCTTAGTATGATTCGTGTGACCTACTTAGAGGCTCACACGGTGGAGGTGTGTCCGGCGTTCGGCGCGCTGATTGGCTACTGGTGGGAGGCGCTGTGCCGCGTCAAGAACTTCACCTATTTGGGGCGGCTGTTAAAGGCGCACTGAGTTGAGGTGCACCTTTAAGCAAGAGCGCGATCCGGCCTAGTCTTGCGGACCTCTGTTTAGAGAGTGTAGCAAGCGGCTATGTCGCGCTCTCCAACCACAGGCTTAACAGTGGTCCGCAAGACGCGTGCACACACAGACCGAACAGACACACACAGACCCACACACCCACACACTCCTATCAGTGAGACGTCTAGCAGATTCGGGAGAGGCGACCAGGGAGGTACTCTCGGCTAGCGGCCACTAATTGCCTGTTTAGATAAGGCACAGAAACAAGGGTGATGACAGACTACGTGTTCAAGCAGCCAACATGCCCTGACACTTGATAATGGATGTGGACCGCTAAATTCGATATGGTGACATGACCATTTCTTATAATCGACAAACGACATGAGGTCTAATGACAAGTGACATGAGGCCCAAAAAATCATAGTGACAGGTGACATGAACATTTCTTAAAATCGACATGGGATATGAACATTATTAAGTGACATTGTCATGTGACATGGTCATTTTCTAAGATCGACATTCGACATGGGGACCCCCTATCCAGAGCCCCTTGATAGATGACAGCTGTTGTGTGTAAGAAAAGTGTATGCCTCACAATCAAAAGATGATAAAAGGCTTTATCCCACTCGATGTGGGTTTTGAATCAAATATCAAGGGATCAAATATCAGATCGATATTTGACGTCGTCAAGTGATATCTGACGTTGTCAATCACTTTTACTATGTAGTCAAGGTCGTAAAAACAGAGCCCCCTGATTGGTCAACAGCATGAATGAAAGTTGCATCTCAAACTTTTAATACTCGGTATGGGGCCCCGTGGGGCTGGGACCAATATTTGCAATTTTCGGAAATACTGTCGAGAATTTCTAGATGGAAACACCTTGTCTGGGGTAATTTGACCTCTACTCTTCGATATTCAAGTAATACTCAAGCTATTCTGACTCTAAACATGAGTAAAACGGTCATTTACCAGCGTTATCGGCAGCGCCGACATCAACAACTGCTGATCTCCCTTGGTTACATGACCCAGCTCCGTTTCTAAGGCCTCATGGATCGGGGCCCTGAAGGGGGATCTGCAGAGGCCCTATATCGGGCCCTAGATATGTACATTATATTAATATCTCATAACTTAATTTACTCTAAAATCTTTTGATAGTTCATAACCTTGACCCTTATCTCCTTTTCTCGCGGGATAAAGATAGAATTTGGTTGTTGGCGTGGCCTCTCGTGGATATCTGCTCTTCTCCACGGCACCTCTCGAGCCCCCTGCGGGGCCTCTAGGGGCTGCTAGACGTCTCTCTGCTATGTAGTGTGGGATGTAAAAGAACCCTTGTCTCGGTAAAAGGGTCAATAGATTCGATCACCATCACCGCTCTTGAAATGACCATAGCTGTTAACTAAGGCGTAAAGCAACCCACACACCCACACACCCACACACCCACACATTTTTCTGTATGAGCCTTCAGACCTCAAGCTGCTCAGTGTACGGGACTAGGTTTTGTCATAGGCCCTACGGACGCTACTCAAGGTAAAAATAAGAGAGCTGTCTCACCATGACATTGGGCTGGCTGTAGTTTTTTATGTTTCGGTACCTACAACCAAAACAGCCAGTACCCGCCCCAGGGCTTCATGTCGCACGCGGGAAAAGTATAACGGTGGCGCCAACTGTCGGAATAGCGGGTACACTACGTCAGTAGTTCTTTTGTTCTCCGCTGAGTGACTGGGCGAAATGTAGTCGGTAGCTCTATTTTCTGTGCACTGTTCTGTTCATTTTCTACACTTAACACTTAAATAGACCGCGTGTTTGTACAAGCTAACCGTTTTTATCAGTGCAAAAATTAAATAAGCATCGGATAGAACACTAAAAAATGAGAAAGTAATCCAGCGCTTAGTATAAGGCACCAGTTTTATCATGAGACACCGAAAGTCTGGTTTTTTTAAGGTGGATAAGACAGTCGACTGAGAGCTCCAAACTAACCAAAAACGTACCAGAGGGAGAACGTACCCGACAGGGCAGGGGCCTTCTACACCCCGGCTCTGATTGATGAGCAAGCGACAAGTGCTACAGAGGGCCTATTCCTCTTTTGAGGTGGGCCCGAAATTGAACAAAAGAATAAACTCAAGAAAAAGCCTTAGGCTTAAAAGAGTTGTAGATACTGATTTTAACGAAGAAGTCACATTCATTAGTTTACAAATAGCCCGTGTAAGTACGCCCATGTCTTGCTTATTTCTCATAGGGTTGTAAGATAGTCACATCATGATGCACATCATCATAAACGCGATCATGATACCTTTCATTGTAAGTAGACTCGCCTCTCTGCCCTCTCTTTTAGAGAGGGCAGAGAAGCGAGTCTCACTCTTAAAAAACCCTGCCCCTCCCCCCCCTCCCCCCCTCCCCCCCCATGCATCTTAAAGAGTGCCCCCCAGAGTGCCCCTCTCTCCCCCTCCTAGAAAAAAAGAGCCACATTTTTAAATTATTTTTTAGCAAGCTTTTTCAGCTTGCTTTTTTTTTGCTTTTTTTAAATTTATTTTATCCATCAAAATCTCAAGTGACTTATTTTGAAAGCCAACCTAGTAGTCACGTGACCCCCTTAAGTAGGTCACTTCCCGTCACGTGACCTATTTGAATTTCCCGCCAACATGGTGGTCACGTGACCCTCTTAAGTAGGTCACTTCCGGTCACGTGACCTATTTGAATTTCCCGCCCAAAGGTCACGTGACCGGAAGTAGGTCACTTCCGGTCACGTGACCTATTTGAATTTCCCGCCAAAAGGGAGGCCTCTCATTGGCTGCTTTTGAATTTCCCGCCAAAAGGGAGGCCTCTGATTGGCTGCAGGTCGATTGAGTAATAAACAGTACTTAACTATAGTCCCGTTCCGATACATACTATACTACTACTGTGATTCCATTTTTCAAACTCAACCATTTTGATTGTCTTGAAATTCGAATTTGTAAATTGAGTATTTAAATGCATAAATATTCAGTACCAAATTTTGTTTGGTAGAGTCTGTTGTTCTGAAATGTGACAGTGCACAAGCCTGGTTGAGTGTTAGGTTCAGAGAAAGATATTTGAGTATTTCAGTTTGTAACTTCATCCGGTGGACTGTAAGGGTGTTACATTTATTGAAAAAATCATAACTTGCTGTAAGTTGTCCTACATGACATTTCAATCATTTATAAGACCTTTTTGATTTATTTCATAAATCAGAAAATAACTTTAGGACTTGTAGTCCTGAGTTTTCACACTAGAGGGCTCACATGAGAGTGAGTCTACCTGTCTTTCAGAGGACTTTTAGTGGATATAGTCATTGCTATGAGACCTTATTTCTGACTGGGAGTAGAAATATGCATACCAGAAGATGCGCAATGCTTTGTTTCAAAAAGGTCTGTGGTATCCATGGTGACCAAAGGGTCATGCTTGGCGGTCAAAGTCAGGTCTGGAGCCACTCGATAGTGAAAGAGAGGAACAAGTCACTGACCCCAGTTAGGACCATGACACCTTCATAGATGACCACTTCCTGAATTTCAATTTTGCTGAAAATTATCATAAACTAGTACTAATTGTATTTTTGCTCTCGTTTACTTGCCTTTCATTAATTGTCAGGTGGCGCTGCAGGAACAGAGGGAGTTGGCCGATCACCAGCGGCTCCCAGATCCTCGGCCGGCCTCACCACCGTGACCATGTGCCTCCTGGTTTGGGGGCTGCAGTAGGGACCAGACAAACAACCAGACTTTCTGCAGGTGGACGCTGAAGTAAAGCCCACCGCAGACGGCCCCGGGCTGATCCAACCTGGCAATACATCAAACATGTTTGACGACATGATCTGGAGGATGTCACCCCTATCTGCCTAGTTACGGACCCGGTCAGCTCGTCGGCACTCACCTTCAGGAACACCAGACCAGACTCTTCTGGGGGGGGGGGGGGCACGATTCATCCTTTTTAAGCAAAAAGGCGTTCTGAGGAGTGGTTATTTTTGAACTACAATGGAGGGGCAGATTTGAGGGGGACCCCCAATATTAGCAATTCTAACCCCTCTGCATTGAACATATCTTATTGAGTAAAATCCTTCAGTTTACATACATTCAGAAAATATAGTGTAATACTAAAAGACTAATGATGCATTCAATCCTATATAATGGATACACAAGGCTAACTTAAGATTGATTTCTACTTGTTGAATATGAACCAGATGAGCAATGATTGGATGAACGGATATAACCGTAAAGGCCCACCAGGCTTAACCAGAATTTGCACCAATTTTGAGCAAACTTGACAACTTGAAGACTTTGGATATTTGATATACTTGTAACCAGTAATGTTTGCTACTTCTAACATTTATGAGTGGATATATTGGATTCATTTACAAATGCTTTATGTTTAGAATAACATAGATCGTATCATGTTGCTTAGGAATTTACGATTTTATACCCTGATCTTTGCCATTACACCCGTTATCTAGTGATTTGAATATTAAATTAACTCAGTTTTTGCTTTATTTTTTTTATTTCAAATGCCCGAAACCCTAAAACTATGCGTGAGGTCACCTATCAAAATTTTGTCTACATATTTGCAAATCATCTGAACAATCTTTTGAGAGAGCACAGATTCTGTATAGATATTTTGAACATTATTTTTTATGATATTGCTGCGAAATGAAGCATTTGGGGTTGCTTACTTTTTAACAACAGGGGAGAAGAGTGGATCTGGAGGGTAAACGGGAGGCAGCCAAAAATTATTCCACCTGTTTTGAAAAAAAAAGCCTGCACAATATTTGGCAACAATGGGGTGTGAATGTGCATGATTTTTGACTCGCCGAGAGATGGAAAAAAATCTTGGCCCCTCTGTTTTGAAAGAAGTGAGCACTCCCTTAAATTTCATTGATTTTCTTTCTCAATACATGACGTTTTTCAAAAAAAGGAATATTTGTAGACCATCATTTAATTTCGTATTATAGGACCTAGAATTACTCATGTTGTATGTTCATTAAGTAAAAGTTAAAATCAGGAACTGTCTCTTACCTAAATACATGTTGACAGTGTTATGAAAAGCACTTCATGGAATAAAACCTAGTTGACCCAATAACAGTTTACAGTTTTACAGAGAGAGGGGGGGCAGGTAGGGGGTAGGCAGGCAGGTGGGTGGGGGTAGGGAGACAGGCAGCGCTGCACCACAGCATATAAAGAGAGAGACTTGTACTGGGATGGAGGTAGGGAGCCAGGCAGGGGGGGGGCAGGTGGGTGGGCAGACAGGAGGCAGGCAGGCAGGCATGTAGACAGGGGGTATGCAGGTGGGTGGGTGGGTGGGGGTAGGGAGACAGGCAGGTAGAGAGAGGGAGCAGGCAGAGGGTAGGCAGGTGGGGGGGGGGGGGGGGTAGGGAGACAGGCAGGTAGAGAGAGGGTTGATTGATTGATTGATTGATTCTTTTATTTATACTGTTGATGAACATAGGCCGGAGACCTGTCTTACAGCATCACAGTGTGCATGTGGCACAATTATGAGTTCGGTAACGTCCCTTTTATGGGTTGTTGATTCATAGTCATATGTTGCTTTATGAGCCTAATGATCGTATAGGGGAGGTTTTTTGATGATTCATGAGTGTATATTGTTAGTGGTTTTTGCAGGTGCTAGTGGGGTTAATTTGATACCCCAGTAGCATTATTTACTTGTTAAAGTCCTATTTATTTAGGGGGCAGGTAGAGGGTATAGGTAGGCAGGTAGATGGGGGGGGGGTAGGGAGACAGGCAGGCAGGGAGAGGGCAGGTAGAGGGTAGGCAGGGGGGTACGTGAGGTATCTTTAATGTTCATCAATTTGTTACATATATTCATTCAGCAATTATATACACGCTATAGGGTGCACAATCTGCCATTGTATATCGTGTCTGAGGGGTCCCACTGACATGCAGGTTTTGTACACTTTGATTTTAATTTCAAAATGTTATTTAATGGAATCCAGTCTACATACATTTAGTAAACATAGTTTTCTCATGTGTTATACTAACAGACCAATGATGCATTCAGCCTATCTTTATAATGGGTACACAATGCTAACCTTACTTCAACATACTTTGTATAAACGATATGCTTGTGATTTACTTGATGATATTTTTTTTTTTTTTTATTTTTTTTTTTTATAATTCATACCTTTCTAGGGGGATGTTTTTCATATGATATATAAATATACTATGGTTACCAATTAATCTTAATCAAGAAATATATCCTCATTGAGTGTCTATCCGGTCTCTGTATTTTAAATATATGTTGAGAGCCCTTCGTGAAATAAATAACACATCTATGTAATCAAGTTTATAGTTTTACAGTTTGATTATGAAGGTAGTTGGTGATTAAGGCACCAGGGGGAGGCACCAGAGGGGCTGTACTCACATTCCCAGATCTCCCCATGCAGGAAGGCACTGCAGTTCTCCCATCATACTTTCTGGTTCCACTCCTGCTTCCAGTCAGCTAGTTCCAACCCAAGCTGGCCCCACCTCAACCTCTGTTCCCGAGCGTCATCGCTGGCACCACAGGTTGCTGATTAAAATAGTTCTAGTGCGCTTGGTGCTGTAGTACCAAAAGTGCAGATGGGTACTGTGTAGGAATCCCCCCCAATATACGGGGGAAGTGACGCGGTCATGGCCCCTCAGATACCAGCAATGTCGCTCGGACGCGTCCAAGCACGAGTTGGGGCCAGCTTGGTTCCAACCTATCAGTAGGGATTCTCCAAACCCAGCAAAATTCACATTCAAGGTCATAGTGGTTTTTACCAGAGCCTTCTTGTAGAGATTTGTGAATGAGAGCATAAAAATCTCCAGGTCACGTTGAAGAATTTCTCTCCTCTGTATAGGGGGAGGAGGGAGGCTGCAGGGGGCAGGGAGTCAGGGAGAGAGACAGACAAGCAGGCAAGTAGAGAGACAGGCAGGGAGACAGGCAGGCAGACAGGCAGGCAGACAGACAGGCAGGCAGACATGGAGACAGACAAGCAGACAGACAGACAGGCATCTCCTCACCCATGTCAGCTAGGATGTACCATGAGGACTACCACAGGAGGGAGGACAGGCGGAAACAGAACAGGACTAGAAGCTGTAGATATGAGTGGAGGTGTGGGGTGGTGTCAGGTCCGACTTAGCCAGGCAATCTATCGCGAGATATTACCGCTAGATGTCTCCACCCGTGGGACTGAATTATATCTCTGTAAGGCTCAGCTCTCCATCACTCTCCAATATCCACCGGTGGATAATGGCCGCCACCCATAGTTAGTCAGTACCAAACCTCTGCTGGAGAGTGAAGGCTACGTTGGAGACTTGAGGCGCGCAGAGACTACTCGGCCGCAGACTGTTAGCCAGGCTCTAATCCAGCCGCCTTTACAAGGTCTGCCTCAGTACGTCCTAAATACACTTTCCTACCAGGGGGGGCCCACGCCGCGGCTCCGACTGGTGTCAAACGCATGCGTAACTTTATCCACTTACCTGTTAGCACTTCAACTCAGCATGTCTGGTAAAATGCCATAATATTCAAATACTACTAGATGTGAGAAGTGGTCAATGCTACATCCACACCAAAAAGACCTACCCCTTTAAGTCTGATACATATTAGAGGTATGGCAATGTAGGAGAATATAGAAATCTATGCTAGTTCAGCTGACATTGGGCTGTCCATGAAGCCTAAAATAACTTTGAACTGTTTCTGTAAGTATTTAAGGGATGTTCCACTGAAGCTAAAATTGGAAATAAATAGAATGATGTATGATGTCTGAAAATGTCCAGTGGAGCATATGGGAGCATTGGTGCTTGTGCTTGAAAAGAATATTTTAGATTGTGTTTAATCAGCACAGCATGCTTCAAGAATGGAAGGAAGGAAGGAAGGAAGGAAGGCACACAGGCAAATCTGCCTCAATACGTCCTAAATATATCCTCCTACATTTCCCCTACTGTATTTAGCCTATGAGTGCAGGCGCACCCCCCCCCCCCGTCTCGTTCTTCTCTTTGCCATGCTATGTGCCAACTATTAACGATTCTAGATGCAAAAGCCTGAAAATAAAGGAAATTAAAAAAATAGATATTTAGAAATTTCATAATCTGGCTACCCAGGCTGGGTTGCCAGGCCTGGATCTTGGCCTGTCCATTCACTACCATGCTCCATCCTACATCAATGTTTGTCAGGATGAGTCCCTCAGAGTGTTGTTGTACTTCTGTCATAAACATGGATGAAAAATGTAGCCGCAGGGAACAACTGGACATGGACATGGGTAGGTCGGGGGGGGGGGGGGGTCTGGGTGACATGGGTGGAGGGGGAGAGGGGGTCTTAGTTTTGAAACACACGGCATGCCTTAGGGTATAGTACTTTATGCCAATCTGATGTTTGAACCCGACCTTTGAAGTTGAATCTAAAATGTATAATCTGCCAACATCTAGGAAACAATTCACAATGGTTGTCTCATTAATTCTATTATGACCATTATGAAATGGTATCTTCTCTTTTTGGGATTTTTTGGTCGTACTTAAAGGGCCAAATAGGTACAAATGGTATTTGATCAAAGGAGGTACTGTTGTTTTTAGTGATTTACAGTCCCTTAGTTAATAAATTCATTCTATTTGTGACTATTCGCAACCACTATTTCCCCTATAATGAGTGGTTCTGGTGTTTTTACCAGCATTACCCTCCCATAATGAATGGTTTAGCTCCACATTTAGTGGTTTAGACGTTGTTACCTACAAGGCCCCCCATAATGAGTGATTTAGCCGTTATTACCCCCACGGCCTCCCATAAGAGTGATATAGCCGTTATTACCCCCACTGCACCCCATAATGAGTGATTTAGCTGTTATTACCCCCCCGGCCCCCCATAAGGAGTGATTTAGCCATTTTTACCCCTGGGGCCCCCCATAATGAGTGATTTAACAGTTATTACCCCCCCCCCTATAATGAGTGAATTAGCCATTATTACCCTCACGGCGCCCCATAATGAGTGATTTGGCTGTTATTACCCCCGCGGCGCCCCATAAGGAGTGATTTAACAGTTATTACCCCCCCCCCATAAGGAGTAATTTAGCCATTATTACCCCTGGGGCCCCCCATAATGAGTGATTTAACAGTTATTACCCCCCCCCCATAAGGAGTAATTTAGCCATTATTACCCCCGTGGCGCCCCATAAGGAGAGATTTAGTCATTATTACCCCCGCGGCGCCCCATAATGAGTGATTTAGCCGTTATTTCCCCCACAGCCCCCCATAATGAGTGATTTAGCCGTTATTACCCCCGCGGCGCCCCATAATGAGTGATTTAGTCATTATTACCCCCACGGCGCCCCATAATGAGTGATTTAGCCGTTATTACCCCCGCGGCGCCCCATAATGAGTGATTTAGCCATTATTACCCCCGCGGCGCCCCATAATGAGTGATTTAGCCGCCACATTAGCGTGTACCACCCTGGTGGTGGCTCCTAAGCTGTACAGATTTTGGCATTAAATGGTCGGACGCCTTTGGCCTCACTGCAAGGACAACCACAACCGGGCACGTTGGGACACCGCCTACAGGGACTTGAGAGGATCAATCTGATCCAGTTTAATTCTCTTCATGACGACTACGGATGTTAGCCTGATGCTCATAGAACGTAGAGTAAAGAAAATCTTTCCAATCAATAGTTTCTTGCCATTGGTCTCTTGATATGTCCAATATAGATACGAATACTGAAACGGCATGCATACTTCTGTGCCGGTCTAAGAATATGGAAAGAGAAAACAGTTGGACTGGGGAACATAATCAGGTTTATTTGTCTTTTGGAGGGCATTTACTTTTGGAAAAGTTCTTTTATGAGGAATTGTATTATTCTGCAATTTTCCACACAGAAAAAAATCGTAACCTCTTCTCAACCAAAATGTGGGTATGCATTCATATGATCATTAGGAACCTTTTTTTTCAATAATCACAGGCAAAATACAATTTCTAATCAATTTACCATAGGAGTGCATGGGTATGGCAAATAGAAAATCTCAGTATTAAGGGTCAACTTTTTGTATGAAATATAAATATGGTTTGCAGAATGCTCCTAGGCTATTGGAGAGAGACTGAGAAACCATCAGAATCAACTACATGGGCCCTGAGTCAGAGACAAGACAGCGCAGAGTCAGTCCCTCCACATCTACGACCAGCTGACATCTATGACCGGCTGACATCTATGACCAGCTGACGTCTACGACCGGCTGACATCTACGACCGGCTGACATCTATGACCGGCTGACATCTATGACTGGCTGACATCTATGACCGGCTGACATCTATGACCAGCTGACGTCTACGACCGGCTGACATCTACGACCGGCTGACATCTATGACCGGCTGACATCTATGACCGGCTGACATCTACGCCCGGCTGACATCTACGACCGGCTGACATCTACGACCGGCTGACATCTATGACCGGCTGACATCTATGACCGGCTGACGTCTACGACCGGCTGACATCTATGACCAGCTGATGTCTACGACCGGCTGACGTCTACGACCGGCTGACGTCTATGACCGGCTGACATCTACGACCGGCTGACATCTATGACTGGCTGACATCTATGACTGGCTGACATCTATGACCGGCTGACATCTATGACTGGCTGACATCTATGACTGGCTGACATCTATGACCGGCTGACATCTATGACTGGCTGACATCTATGACTGGCTGACATCTATGACCGGCTGACATCTATGACTGGCTGACATCTATGACTGGCTGACATCTATGACCGGCTGACATCTATGACCAGCTGACATCTATGACCGGCTGACATCTATGACTGGCTGACATCTATGACTGGCTGACATCTATGACCGGCTGACATCTATGACCGGCTGACATCTAGGACTGGCTGATATATACGACAGGCTGATATATACGACCGGCTGACGTTTATGCTCGGATCACTTCCGAGTTCTTTTTTTACACTGTTTACAGTTACAGGTGGTGTCCTACCATAAAGGACAGTTACTTGTCAAATGTCCGAACGCCCCCAGCCCTTTAACAGAGCTGCAGTGCTGTGTGAGTGGGGAGGAGGTGCTACACCAGGTAGGTGTAGGTGTAGGGGGTACAGCAGGTGAGAGTAGTAGATACACACCACTCACTCACACACCACAGGAGGGACACAACCACATGGCGTCTGCTGTCTGACAGACTGAAACACCCACAGTGTGAAGGCAGTAAATGTCGTCTGCTTCCCCAAACAACAGTTTTCTTTTAAGTATTGAAGGAGGTACCCTGGGGAGGTACACCCCTTATACACTGGAGGAGGAGGACAGCAACACATGGGGTCTGCTGCTGCGTGATTCATTGTCGTCTGCTTTCTGACAGATTGGGACGATTGTAACTCCCAGGCAGTAGATGAGTGACACATGTCAGCTGCCTCCTTACATGTATCGTCTGCTTTCTGACAGACTCTAACAATTGCAGTCCAAGGTATTAAATGTCGTCTGCTTTTACAAAGGTTGGATTTTTGAAGTATTGAAGGAGAAAACTCCCTGTCCTGAATCTGGGGAATGTCACTGATGGATCTCCCCCTGTGTGGATACTAGCTTCCTGTACAAGGGAGATTGCCAACTGTTGGAAAATTATCGTCTGCTATTTATCCAAAGGATACTATGAGTGTTAATACATTAACAGGAGATTGGCAGCTGTAGGAGAGCTGTCGTCTGCTATTTGAGTGATTGGTGCATCTGGATCTTTAGGGCAGCGTCGTCTGCTTTCTCACACACTGGAATACAGTAGGTAGATCTACAACGTGATACCTATGTTTATACTTCAAGTCAGTGATGACAGGAGTCACAGTGTATAATTAATAATAGTTATTGCACATGGATGTAACCTTATTGTATGTAAAGGGAGAGTTTACATCAGCACACACCCACTACACACTGAGGTGTTACAGCATTACAAAGGAGGCTACAGGGATGACATCAACCTATACACGACCCTGTAGGACACACTGACTCACATGTCACCTTTCTACTGGCAGGTATACACAGGATTTGTAATTTGTAATTGAGGTTAAGTGCATGAAGTGGTGAATCAATGCTGCATTATAGAGGAGCCCTACTCAGCTAGGCTTAGCCATAAACCACCTCTGTCAGCCTAAAGCTGCCCTTACACTTAGGCTTATTCCAAGGATTACTCACGGTTTAAGCCTCACACAAAAGGCGTTCATGGAGCACCCCAACGAGCAGGGACCTGGTCAGATTCAGTAATTGATTTGACATCATCCTTAAATACCTCATTAATCTATACCTACAGAGTACCCCCCCCCCCCCCCGCCCTGTGACTGCCTGTCGTGGGGGATGCACCTTATCTCGCCCATCACCCAGGGTTAGGCCGCATACAGAGGTTGTACTCAGGGATTATCTCCCTGAGTGAGCAGAGTGACGGATTACCCTGACTAGATGGGGTGCATCACGGATTAACAAATACAGCCGGCATTGACGCAGCCAGGGAGGGACTGGGAGGATTTACCTTTTGTGTGAGACCAACTAACAAACTACCAAGGTAGGTTTCTGTGTTGTTGTTGTCGTTATCCTTAAAGGGCGTATCCCACTCACAGCTTGAGTCCTGTTCTAGTCTACTATGTGGTTAAGTGAGAGTGGTGGCCCCTTTGATGTCACCTAGTATGTATCCCTTTAAGGACCGCATGGTGCTGTAATCAGGTCCGGGAAATGAAGGGAAACCCTCCCCAGAGCCGTTCTTTACACCAGGGTTAATTTTCACAACGCAGGTAGGTGTGTAAACACTGCAGGGCTAGAATTAGCAACGGTTTTCTTATAACCCATTTGCTGAATTTTCCATCAATTTGCTGTTAAATGTACATATCCCATAAGATAGATTAGTGTATTCTCTTGAATCATACATGGGGAATAGTGAATCATACATGGGATTGCCATGAAATCACATATAAATAAGCTTTTTCTATAGACTTTCCCTCTGTTCTCCTCCACTTCACCCAGTAGGCAGTGAGCCCTGCAGTGTTTACACACCTACCTGCGTTGTGAAAATTAACCCTGGTGTAAAGAACGGCTCTGGGGAGGGTTTCCCTTCATTTCCCGGTAATGTACAACTTGGTGTGCGCCGTGTCGTCCTGATACCACGGGCTGCAGTCTACACTCAAAAAGTAAACTTGTCTCCAGACTCTTCAAAGTGGGTTTTTTAGCTGGAGATAGAAGACCCACTTGGCATGTGCCAGCCCAAAACCCGACATTTACCAGCTCCAGATTATATTTGTGAGATGGTAACCTGATAGGTTAGACAACTTTTGACTCGTTTATTTTATGATAGTCACTTAGACGAGTCTGGAGACAAGTTTATTTTTTCAGTGTAGCATCATGAAGACTAGCTCAGGGGACCTGAACTCTATTATCTCCGTGCCTCCGTAACAGAGTTCAGGATATGAGTGCTTTGAGGGTGGAGGAATGGGTGCACACACATGCTTGCACACACTTTTTCGGCCATAAATATTTGGAATTTCTTTATTTTTTCAACTGTATTGGATAGCCTGACATTTTCCCTATAACCTAGTTCAATTCCAGATTTTTCAAAGCCCTAAAGATATATTAAAAACAACATTTAAAATGTCACCCCCCTCGGCATTGTCAGCGTATAATGCAATGACCGCGTCCTCCGTTTCCGGTCCACATGTATGTCGTACCCAGACGCTGACAGTAGTTTGGGGACGGCTCTCGTCCTACATGAAGACCTTAAGGAGTGTATCAAACATGTGGTATGTCATGATGCATGAATGCAGCCCTGGTGAGCCTACTAGCCAGGCCTGCATTCATGAGGGCCGCAGCCAGTTTGTTGTGGTTATGTTGACATACACTCAGGTACTCGTCGGGTATCTACTACATGGACATTGTTGTGTGTGATCAGCTGATCTGGTGTGTATAGTGCCTAATGTGTGACATGTGTATATGTCTATATATATATATATATATATATATGGCACACACATATATACACATGACACACACACTATATATGTGCTAAGTGGTAGAGTTCACAGAGTTGGTAATCCCGTCATTATGAGCAAACAAGGCCAACGTACAGCACACAAGTTGGGCTGTGAATGTATGTATTAGATAGACTATGGTTATGAAAAGGTATGTAACCGTGGGTTAAGTAGTTATACCACACTAGGCTGGGAGAACAAAACAAACTGCCTGTCTGTGTACCGTGTACAAACCAATCACAAACCAATCACTGGGTATAAGTAGATA
The DNA here is from genome assembly GCA_947462335.1 of Harmothoe impar. Classification (NCBI taxonomy): domain Eukaryota; kingdom Metazoa; phylum Annelida; class Polychaeta; order Phyllodocida; family Polynoidae; genus Harmothoe; species Harmothoe impar. Next base: position 71,323,298 of record OX381713.1, read on the forward strand.
CAGATACACACGAGTCGCTGCAGAAGTGTTATAAGCCTTGAAAAATATTAATCATCCTTGGCTGGCGCCTTGGACAACCACCCTGTTGTTGGCTTATAACACTTATACAGGGACTCGTTTGTACCATATCTCCTACTTGAGAGCTTTACTTTCCCATGCCGAGTGCACTCAGGAACTAACACATTAAGGATATTGCATCTGTATCACAAGAAAATGGTATTTTCAAATGCAAGAATGGTCCTGGTGAACAAAATATGTTTTTGAGAAGGTTGATCTTTGAGTCTTTTTTCTGAATGAATGCATGTAAGTAACTTTGGGATTTACAACCAGTTCAGGCCCCCTGATGAGGGCTCGTTACAGTATTTCCACCAATGGCAATGCTTTACCCTGCTTTAGTTTGTTGTAGCCTGCTGTGGTCAGCAGCTAAGCAGCTTATGGCAATGTCAGATCTGTGACGTCATCATCCTAGTACTCAACATGTAATACAGGATATAGGATTTGAAACTACCATAAAACCTCGAGTATAGGCCGCGGTTAGGATGCAAATCAGGTCTTATAAGGTATTGCTCATTTGCGAGGTTTAGACGTACATACTACAGTAATCAATCAGCAATTTCCTGACCCTTTTTGAGGCTTCTGAGGCTTATAGGGGTTGTCAAAGATAGGGGTGCGGCTAATACGTGAGTTAGGCGATACACGAGGTTTTACGGTAGGCTTTGTCAGGTCACTAGGCCTACAGCAAGTGACCCCAGTCACCACTCCATGCATGAAAGCATCATGCCAGAGGTACAGGGTTGATACACTCTGACCCCTGACGAGTCAGCATGATGCTCCAATGCAGAGAGTTACTTACAGGCACTGCAATCGTGCATCATGCCGACATGATAAACATAAACCTTGGGGTATCATGTCGTCCTTAGAGGGTTAACACCATATTAGGCATCCCCACACAGTCTGCCCCCTGCCCCTGTAATTATCGTGTGTACCGACAGTTAGTGGTGAATACCTGGGGGTGAATAGGCCCCCTCGAACCTGCCGACATTAATATATGTGTAGGGGCACCTCCTTATGGTACATTAACAGAGCGTGACGTCACAGCAACAAAGGGGGAGGGGGAATCCCGTATGTTAAGTGTCAAGTCACTTTAACCCTGTGAGGATGGCAGAGTGTCTTAATGCACTGTGCCCTGTGTCGTCATGATGCATGAATGCAGCCCTGGCGAGTAACTCACCAGGGCCGCATTCATGCATCATACTAATCATATGATGCTGATGAGTCAGTATGATGCACCTATGCACTCTCAAAGGGTCGGCATGAATATACTCACCAGGGCTGCATTCATGCATCATGACAACAAAGAGCATGATAAAGCACCATGCGGCCTTTAAAGGGGTTCAAATCATCAGTTTGGCAAACATACATACCTCTTTTATGAATGTCCAAGTCAGGAGATAAATGTGTCGTGTGTGTGACGTACATAATAGGACGTACGTTATTTGTCGGACGTAGTTACCGTTAGGACGTGGTCGTCATGGAGACGTAGCGGAGCGTGACGTCACAACAGACACCAATGACACATATGATGTACAGGAAATGGTGACTCAACGGTGATTAGTTAAACCTACAGTTGGATATCATGAAAGTTGTAGCATACTTGTGTATCATTCCTTAAAAATAGCCATATCATGTGAACAAAAATTGTAAATGAGCAAATTAACTATTTTATCATTTCACACACTCCATCTAAACAGGATATACACAATTATGATACACCATAAATGGAGCACACAAGTGTTACTTAATATCATGCATAACGAATTAACTATTTTACATGTAGAATACCTGTGGGTTTGAAGCATTCCTGTATATCTCTACAGCACCAGCAATCCTGTCTACACACCAGAATACCAACTGCCATTATCCATGTTCATGACAGCTCCCCGCCCCCCACACCCCAGTGCCCCACACCTACAGGCAGCCATTAAAGGGTCACTAACATAGTTGTCATGTGAATACTTGTGGATGTGGAGACTTCCTGGCAGCTGAATGCAACAAGGCAAATAATAGATAGACTGGTTATGAAAGGGTATGTAGAATTAACCACAGCTTGCTGGTGGGGCCAGACGAGGGTGAAGCCCAAGTCGCCCTACCAGCAAGCTGTGGTTAATCCTACTCACCTTTTCATAACCATAGTCTATCTGTTTTAAACCATGGTATGCAATATAACCAAGGTGCGAAGCCTTTGTCTTAGCCATTCACCAAGTTGAGCATTGGGACAGGCAAGAAGGGTCAGGCACTCAGCACTGGGGGCCCAGCATGGCCAAACTCTCAAGCAATTTTGCGATAGTTCAGCCTGTTGTTGAAGGTAGGCCTATAGCCTAGCCTGACCCTCACTAAAATGTCCCTTACAGCTTAAATAGCTTTTGTGTAATAACTGCTTAAAATATGGTTAAGAATGACTGTGTGTAGTTTCCACTCTAGCCACTCAATGCGGATGGCGCTGCGGCATTTGATCCCCCCCCCCCCACTGAGTCCAGCCTGTTATTGAAGGTACAGCATAGCCTGGCCCTCATTTAAATGTCCCCTGACACATTTATGCTAGTTCAGTAGTGCCTGACCCTTGTATGAGAGTTCTTTTGGCGACATGGACTAACGCTCATATTTGTCTCAGTGCAGCCCTAGAGTTAGACCGGCGTCTGGACGGTTCGTCTAAGACGGTTACCGACACCCAACAGTTGCCATCTACTCCGTGGTAGATAGAGAACAAGTGAGTGTTTTAAGCCAACAACAGGGTAATTGTCTAAATGTCACTTTTTTATTCAGTGTTTTTTCACTCTTTTACACCAAACAAGTTTCGTAAAACTTTACATGCAACAATTGAATACAATTAAGAGGCACATTAATAATTACGTCTTTCCTTACAGGTGGGGAACACTTGTTATACAGAGACTCACCACCTGTATGTCAGTAGACTGGGGCCCACAACTCTGAATTTGAAATTCGTAGCACCCCCAACAAAACGTGCATAACATGGTATCAAATGAAAGGGAATCCCATGGCTATCAGATAAGAGCATGTATCACCCTGTAACCCTACAGACATATAGAGACAAATGCTGGTTTCTATGAGAACTTGCACTCCACAATACACAGATAGCTCATCATAGGACCTAATTTCAGTATAGACTGGGAACATAGGCTGCTACTTGGATGGTCAGACCATTTTATATAATGTCCATAGAGTGAATGGGGAAAAAGGATCTTGTTGGTTGACATGCCCTAACCCTGGAACACCTTCCAACAGGTTTTGAAATGGTACCATGTCCATGATTATGGTCCACTGGTGGTCTACCCTGTGAAACCCTTTGTTGTAATAATGCACCAATGCAGCAGCAGCGAGTAACTCGCCTGTACCTGTACCTGTACCTGTCCAAACTGCACTCTGACTGTTACTGGACGTGCAGTAAGAACTACGGGTTTAAGTCCTACCTGGGTGATCAGAACTCACACCTACCTCAGCAAACACCTCCTACAGTCCTTACCCCCCTCCCACACACAAACACTCCCTGTGTGGTAACAACACCTAATGTTACATGAGCACCTCTCCTCCTGCTAAAGGCAACATTAGCACTACTCCTGTAAGGCTCTTATATAGGCAGTAATAGGTAGGTTTAACAGTGTATTAGGGGGCTCAATCACTAAGTAAATAGGCTTTTAACACACAGGGGGTTGGAGTGAGAGGACTAGGGGTGGCCTTTGGCTCTTTCTTCTCAGCATGATCAAACAAGGCTGACGGCAGAGGGAGTAAATGACGGGGGATTAGCACTTAAAGGACCGATGTCACTAACATATGACATTTGTCGTCCAATGCAGCCCCAGCGAGTAACTCACCAGAGCTGCATTGGTGCATCATGCTGACCCTTCGGCAGTGTCTCAACCTGATAAGGTCGACATGATGCTTGAATGCAGCACTGGTGAGTTACTTGCCAGGGCTGCATTCATGCATCATGACGACCAAGGTCAAGATGCATTAATGTATCATGCCTTCCTTAAAGGGTTAAGGCACAGTGGTAATCTACATAATTTTTTATGGAATACAACAGGACACCTGTATTTAACACCTCCCGTTAAATAGCCCATGGCCGTATTTAACGGCCTGTGACGTCATCAAAAACTGTGGGTTGTTTACATTTGAATGGTGTAGGAGAAGGCTATTTCAACTAAATTAGGCTTTCCCTCCTATCATAATTTAATTTGAATTGAAAAAAAATAAACACAAAGGCACTCTCATTTTAGTCTCTTGACTTGCTGAATGTCAGGCTGCATTTCACTCAGCCTATGGCCTCGTGAAATACGGCCTGACATTCAACTCGTGAAATAACCCAGTACACAGACTAAAACTTGTGAACCTTTGTCTATGTATTGTGTGGTAGCTGGGCAGACAGGCAAGACTACTCAGGCAGACACAAGTAGGCAGGATGAGAACTGGTGCCTGCCGGGAAGGCAGCAGAGGAGCTAGAGGGACAATGGTGGTGAGGTCATACATGCTGCCAAACATGTCACCTGCTAAAACAGCCTTGACACAACAATGGTACACTGAAAAAGTAAACTTGTCTCCATACTCGTCGAAGTGACTATCATAAAATAAAGGAGTCAAAAGTTGTCTAACCTATTAGAGTAGTATAGTATGTATCGGAACGGGACTATAGTTAAGTACTGTTTATTACTCAATCGACATGCAGCCAATCAGAGGCCTCCATTTGGTCACGTGACCCGTTGCCATGGTAACGTGACCTACTTAGGGCTCTCAGCCAATCAGAAGCCAGCATTCTGGGTGACCTACTGACCTACTTAGAAGCTCTCAGCCAATCAGAGGCCGGCATTCTGGTAACCATGGTAACGTGACCTACTTACGTCACGTGACCTACTTAGGCTCAGCCAATCAGAAGCCGGCATTCTGGTAACTAGGGTAACGTGACCTACTTAGGGTTTGTTTGTAAACAACACCACGTGGCTTTCTTGTTTGTAAACAACACCACGTGACACGTGACTGTTTGTAAACAAACAAACAAAAAAAAGTTATGTAACTTATATATAGAAATAAAAACACAACAAGATAATTTCTTTTCTTTTCATTTTATTCTTTATTTTTTCATTTTCAATCAGAAAAAACACACAAGTTTATGCTTTTTTAGCTCGCTTCTTCGATTTGCAGCAACTCAACAGGCCGCAAAGTCTCACGCCGCCGTCACTCGCACCACCACACCCCGGACGACTTTTCTCCAATAGACATTGCACGACTTTGGATAAATCCAACACCATTTCGGCAAGGCAGAGAATCTTTGCCTCCATGAAACGGCCGCCATCGCAACAACCCGTCACAACAGCATCATCGATAGCTTCTGACTCACGACCCGGTCGCTCAGCTTTGGGATTTTGCTCATGCGCATGACGCACTTCTTGGGGTTTCTTGTTCGACATGCTTCAATTAGGAAATGAACGCAATGAGGTCCACAGGTGTCAGCAGAAGTGTCTTGTAGTTGAATGCGGTTTCTTTGCCACTTGAACGGAGCAGAGCGTTCCACGAAAGACAAGAACTCCGCACTCAGCGGCGGTAAGCCGAAGGAATCAAAGTAGTACACTTCACCCGTGCTCGACACGTAAAACGCCACCCAATGCTGACCTGGTAAATGTTGCGGATCTGTGTTGCTCACGAAACAAGTGTCTTTGATAGGGTGCTTCGGAATAGTGTCACAAGAGAAAACGCCCAGGAAACGATGTTTTGTGTGAACGTTTTCCTTCAACACTCTGCTTATTTCAAGCGTGTTCATACGATACGCCAAGTACCGCCGTCTTGTCTTCAGTTCATGTGGTAGTCGGTGACGGGGTGTCGATCTCGGGTCAGCTCGACGACATTGTCGTACACCAAGTAGAGTAGCACCGTTGTTGTCGCTTGTAGCGCCGAGCGGAAACTGACTTCCACCCTCAGCTGACCCGCTCTTATAAGGTTCACGCGACACCCGTCGTGCGATCTGTCTGGGGTTAAGTCGAGGGGGAACACCGTGTAACCGTTCAGGAATTGTTCGTATGAAATACCGCAGGAGCGCGCGCCCTCGTACATCCCCGTTTCCGTGTGTAGCGCCAAGTACTCTCTCACGGCCGCTTTGGTCTTAAAGTCGGGCACGTAGGCGTCGTTCGGCACTTTCTGATCGTTCACTATCACTTGAAGCGAGCTGATGTCGTAATGCTTCATCTCGAACGGGTTCTTGGTGTAGCTACCGTTGAAGGCGTCGTGGTCAAGGAAGCAAATCATCATCGACTTGGGAAGCTGGCCTGTGTTGGAGTGCGTGTAGCTGTGATCTCTGTTACCTTGAGGGATGGCGTAGGTCGTCACCTCCACTCTGTTCACCGGGTAGTCGAAGGGCCCGTGTTCTATCACCGCTCTCTCGTGCGTTTCCGCTACAGCGTCCGCCACCAGCACGCGTCGCACGTAGAGCTTTGCTTTGTAGATCTTCAAGCTGTAGCCTCCGTCAGCGGCGCACATCAGATAGAAAGAGGGCGCCGCTTGTTTCAGAGTGAGATTGATTTCTGTCTCTCCAACGATGAGCTTCGGTTGATGAGCCAGGTCAAAGTGCAGTCGCGCCATCAGCGAAAAGCGCTTGTTGGAGATTAGCTTCTTGCGCGCTTTGTACCCCGCATTCGCGTCAGTCAACGTGTCAAACTGACCGGGCGTATCTTCATGCCACCCCTGGGCGCTCATGACGCCGTCCTTCACGTCTTTGTTGTAGTTGAGTAACCCTTCCAAGTAAGCTCGGTAAGGGTAGGTCTCGGTGTTGCCAGACACTTTGAAACCGCCGATGGAGACTTGGACGTCTTTGAAGAGCGAGTGAGCCAAGTTGTTCACCGGAGCTACCGCGTCGGTGTCCTCGATCGCCGCTCCGTCCTTTAGCACTTGACATTCCAGATGAAGGTAATTCTCGTTCAGGTCTGTGTACTCTTGCGACTTGTTGATGGTGAAATTTATGTTACCTCCATCCTCTAAAGAGTTTTTTGTTTCTATCCCCAGGAAAGACGACTTTAAGATAGTAGTCTGAGTCGGCGCTACGGTGTGCAGGTCGAGCTCAGAGAGCGCGCACTCGTTACTGCTCTCGTGTACGTAAGCCATTGTGTTCTCTCTTCATGCGGCCGACAGACTGACGCCGGCCCCCTCCAGTCTTTTTATTTATACCTGAACGCCTAGGCGCTTACCGGTCGAATACATCCCCTCTACGTCTCTTGCAAGAGCCACCGCCCGTCTGAGGAGAATGCCGGCGACGTTTCGACCCTTTCTTAGACGCGACAGGCGTCTTTCCTCCCGAGAACGCCGTACTCGCCAGTCTCTTCAGAGCGCCTGCGCCTCGGTCTTTCACGCTGCTCTTTAAAGTCCGACCCGCCAGCACATCTTTAGCTACGCCCACACCGGCGCGGAGCAGCGTTTTTCCCACCGACTTCAATAGCGGGGTAGCCGAGCGCATCAGACCTAACAGAGCGCCGCCTAAACCGTGCCCGCTCTGGAAAGAGCGCCCGCTGTACACGTTGACGCCGTTGCCCAGCTGCGCGTTGTAGTAATCGCTGTACCCTCTGCCGACGGTGCGCCTGGGTGGAAAGTACGGAACGCGTTGACGCATCATTTTTCTCTCTTTCAGCGCTCAATAGGTCTCAGATGAAGTGTCACGGTCACCTCGCCTCTACCGAATGGGATGGAATGACCGGATCGGTCTCTTAAATAGATGCCGACCTCGGTAAACCTCTTGGATTTCAAGGGGAAATAATCCAAATGGGGAAAACTGATAGCTTGCACGCCACCTCGACGCTTTCCGCCTCTGTCCACCGCCACGCAGCGCAACAGCGGCACTTGCATGTCGCCCACACGTCTCTCCTGGATCATGTCGGTGTATATGTACACAGAGTGCACGTCCCCGTAAACATCCATCGAGTAGGCGCCGGTAGTCGGCGACGCGAAACACGTCTTCTCTCCGAAGCCTAGAACGCATGCGAGATGCTGACTCAGCAGGACAGCACAGTGTCTCGGCGGTTTGATGGTGACGCGTTTCGTCTTGGCGTCGTACGATAAGATCCGCATCGGTTTGAGCAAGAAGCTGTCGCCCTCTAGTCTGTCATCTCGCAACGTCTCACTCAAGCGCTCGATTAGGGTGTGGTTGCTTCCGGTGAAAATAGGAGGTATCTCGAATATGTTTGGCATGAAACTGCGCACTCCCATGTCCTTCTCCATCTTTTCGATCATCTGTCTTGCTTGATGGCTGATCGTCTTCTTCTTCACCGCCGGGGACAAGAACTGCTTGTATACGGCATTCGTCTGTCTCAAGTCGACCTCTCTCTTGAACCTTTTTGTTTCCGGTTTCAATTGCTGCTCTTCCGACGTGTCTGATATCTCTTCCACCGTTACATAGCTCGCTTCCTTCCAGTTCAGCGGGAATTTTGAGCTGAACGTTAGCTTGCTCAGACCGTTCGCGTTTTTCATTCTCTTCCAGTCTACCTGTGGTTTTTTTCCTTCGGAGAAATTAGTTTCTTTTAAAACCTGGATCGCCTCCTCTAGCGAACCTTTGGTGCGCAGAGGAACAACGATGATCAAGTCGTCGTCGTGCACGTTAGTCCATTCTGTAGGGAGGATGATCTCAGTCAGAGCCGCTTCGTACGCTTCGGGCAGAAGGAGCGGCGAGTCGAAGTGAGTTCGGAAAGACGTCAAGCTGTTGTCAGGATAATACTCCATAGAGCTGTTGCTAGGTAGAGTGATGTTCATTTTGTTACGTTATTTTTTTGACGGGGATCCACTCGTTGAACTTGTCGTCGTAACCTAACCAACGTACGAAAGCTAACTCTTTACCGTCGACGGTCTTGCGGCGCAACACCTCGTCTATCAGGTAGTTCTTGTCGTAACGACTCTTGTACACCTTCTGAACCTCTTCCGGGTAGAAGACGCCTTTTATCTCCTCGCCCTTGTCGTCTTTCAGCTCGAACCCTCTGCTTCCCAACGTGTTAGCAACGTCCACCACTTCCTCGCGCCAGTTTCCCTCGTACCCTTTGTCGAAGGCGCCTTTGGTTCTCAACATCCTCACTCTGTCACCCGGAGCGATGACGTCGACGGCGGACGTCTTTGTTTTTTTCTTCTTTTTCCATATTTCGTCGATTTGTTTGTTAGTTGGGAGATCTTGTCGGTAGAAAACTGTTTCGCTGTTTTCCGAGCTGACTTGAGCCGGCGCCATTTTCAACGTCTTGTGGTGAGTGCGATTGTAAGAAGACACTACATGGTGCAGCACGTCTACGTAGCGATACGTGCGCTTGTGTGTGAAATAACGCCACAGCTTCTCCTTCAGACTGCGGTTCAAGCGCTCCACTAGACTAGCTTTGATGTCGTCGTTCTCGCCAGTGAAGAACTCTATGCCCTCGCTCTTCAAGTGATCTTGAAAGATCTTGTTCAAAAACTCTTTCCCCTTGTCTGTCTGAACAGTGCGCGGTCGTCTCTCGCCAGGGCCTGTCATCTCTCGGAAGGCCTCGGTGACATCAGCGCCGCTCTTGGATTTAATGGGAACGGCCCACGCGTACCTAGAGAAAACGTCGATCGCCGTCACCACGTACCGGAAGCGGTCGTTGTGAGACGCCAAAGCTTGCATGTCCATCAGATCTATCTGCCACTGCTGATCGATTGCGCCGGTTATAGTCTTGTTCCTTGCGAATTTTCTCCGAATGGGTTTATGTTTAGTGTAGGCGTCCAGCGACACTAAAGCATCTCGGATGACGGCCGGGTTCAGGTGGCGAAAATGCTGTTTCTGGAGTTTAGTCACGCTAGTGAAACTGGAGGGCGCTTTGACGTCGGTATATCTAGCTACTACGCGCTTCTTTTCTTTTTCCTTCTTGGTCAGTCTCTTCACTGGTTTGCCCATCGCGGGTCTCTTGAGGGCGTGAAAGACGAGCTCGCCGCTAGGCGGTTGCGCGCTTTCCTTTTCTTACTACGCGGCGCGCTCCTATAGGAAGTCGGAGTTTGGAAAAGTTCACGGTCGTCCTCCTCGTCGTCAGAGGATTGATCGTCCACCACCTGCAGAGAAGAGTCTGCTGCTGCTACTGCTGCTGCTGCTGCTGCTGCTTCTCCTTCTTCCGATTCGAAGCTCGGTCGTTTCCGACCTCTGTCAGCAAGCCGTGTGTCCAAACTTTGGCCAGGTCCGCTCGCTTTATACAGATGGTTTCCGATCAAGGCGTCTGTGGTGGGAACCGCTTCGCGCAGCGCTTTCGTGAACGGCGAGTAGCCCGCCGGTCTGGGCGCCGTCTTCCTGAACCTGGCGGCGTCGTTCAGTAAGTCCACTATGTTGATGCGATGCTCAGGTGGTATTCTCCGACCCGACATCTCGCGCACCGCCCCGTCCTCGTTCCACTTGATCACTCCGGATTTCTCCAATTGTTTGTACAGCTCCACGGTCCGGCGGCGACTCCTCTTGGGAACTTGGTTCGCCAACCGCTCGAGTAGGGACGCGCTGGCCTCTTCAGCAGACTGACGGAGGTGAGTCGGGGGCGAAGAAGAGTAGGACGAAGAGATGTTGCTGTTGTGGGGATTCGCGAGAAAAAATTGCAATCTATTCAACAACCTTCGGTATTTCAACATTTTCTCGCGCGATTCCAAAGTGGGGTCGTTCAACACTAAATCCAAGTCCCTGTAGATAAACTGTAGCACCTGGTGCAAGGCCGCGTCGGGATGAAGGGACTGCTCTGCCTGCTTGTGGTAATAGGCCATGTCGGCGGGTAGGCGGGCGGCGGTGGCAGGAGCGGAACTCTCGTTCTTTTCAGTGCGCTCATCAGGAAGAGGAGGAAGGTTTGGAGCAGTAGAAGTACTAGCAGCAGCGACTGCAGTAGTAGCAGCGCTAGTAGTAGCAGCAGCAGCGGGCACATGATGAAGTAGACCTGCTCGTGATGATTTGTAGAGCGTCTCAGGATCCACGAGCGCTAAACGTTTGTAGTGTTGTTGCTGCTCTGAGTCCGTCATGGGGACGCCGGTGGCAATGACGCTGGTGGTGGCGGTAGTGGTGGTGGTGGTGGTGGTGGTGGTGCTGTCGGCGAGTAGGTGTCGAATGACGTGTCTCATATACGGAGAATGCTCTTTATAAGCGGTAAGGCCATCCCTATGAGAGCCGGAATGAGGAAACCTCCCTCTTGTACCAAGACGCGTCTCTTTTTTTTGATGGGCGTAGATTTTTTGCCGACCTCCCTCAACACGTCAGCCGATTCTCGAAGCTTGTCCAGTTGTTTGTCGCTGAGCGGGATGTTCCCTACCAGTAAATTGTGACAGATCTCACTCAACGCTGCGATCAGCTCGTCGCTTCCAGAGTCTATTAGATGCGAGCAGTCCTTTGGCGAGCACTTAGCTAAGTGCTTGAGAGTACCAAAGTGTCTTTCGAGTAGATGAGAAGACATTTTTTTTTGCTACTGCTTTCTGTTGTTCTTTTTTTTGTCTAGCGGTACGAACACTAGCTGAGAGTGTATGGCCGTCAAAGAGGAGCGTATTCTCAGATCGTCAGGTGTTGACTGCTTGAAGTCCAGGAGGAGGTATGAGTGAGGTCGCTTGAGTTCATGGGTAAATATACTAGAGAGGGCCGCCGCGTTGGACGGAAACACCTGGCGAGACAGACTAGCTATTTGCCCCATGTCGCGCGGGTTCTTGAAAACGATCATGTAGTGAGCGTTCAGACTCATAGTTCGAAAGTCGGGTGATTTCTGGAAGAGGTTCTGAGTGATGTATATGACGCTCACGTTCCAGTGATGCGAGTATTTAGTAAAGATGTCGGCTACCACTTGCTGATTGGAACTGCTCATCAGATCGTCCAATATCAGTAGAGTGTGGGGTCGTACAGCGTCTTCTGCTACTTCCACGTCTCCCGCTATAGACTCTTTGCTAGGAAGACCTTCTCTGAATTCCACACCGTACCGATTTGCCATTTTTTCAAACAGAGGTTGCCACTCGCCGTAATGGTAAAAAGTCTTTTCCACCGGCGGCGTGACCAAATTGTTCACGTCGCTCAGAAATTGATCCACCAAGCGCGATTTTCCACAACCCGACGGACCGCTAATGATACAACTAAAGGGTCCTTGTAGTCGAGCGTCGAAATGAATTTCTGTGAAGAGTTTGCTTTTACTACTGGACATTTTTTTTTGTTTTTTTTTCAGGACGCGTCAGAGAGCGGTTGTGTGTCTGACTGTCTGCTGTGTTTCTCACTCGAACGGTCGGTGGTGAATGGTTGTGGAGAAAAGTCCGCCGACCTTTTTATTGATTCCGGCCGGTGTCACAGTAGCGGCGGCAGAAGTGACTTTTTTTTGCGATAAAATTCTATTTTCACTCAATAGTCATAAATGTTTGTATCAGACTCCAGAGGAGTCTGATACAAATATTTATTTTTTTTTAAAAAAAGAAGAAGAGGAGGAGGAGGAGGAGGAGGAGGAGGAGGAGGAGGAGGAGGAGATTAGTTTGTTTTTTTTTTTGTTTTTTTTTGATCATTTTTTTTTTCTATTTCTGTGTTGTGACACGATCGTCTCGAAAAAGCAATAAGGCGTGTGAGCGCGGCGGTGACAAATACATATTGGAGCGTATGGTTTAAAATAGTGCGTCCCTATCTTCTTCAATTCGGCTGCGTTGCAATATGCGGGATAACAAGTGACGACGTCGAAACGTTTAGAGACCGTGTTCACGTCGGCCACAACGCGCGCCCACCGAGTGGGAGCTGCAGTCGCTCCCAAGAAACCGATCGGCTTGTCGAATCGTTTCATAGCACTTATTCTCACTTTATAAGAGGAGGCAGGGTGAGGAGAGTAGCGGCGCTCTTTCTTTTCATGAAACGCCCAACGAGTGGGGGCGCTGAGAGCAGCTGTTATGCAATAGTAGAGTAAATGCTGTTCTGAGAAGACGGCTCTCGGCCATGTCGCTACGTTTTCCTTTTCCGCTCTTGTATAACGACGATGGCGCTCAGCTTTGCATTTCTCGAGAATTCGGTACGCCTCAAGAGAAGCGTGAACCTCAACTACGTGACGCTCTCTCCTTTGAGATAAAAAAATAGCCGGGCAGTTGAGGAGAGCGCTTTGTTCGCGCGACCGTCTTTTAGAAACTCGCGCCCTCTGCAGCGCCATATTTCTTTCCTCCGAAACAAAAAAGACTGAGTGAAAATACAAATTTAAGAAAACAAAAAGCTCAAAGAAAAAAAATAAGCAATAAGCAGACTCAGCTCGAAATTCCCTGCTGGCGTGATGGCGGTGACTGCAGGCGGTGGCGGCGGTCGGCTGGCCGGCGGTGGCGGTGTCGGCGGCGATGGTAGAAGGGTGTGTGGAAAGAGAGACGCATCTCAGTCTTTTATAGGAGCGGCGAGTCTGACATTTTCAGCTGTCGCATGCTGACCTGCTGCTAGCATAAGAGAAACAAAAGCCCTAATCACACTTTTCAGCTGGATCCTTCCACCCCGCCAGACATGGATCCCAGATGGGAAGGCGGTTTAAAATTAAATCCGTGTACCGACTGTCATACAATAGGGTAATTAGTTGAACGCGTGTTACCTGTATAAAGGATTAACGGGTCATGGGCTCAGCGTGTGTATAGAAAAACAACTACAGGTAGCGTGAACAAAGCGACCCCCTCCCTTTCTGTCACTCTGTCTGTGACTAGAGGGTGCGCGTGTGGTAAGCGGCTTATATCTAAAGAAAAAAACAAATCACCCTCGCCTGTCATCAGCAGACAGCCGGCTGGCGGCTGGAAAATGCGATTAGAGGGATGATGAGCCACGTAGTAAGCGACTTAAGGCTGATCTAAAGACCTGCCGTGAAGGGGCAGCTGGCCGGTGGCTTGAAAAAAGGCGGGGCGTAAGGGTATATAAGGGGAGTGAAACCACATTCAGCATCGTCATCATCGTTCACGCTACTACTACTACTACTACTACTACTACTACTACTACTACTACCACCACCAGCACCGCGCCTCAATTTGCAGATCCTCGTGATGGAAAGTTGCTACCGTGACATGAAGCGGAATGACGAAGCGGCGCGCGCATGTGAAGCTGATGCTGTAGCCTCTGCTACTGCTGCTGCTAGTGCTGCTCAGCGTGCTACTGCTGCATTTACTGCGGCTGTTAGTGACGCGGGTCGTGATGACGTTGTTGTTGTTGCCGCTGCGGCTGTGACTGCTGCTGTTGCTGCCGCCGATGCAGCTACTCATGCCACCGATGCCGACGCTGCTGCTGCTGATGCTGTTGCGGCTGCCGATGACGCCGCTGATAACGCTACTAGTGCCCGCTCTGCCGCCCTTGCTACTGTCGCTGCTGCTGTTGTTGCTAATGCTCACGCTACTGCTGCTGCCGCTGCTGCTACTGCTGCTACCGCTGCTGCCGAGGCTGCTGCCGCTGCTGCCGATGCTGCTGCCGATGCTGCCGATGCTGCTGCCGATGCTGATGTTAGCAGTCGCGTCGACAAAGAATCGTCATTTGTCACTCTTAAAGCCGCTCCAGTGGAACGCGCGACGGGTAGTAGGGCTACCAACGCGACGGCCGGATGGTGCAAATGGTGTCGTCGCTTCTGCTCGTGCGCTTGCTTTTCTTCCGGTCCTACCTGCTGCTGCTACGGTATGATAGTGTTATAGTGTTTGAATGAGAACGCGCGTAGTTACACATAGACGCTGTTACAGATGTGCTTTTTTATTCGAAAATATAATTTTAACATAAGATGGAACTTGTTGTGTTTTTTTCTATATATACGTTGTTTGTTTACAAACAGGCACGTGTCACGTGGTGTTGTTTACAAACAAGAGAGCCACGTGGTGTTGTTTACAAACAAACCCTAAGTAGGTCACGTTACCCTAGTTACCAGAATGCCGGCTTCTGATTGGCTGAGCCTAAGTAGGTCACGTGACGTAAGTAGGTCACGTTACCATAGTTACCAGAATGCCAGCCTCTCATTGGCTGAGAGCTTCTAAGTAGGTCAGTAGGTCACCCAGAATGCTGGCTTCTGATTGGCTGAGAGCCCTAAGTAGGTCACGTTACCATGGCAACGGGTCACGTGACCAAATGGAGGCCTCTGATTGGCTGCATGTCGATTGAGTAATAAACAGTACTTAACTATAGTCCCGTTCCGATACATACTATACTACTTATTAGGTTACCATCCCACAAATAGAATCTGGAGCTGACAAATGTCGGGTTTTGGGCTGGCACATACCAAGTGGGTCTTCTTTCTCCAGCTAGAGGACCCGCTTCCTTGTCACTTAGACAAGATTTTGACTCGTTTATTTTATGACCGTCACTTTGAAGAGTCTGGAGACAAGTTTACTTTTTGAGTGTAGGGAAGCAGAAGGGCCCCACCAAACTCTGCTGTAAAACCTAGTTACAGTTTCTTTGCTCAGAGTGATGAAAACCCTGCCTGGTTTGTTTGATGGATTTACAGGTTACACTGACAAGGATAGCTAAGGGGAAGCTTAATGCACAAAAAGCAGACTCCCCCAAAGCTATCCTAGTATAAATAAATGGATGTAAAAAGGGAAGTGGGGCATGAGTTTCAGGTTACCCAAATATGCACAGAACAACGCGAATTTGATATAGATGATATTCAGGAAATTCCCTTTTAATTTCTTTTACTAAGGTTACGTCCAGTATAGTATGTTAAATAACATACAACCAGAATCTGGGCTCCGGCTCTAACCGCTCCATCACCCAGACCTTGATATTGATACATGCTGATAAATATGAAACCTTTGTAAACAACAAATCGGCCCATTTGTCAGAGTGTTCCTCATAGAGTTGTATAAAACACCTTTAGGGGCCTGAGGGTAGGTATGCCGTAAACACCACAGTGACTGTAGATAACCAGTGTCAGGTGTCTCCCCCTCAGCAGGTGTTAACTCTTACAGGGCAGTGCAGTCTTTGAGAAAACTTTTTCGGCATGCAGGACAGTCGGTCCTCCAGCTAGCCAATTTTGCAGGACCGGATAGATTTCTGCAGGACCAAATACCAAAATCAGATGTTTTGCATAATGTTTAGAATAGAATAGAATTTATAAAAGAAAATAACATGTAACAAACTCTTTCTTTAATTTGCCTAGAATATTAGAGTGCACTCTAAAACTTGTAACTTCAGTTCTAGTTGGAATATTTGACAAATTCTTTCAGTTTTGGAAAGCCCAGAATGTGAAGGACATTAGCTTTTGCAACACCAGTCCTTCTGCTGGACCAGACCCATTTTAGGCGGACATTGCCACTGTCCGGCAGGATTTGGCAAAGACTGGGGCAGGGCAGTGCTTCAATGCAGCACACCTGCACGGATGCAGCACCAGGGAGGGACATACCAATGCTGCTTCAATTCAGCATAAGGGAGTATACCACTGACGGAATTGGCCGTGATGGAATACAGGCTATACAGAGGGTAGGCGATTATGGTAGGCGAATTATGAGCACTGCATTTGTGTTTCATGACAACAATACTATGGTTATGGTGAATGAAGGCACGGGGCTGTCCATGAAGGAGCAACAAGGATGTAGTGCATCAAGGTATATAGCTGTCCTTAAAGCGTTAACAGCGTCCCAACAGTAAAACAGAAAAAGCTGCGTACACACAGAGAATGTAGCTGTTGAGGTGGTAAAAGGTGAACCTGTGGGGCGGAACGAGACCGACACATGGAGGGATGTCTTACTGCCTGATATGAATCACATAGCATGGTGTTCTCTGAGGTAAAGAATAAAGAGAAGAATGTAGAAATTGAAGAATAAATCAGAGGAGGAGAATATAAATACTGCTGTGTGGTCCAGAACTACCACAAATTCCCGCGTATAACCCCCAACTCAGGAGAATCCTATAACCCGTTTCTACATTTGAAAATTTATATTTTAATACTGTTTTTAATAATAAAAACCCTCGTATAACCAGCACCCTATATAGGTATGTTTGGTATCAAATGAAAGCTGTGTTTGGTTCGCGTACAACCCGCAGGAATTTACGGTAGCTAGACTGTCTTTAATCTAATAAAGGGGGGCATGATACCTTAATGCATCATGCCCTTGGTCGTAATGAATGCAGAATGCAGCCCTGGCAAGTAGCTCGCCAGTGGTGCATTCAAGCATCATGCCGACCCTATGTGGTTGAGACACTTCCAGCAAGTTACTCGCCGGGGCTGCATTGGTGCATCATGACGACAAATGTCATATTTTAATGACATCCTTAAAGTGTTAAGCTATGTCAGAGTAACTGTTTTCATGAATATTGCCCACAGACAGAAACAAACTCATTTATTTAGAAGTGTTTAAAGGCGCACTGAACCCACGACGTCATTTGCGTACAAAACTCGGCAGGGCTAGGTCCTCAACTCAGTGCGCCTTTAATAATAAGCGCTGTTCGCACTGTTCTCAGTCTCACAATTCTGAGACTCCATCGTGGCCTTGCCTGGGTATTTCACTCTCACTACATGGTTTTAAAGTGGTACGATACACTTTATTTCCCACACATAGATTTTCACAGGATTACAGAAGTCAGTTTCAACGTGTATTTACTGTAGAAAAGTGAGAGAAAAATAGGACCTTGCGATTGAATTGACGAGATTGTGTCAAATTATTGAGATAATTATACCTTACATATTCATGATGTATACAGTTATTTCTATCCTTGCTTTGTACAGAAATCAAATCATATATATCAGTACGTTTTGTGACACATATATAGATATGAAGACATTTATGGTAAAATATAGCTATTTTTTACTTCAAAGTCCAATAATGTCAGACAAAAAACAGATTTCCTTTACATTTTATTTGAAATAAAAATGGTCCTACACGTATATGTTCTTCGTGTTGGAAATGTTGAACCCCAATACACAGCTGCACAACATGAAAAAATAAAAATGACATATAGTTGTTTTCATTTCCCCACAAAAGTTGCTTATCCAAAGAAGAGATTATTCTGAGAAAAGGATAAGTTTAAAGGGTTGGTTTGAATACTAACTTCTTCTTTATAAAATAATGGTTTTACTTTATTTGAAGTTCATAATGTATACAATGTACTGATTCAACCATTTATGTAATAACATGTTCCCAACATACCCTCATACGTATTGCTCACTTTGAGCCCCTGCTACTGCCTGTCTGCCTGTGGTCGGCACAGGTACCCAGTGTGTGTACTCCCCTCTATGTGCTTATACCTACAGGCTGCGCGGACAGAGGTGTCTGTGGACAACAGTAGGGTACCCCTTTGAGCATTACTTATGAACTCAGCAGGGAAGGTCCCCATACAGCCAGTGTTCTTGTGGATTATATGGGGTGGTAAAAGGGCCAGGTTTGGTACATACCATATCATCACAAAACAGCTCTGGGCCATTTACCAATTTGGCAAGCCTTTGAGACAAGTGCATATAAAAGATCAGAATTTAAGAGATGTTATGAAGACTTAACCGCTATTAATATACATGTACATATCACATAACATTATATGATTGCCAACTAACATCGAGCACCATGCATGTCTAGACTTTGTTAATTAGTGTATACAACCACCACCAGTGGGGCTCCACTACTGCTTGGGTATAAAGGAGCGTGCACTACAGACTACCACACAGTGAGTTGGTTAGAGAGCTATACTGGGTAGTACTGGAGCAGTGTAACATCTACTCTACAAATGTACCAATAAACCCAACCTACACACCTAATCACCGATTTCAGTTGTCACTTGATGTCATGCATGTCATTAAGTAGATCCTAGTAGTTAATACTAGATGGCAATGGCCCTATATGACAAGTTAAAAACCATTCTTCCCCTGGTGCTATATGGGCTCACTGCTCTGCTAAACCGCTGCTTTATTATTCAGTATAACAATTGCACTAAATTGCGATCAAATATTAAAATATTCATCACACATTTTTACATAATTACTCATAATTTTAGCAGCTATATGAATGAGATATCAATTTAAAGCTATGACAAAAGGCTTTTAAAGTGTTCACCCATTTAAAAAGAAATTATCAACTTTGTTGCTTATTTTACCATGGCAACACCAACAAAAGTACCTCCATGACAAGGGGTCCTCATTTCTCACTATAAATCCCTGGCAATAATGCACAACTAACTTGTTCTTCAAATGAGCCTATTGAGACTGTTATATCTGCTCTGGCTACACTATGCGCCTCTGAACCAGGAGTTGAAATCTGCAAACTAGGTTTTTCGACCAATATTGTCCCAACACGTTTTCTAGTTTGTTTAGGGTTATACAACTTAATAATCAGTGTTGGGCTTTTAAAAGCAACTGATATGCGTTTAATGATGCTTATACTACCATATGAAAACCATTCCTGCATACTGTGAACATAATTTTATGGCATTATAAGTCCATACATGAGATATGTGTCTGTCCCAAAGGACCCCACTTTTAGGCAGTTTAATTGATGCTCTGCCCATGCAGCACTATCATACATTGGTTGCCGTGGTCTTCCTTGATCTGAGGAAGGCTTTTGACACGGTAAATCACCTCCTACTACTGAATAAGTTATGTACTATAGGCTGCCATGCACTTGCTTGGTTTGAAAGCTAGTTGTCGGGCAGAACTCAAACGACACAAGTTGCGAGTAAAGTTATAAAACGGAAAAGATTTGCTGTGGGGTACCCGAGGGGTCTGTCCTCTGGCCATTGCTATTCATAATTTACATCAACAAAATTGTTTGTGTGCTACAAAATTCAGCCTATTTCGTGTACTCTATTGCAGTTACAGATCCATATATGTCACCATCACTCCTGGATGTGATAAGTGAATGGTGTGATAGTTTCCTGTGAACTCTGATATAACACATGTGTTGTGGTGACAGGTCGTCATGATAGCTGTAACCTGGCTACCTACAATCTGACCCTGACAAACAAGATTCTTCATGTAGTTGATAAGTTTAATTACCATGGGGTACTGATCGATAGGGGTCTTACTTTTGAGCCACATTGCACACGGGTGACTGCCTCTTGTAACACCAAGTTAAAACATCTCAGGAACCTCAAAAGGTACATGGACAAGGACCTGACTTTACTTATGTACAAGCAAATGACCCTCTGTGCCTTGGAATATTGTGACTTTGTCCTTGAATCTGGTCCCGATGGGCTTGTAGGCTTAAGTGTGCTTTTACATTGGGTAAAAAGCACATTGCCGGTACATAGACACCTGTACTGTCACCAACAGCTGACTACTGGTAGTGTCTGTCATGTTACATGGGGTAGAAGCTGCATGTGTGGTACATGGACGCCTGTACTGTCACCAACAGCTGACTACTGGTAGTGTCTGTCATGTTACATGGGGTAGAAGCTGCACGTGTGGTACATGGACGCCTGTACCGTCCCCAACAGCTGACTACTGGTAGTGCGTGTCATGTTACATGGGGTAGAAGCTGCATGTGTGGTACATGGACGCCTGTACCGTCCCCAACAGCTGACTACTGGTAGTGCGTGTCATGTTACATGGGGTAGAAGCTGCATGTGTGGTACATGGACGCCTGTACCGTCCCCAACAGCTGACTACTGGTAGTGTGTGTCAGGTTACATGGGGTAGAAGCTGCACGTGTGGTACATGGACGCCTGTACCGTCACCAACAGCTGACTACTGGTAGTGTGTGTCAGGTTACATGGGGTAGAAGCTGCATGTGTGGTACATGGACGCCTGTACCGTCACCAACAGCTGACTACTGGTAGTGCGTGTCATGTTACATGGGGTAGAAGCTGCATGTGTGGTACATGGACGCCTGTACCGTCCCCAACAGCTGACTACTGGTAGTGCGTGTCATGTTACATGGGGTAGAAGCTGCATGTGTGGTACATGGACGCCTGTACCGTCCCCAACAGCTGACTACTGGTAGTGCGTGTCATGTTACATGGGGTAGAAGCTACACGTGTGGTACATGGACGCCTGTACCGTCCCCAACAGCTGACTACTGGTAGTGTGTGTCAGGTTACATGGGGTAGAAGCTGCATGTGTGGTACATGGACGCCTGTACCGTCCCCAACAGCTGACTACTGGTAGTGTGTGTCATGTTACATGGGGTAGAAGCTGCATGTGTGGTACATGGACGCCTGTACCGTCACCAACAGCTGACTACTGGTAGTGTCTGTCATGTTACATGGGGTAGAAGCTGCATGTGTGGTACATGGACGCCTGTACCGTCCCCAACAGCTGACTACTGGTAGTGCGTGTCATGTTACATGGGGTAGAAGCTGCATGTGTGGTACATGGACGCCTGTACCGTCCCCAACAGCTGACTACTGGTAGTGTGTGTCAGGTTACATGGGGTAGAAGCTGCACGTGTGGTACATGGACGCCTGTACCGTCACCAACAGCTGACTACTGGTAGTGTGTGCCATGTTACATGGGGTAGAAGCTGCATGTGTGGTACATGGACGCCTGTACCGTCACCAACAGCTGACTGGTGAGGAGCTGCATGTGGCACAAGGACGTCTGGTAGCTGAAGGCCACACAGCGAGCCTCACTCTGACACAGGAGGGCACAGTGAGGCAGGACGGGCGACGCCACCACCGAGTCGACCACAAATGTAGCAGATTTTCCGTCAAACTGGGCGTCAGTCTTGCAGAAAGCATCCATGTTCAATTCTGAAATTATTAAAGGGAATTACCAACGACACGTACAATAACTGAAATACAGGTGATCAATATGCATCTGCACTACAGTCTTCCTTGATACGAAGAAGGCCTTTGACACCATCCACCACTGGTATCTACTTTATGATAAATGAGTATTGGGTACACAGATACCAGCCTCCAGTGGGTCAGTAGCTAACTTAGTGGACAAAAATAAATCCTGACTGTGTATGTGCAAATACTGCAAGTAACTTGTGGGGTCCCCCAGGGTTTCTTCATAGGACTCCTTAAGTTTGACATAAACTGTTGTCACCAGTGTGAACCTGATAGAGACTGGCAAATAATTCTAAACAATGTGGACCTGGGTTAATTTGTCAATGTAAAGTTATACATGCTGCCCTATTGATAGTTTAGCCCAGGGCCCCTAGTGGTTTTGTAACTGGGAATCATATTGAAAACAGGAATAATAAACTGTTAACTAGATACAAACCATTTGATAATGTGCTGCCTTCAGTAGTTGTAGACTGAGATGTTTCAGTGTTTGCCATCAGGAGCTCAGTTGTAGATCTCAATATTGCTGCAGCTTGAGTGGTTGTCATGAGGTCCTCAGTGGCTGCTGCTGTAGGGTCAGTTGTCAGCAGCTGTTGAGTTGTTTCTTTCTGTGTCGGCCGTGCTGACGTGTCCTTCTGTGTTGTAGCTGGGACTGTAGCTGGGACTGTAGCTGGGACTGTAGCTGGGACTGTAGCTGGGACTGTAGCTGGGACTGTAGCTGGGACTGTAGCTGGGACTGTAGCTGGGACTGTAGCTGGGACTGTAGCTGGGACTGTAGGTTTAGAGGAGTTCCTCTGACAAACATAGGGCTTGTTCAGGGTACTATATGCCGTCCTCCAGCAGCCTGCAGAGGAGAAGTAACCTGCGGGTTGGTCTCCGGGGGCTTCGTTTGGTATCCCATCACACCACAAGCCGACATTTATTACATACCAACTCCCAAAGCTAACCCAGTAGTACTGGCCATTCATTAAGTGCTTCCTGATACCAATCCAAGGCTCCTCTACATCTCTGTCAAACAGCAAAGTTAGCTATTAGTGTCAATCAGGGCCTGATCTTGTTGATTTCTAGAATGTGTGGGTATTCTCTCACAACATTTTGCACAAAATTATATCAACATTGACATTTGTTTGTCTATGACCCTCTTAGCCTTGTATCCTGAGGGAGTGGTCTTTCTTTTAAACAGGGCAGGTGGATGGTTTTTGGAGGGTCCTTTTTAGTAAAAAAAAAAGGACGGATCTTGTTGATTTCTAGAATGTGTGTGTATTCCCTAACAACTTTTTGGACAAAGTTGTATTTAAATTATGATAATGAACATCAACATTAATGTGTCTAGGACACTCTTAGCCTTCTATCCTAAGGGCGGGTTGGTGGTTTTAGGGGGGGGGCAAAAAAACAGAGTTACCCCTTTTTAGTGAAAAAGCCTGAATGGGTTGGCCGTTATGTATTTGGGAGATATTTCAACCCAGCCGTGTGACAATCTACTATTGCCCCTGTTGTTAAAAATAACCACTCTCTTAGGTATAGTGCGTAATTCATTGACCACATTACGACGTATGTGGACCATGCTGCCACAATAATGCATGTGGCCACTGAACAGGGCCTTTACTCCCAGCACTATAAAAGGCCGCCACAAATGGGCTGTCTCAATCAGATATCTATATCATCTAATTGAATCACATATGGACCGAATTGATTTCTCCATTTTTGCATAAGATGTAGGACGCAAGTTTAAAAAAGAAAAAAAAAGGTGTGTACCTTAGGATTTTTAACCTCAATTCTAGTTGGAATATTTGAAAGATTGTCTAGTTTTGTAAAGCTCAGACTGGAGAACATGTGGTCCTGCACCCTTATATTAGGCCGATCCTATAAGCCACACTGGCGATCTGACTCATGTACTAGCTGCGGCTTGTACGCAGGGTTTTACAGTACTGATATCATGCTGCGGTGTACATGAAGTGAAGCTTACCCGATGACGTTCTTCTTCAGAAATTCACCAACGTCAGTGTCAATGTCTACAGCCAGCGTTCCTCCATCTTGGACACAGCTAGCCATGCCATCCACCCATGTCTTGGTGTCAGTGAACATCCCGTAGCACCTGCCTGTACCGGTGAAGTAGTGGTAGCCTGCCGGGCAGGAACCATCTACGGAGAACAAAGGGGGAACTTAGCATCAATGACTCAATTACAGTTATACAATATCACTAATGTTATTCTCACATTAATAAATCATAACACCATGATCTGAGCCAAAAATCCTACAAACTATCTCCGGTTACTACTTTATTAAATATCATAAAGATTCTGATCTATCTGAAAATATCAAAGCAAGACATGCAGCGTTCCTCGATATGAAGAAGGCCTTTGACACAGTCAACCACTCATCTAATCTACTTCATGAGTTGACTATAGACAAATGCAGCAAGAAAGGGTGACTTTTCAAAAAAGTAGTTGATAAAGATTTTGAACATTTCTGAAGCGTGACCGACAAATGCATACATATTACCTCAAAATTCTGCATTTTAAGGTATACCATTTTAAAGAGAATTGTCCTGTGAATCACCTTATATGATATGTTTGCAAACATAGCCATTACAGACAATATTATGAGGATTCTACTAAAACCAACGTAAATACAACTTTATTATGAAAAAGTCACCCTTTCTTCCTGCATTGGTCTATAGTATTGGGTGCATGGATACCACCCTTTAGTGGCACAGTAGCTATCTTTGTGGCCAATATCAAACCATGATTACTTGTTACTTGTGGGGTCACTCAGGGCTCCTTTTTTGGCATGCTACTATTTGCGCCGTAGTGGAAGCGATAGAAAACAGCAAATAATTCTATATAAGGCCACTCAAAAAGAAGATCTGGTTTCTGCTCGTCATGAAAATCGTGATTTGAGGAAAATAGTTTTTTTCTTTTTTACTTTTTAATGAAATTAGTAAAAAAAAGAAAATATTATAGTCATGGGAAAGTTGGCCTACTGGTTGTGCAGCCCAGGGCTGTAGTGCTGGTGTGGGTTCAGCAGTTGTGTGGCCCTAGTGATTGTCTGGCCCTGGCAGTGGTTTGGCCCTTAGTGGTTGGTTGTGCAATTACAGTGAGATATGGGAGGGAAATAATAGATACAAACCATTTGATAACTTACTGTCCTCTGATGTTGTGCCTTCAACTGATATGTTCACATCTTCAGTTGTAGATTCAGATATTCCGGTAGCTTCGGTGTTTGTCTTCAGGAGTTCAGTTTTAGACTCAGAGGTTTCTGAACCTTCAGTGCTTGGTATCAGAAGCTCAGTTGTAGATTTCAATATTCCTGTAGCTTCAGTGCTTGGTTTTAGGTCCTCAGTTTTAGGCTCAGAGGTTTCTGTAACTTTAAAGGTTGTCATGAGGTCCTCAGCTGCTGCTGCTGTAGGGTCAGTTGTCAGCAGTTGTTGAGTTG
Source organism: Harmothoe impar (assembly GCA_947462335.1). Classification (NCBI taxonomy): domain Eukaryota; kingdom Metazoa; phylum Annelida; class Polychaeta; order Phyllodocida; family Polynoidae; genus Harmothoe; species Harmothoe impar. The sequence goes on from OX381713.1 coordinate 71,348,400, forward strand.
TTTCTTTCTGTGTCAGTAGCTCTGACGTGGCCTCCAGTGTTGTAGCTGGGACTGTAGGTTTCGAGGAGTTCTTCTCACACAGATATGGTTTTTGCAGATCCTTATCTGCCAGATTCCAGCATCCACTAGCAGTGTAGTAACCCCTACCTGTATCCCCAATTGACAAGTCTGGGCCATCAATACACCACGCACTGAAGTCCCCATCAGTAACAGACTGAGCGTCCAACCAATAGGTTTTCAGAGATTCCAAGTACAAACCAATCCAAGGCTCCTCTCCAACCCTGTCAAATAAAAATGTAAGGCTAAATTTTTAAAAATGGTGTTTTTCAGGTTACTCGACCTTACTTAGCATTTTGAGAATAAATCTATATTTAAAGTAATTTTTGGGCTATTTCAAAGTCAGTTGGATAGTCCTCTAGTCAACGCCGTTGTCTGCGAGTCAGCACTCAAATTTGTGAGTCAACTTTTGGGTGCTTTACAAGTAAAAAGAAATCAACAAGAAATTAACAAAAAATGTAAATATCTCATCTAATCTACCCTACCTAAATTTTCTTACTACGTACACTGAAACACCTTTATTTTTTTTGGTCTAAGCTATATATGGAAATCAGGTACTTATGTTTGTTTGTTTCTAGAATAATGTATTCGACGTAATAAGCACACATCCCCTAATAAGCGCACACATCCTTTTAAGGGCCGATTTTAGATTGTAAAACCCCCCCAAAAAAAACATGTTCGATTTTTAGTCCAAATGTGCTATTAATTATTAGGAACGTGCAATATGATACTAAGTGCATTGTATTCTTGTTATGTCGAATAAGGGACTATAACAGCAAAAGAAAATGGGGGAAATGGGTGTAGGTGTGTTGGCTCATTAGAATGAAATTTTGTTTATTTAGTTTAGAAAAAGTTTTTATGTGCACTATGCGCTTATTAGGTCGAATACGGTAGGTGTAAAGATGGTGTTGGTTGGTTTAAACATATTATAATGGACATCAAGATAAAGTGACCCAATACTCTCTCAGTTCCCTAGGTGATTTAAAGTACGGAAGAAGGATTATGTGGCAATGTCTGCTAATTGCAGTAAATCTTTAGTTCCATATTGTCCCAGGTAACATAAGTACATTGGGCCAATATACCACTAAAAAATGGGCCAATATTAGCATTTTGATATTGGCCCACCGCTGGCCTTAAAACTACTAGAGTACATATAGGGAAGGCTTACAAATTAGAATCATCCCGTGGGGGACTATCCCCCTGGGGAAGGGGTTTCCCTTAAGGGGAGATATAATAAAAAATATGGGGATTTTATTTATTTTTTTTGGGGGGGGGGGATAGAAGCTAGGCGGCAGAACCTTACTCATGTTAACCCTGGAATGATTAGGTCGCTAACTGGTGGTCGCTCTCTTATACATTCCCTACATCGAAGCCACATGTGGAATAGCCTAGATAGCGACTCCACCTGTTAGCGACTTGAAACTAGAGTATGTATAGGGGAAGAAACTTTTTTTTAAATTGTGGGGATCGACCCCCCGGGAGGAAAAGGGTTCCCTTTTTCTTTTTTTATATTTATCCTGGAATGATTAAGTCACTAAATGGTGGTCGCTATCTTATACATTCCCTAAATAGTAGCCACATCATTGGGAACAGGCAAGATAGCGACTCCACTGTAGCGGACGACATAACGTCACTGAATAAGTTATATGGGTGTAGTACAAGTATGTGGAATATCACTGGTTATGGGGTCTTTTACTGAATAAAGGTTATTTTATTGTATTTTCTTGAGACTTGGGGGCGTACTGCCCACACACAAATAACCCTTATTCAGTTAAAGACCCCTAGCCAGTGTTACTCCCCCTACTGCAGTAGAAGTATGATCCAAAGCTCCCGTTTTAATAGATACATGTTCCTTCCATTTGAGAGGTCAAGATTCCATTTTTTATATATAACCTGCATTTTCATCAATTTTCATGCTCCATGAACTACTTTTCTTAGCGACTTAAACAAGAAAATGCCGATAAATACACGTGTTTGATGACGATGCTTACACTAAGGGTAGGTTGCCAACCGACAGAAGCAGGTCAAGGTCAACGCTGATGTGGGACACCAAGTCTGCCCCTTTTTTCAGACAGCTGTTTCGTGCGTTGTCCCAACTCTTGGTGTCAGTGAACACCCCATAGCACCTGCCTGTGCCGGTGAAGTAGCGGTAGCCGGCCGGGCAGGAACCATCTACGGAGAACAAAGGGAGAACTTAGCATCAATGACTCTATTACAATTATGCAATATCACTAATGGTATTCTTACATCACCAAATCGTAACACTATGATATAAGCCAAAGATGCTACAAACTATCTCCAGCTACTACTGAACTGAAAATCATCAAGATTCTGATCCCATTGAACCAAGACATGTATGATACCAGAAATTCATACAAATATGCATCTGCACTAGACTTCCTTGATATGAAGAAGGCCTTTGACACCGTCAACCACACAGTCAACCACTTTGTGAGTTGCGGAGTACCAGGTGCATGGATCCCACCCTGTAGTGGCGCAGCAGCTCTCTTAGTTACCAATATCAAACTATGACTGTGATTGAACAAACACTGCAAGTGACTTTTGGGGTCCCTCAAGGTTCCTTGATGGACCTCCTCCTATTTGCATCATTTTGGAAGTGATAGAAAACAGCAAATAATTCTATATGGATTTATTAGTCATGAGAATGTTTCCTGACTAGTTGTGCAGCCTAAGGCTCTAGTGGTTGTGAGGTCTCAGCAGTTGTGCAATCCCTCACGGTTGATTGTGCAATTATAGAAAGATGTTGAAAATGTGGAGCAAAATAACACTGTACTAGATACAAACCATTTGATAGTGTGCTGCCCTCTGACGTCGTGCCTCCAACGGATATTTTCAGATCTTTAGTTGTAGATTCAGTTATTTCGGTAGTTTCAGTGCTTACTATTGGGAGTTTGACAGTTGTGGAATCAGATATTTCTGAATCTTCAGTGGTTGCTATCAGATCCTTAGTAGTAGACTCAATTGTTTCTGGACCTTCAGTGGTTGTCACCAGGTCCGTAGTTGTAGATTTCAATATTCCTGCAGCTTGAGTGGTTGTCATGAGGTCCTCAGTGGCTGCTGCTGTAGGGTCAGATGTCAGCAGTTGTTGAGTTGTTTCTGTGTGTGTCGGCTGCACTGACGTGGCCTCCAGTGTTGTAGCTGGGACTGTAGGTTTAGTGGACGCCTTCTGACACAGATAAAAGCTCTTGCCACCACCATTTGCCAGCTTCCAGCAACCATTGACTTTATCGTAGCGACCCCTGCCCGCTTCCCCTAACTGGAATGAGCTCAGTGCTGGGTTCAAAGCGCACCACATTGAGTCACTCTGATTAACAGCAGACTGAGAGTCCAACCAGTACACCCCACCAGTAGCATCCACATACATACCAATCCAATACTCCACTTCAGACCTGTCAATCAAACATTACAGCTACTAATATCTTTCATTTCTAGAAAATGTTTGGATAATTATATCATTACTTGTTTGTTGTAATACTGCTATAGTTTAAGTGATAAAGAAGCTTACCCTATGATGTACTGTGTTAGAAAGATGTGAAGTTTGTTGTCAAGGTGTGTTACCAGCACTCCTCCAGCATTAAGGCAGCTGTCTCGTGCATCCGTCCAGATCTCACCATTAGTCACCATCTTGTAGCACCTGTTGGTGTCATCGAAGTAGTGGTAGCCGAATGGGCAGTTCTCATCTAAGGTGAACAAAACATAGAAAGAAAGAAGATATCTATTTATACATAGTTAGGCAAAGACAGACGTCAGAATAAAGACACCCTTCTGACAGTGGCGGGTCCATGATTGTCTAGAGGGGGGCCCAAACCTGGCCAACCTGGAGTCATTGTCTGTTTCGCGCGAGCGAAGCGCATTAACTGTACTAGGGGGGTTTTGGGGCATGCCCCCACGAAAATTTGGTTGATCTAGACTTGAAATAGTGCATTCTCAAGCATTTTAGGGCACAATATTTTAAAACTCGACCCCCCCCCCCATCCAGATCAGAGGCCCTCAGTCAGGCCCTATGAATCATACTGCAGAATCTCTTTCCCTCTTTTCTTCTCCTTTCTTTTCTCTTCTTCCTCTTTTTTTCCTCTTTTTTTTTTTTGGGGGGGGGGGGGCAAGGCCCGTCGGGCCCCCCCTGGATCCACCAATGCTTCTGGTCACTTTGATTATGATATAAAATACCAAGATTATTTACACATTTACAAATCAAAGACCATGATATAAGCCACAGACACTATGAGGTAACCCTGGTTACTGGTTACTACTCTATTGGATATCATGAAGATGATTGGGATTTCTGTGTGAAAAATGAAATAATACAATTAATACACTGACCTGGATTTGCGTTTCCCGTTTCTATCAACGGATCTGTTGTCCAACTTCCCCCCAGTGTAGACAACACTAACAAGATGACGCGCGGGACACGTCCAAACCCGGCCATGTCTGGACACATCATGGTGGATGGGTGCTGCGTGTAACTACCTCCTTTAGTGATGGCTACCGTAAATCCTTGCATGGAAGCTGCATCTAGTAGATGAGTCAGATCGCCAGTGCGGCTTATAGGGTCAGCTAATTTCGAGGTGTGGCTTATATGCAAGTTTTTATTAGTATACTACACAGTACTAAATTAGCAATTTTCAGACCCTCTCTAAGGCCTATAGGATTTGTCAAAGTTAGGGGTGCGGCTAATACGTGACCAAGGCTTATACCCAAGAACTTACGGTACATCTAATTCTATGATGCCTGCAGCGGTGGGACCTCAGTTTGTTTGATAGTTACCATGGACACATCAAACTATATCATGGTAAATAAAATTCTCTCTGAAGCTTTAGGATTGTTTTCAAACAGAATACAGAGTTCTGGTCTCACAGATATGATGAGGGGGCATGGTGTTCAGCCACTCAGGTGTAGCAGGACATTAGTCAGGGGCTGCACACCTAGGGACGGTCCGCTTCTTACACCTTGATGTAGCCGGCTCCCGGTGAATCATTAATTACACACTCGGTGAAGACTTTAAGGGTGGCATAATTCATTAATGCATCATGCCTTGGTCATTATGATGCATGAATGCAGCCATTGTGAGCTCGAGTAACTCGCCAGTGCTGCATTCAAGCATCATGCCGACCCTATGGGGTCAAGACACACCCAAAGGGTCAATGTGATGCACCAATGCAGCACCGGCGAGCTACTGGCCAGGGCTGCATTGGTGCATCATGTTGACCAATGTCATATTTTAGCAACATCCATCCTTAAAGGGTGAAGACTTAAGACTTGAAATAGCACACAGAATACCAGTTCTATGGATGGGTCATTGCAGAGGTAGATATTTGAATTGAATTGGGCTGAGCGGCTACTGCTTAGAGGTCTAACCCGGTGGGGGGCACTCTACCTTGTATTGGATAACCACTGCAGCAAGACTCTGAAAAGCAGTGGCGGTGACTTTCCATTAGATCCTGAAAAGGGGAGGGGGATGGTCATATGTTGTCAAGTCCTTGATAAGTAGGGTGGTTAAAATCATGACACAAAATTGAGTAAGTTTTCTTGCTGAAAGGGATAAATAAAATTGAATTTGAAATTAGCTCTTATTAAACAGCAGTGGTCAAATCTCCCAACCTCTCCCAACCTCTCCCAACCTCTCCCAACCTCTCCCAACCTCTCCCAACCTCTCCCAACCTCTCCCAACCTCTCCCAACAATGCCCAACCTCTCCCAACCTCTCCCAACAATGCCCAACCTCTCCCAACCTCTCCCAGCCTCTCCCAACCTCTCCTAACCTCTCCCAACCTCTCCCAACCTCTCCCAACCTCTCCCAACCTCCCCCAACCTCTCCCAACCTCTCCCAACCTCTCCCAACCTCTCCCAACCTCCCCCAACCTCTCCCAACCTCTCCCAACCTCTCCCAACCTCTCCCAACAATGCCCAACCTCTCCCAACCTCTCCCAACCTCTCCCAACAATGCCCAACCTCTCCCAACCTCTCCCAACCTCTCCCAACCTCTCCCAACCTCTCCCAACCTCTCCCAACCTCCCCCAACCTCCCCCAACCTCTCCCAACCTCTCCCAACCTCTCCCAACCTCTCCCAACAATGCCCAACCTCTCCCAACCTCTCCCAACCTCTCCCAACCTCTCCCAACCTCTCCCAACCTCTCCCAACCTCTCCCAACCTCCCCCAACCTCTCCCAACCTCTCCCAACCTCCCCCAACCTCTCCCAACCTCTCCCAACCTCTCCCAACCTCTCCCAACCTCTCCCAACCTCTCCCAACCTCCCCCAACCTCTCCCAACCTCTCCCAACCTCTCCCAACCTCTCCCAACCTCTCCCAACCTCTCCCAACCTCTCCCAACCTCTCCCAACCTCTCCCAACCTCTCCCAACCTCTCCCAACCTCTCCCAACCTCCCCCAACCTCTCCCAACCTCTCCCAACCTCTCCCAACCTCTCCCAACAATGCCCAACCTCTCCCAACCTCTCACAACCTCTCCCAACCTCTCCCAACCTCTCCCAACCTCTCCCAACCTCTCCCAACCTCTCCCAACCTCTCCCAACCTCTCCCAACCTCTCCTAACCTCTCCCAACAACTCCCAACCTCTCCCAACCTCTCCAAACCTCTGAAAAGGGGGGTGTTTCTTTTCTCTATGAGGTTACCCAGAGATTTAATTCCCCATCTTTCGCCTTGCCTAATATTTGCTATCACCCTTGCTCTTTATGTTGCATATTTCTCCTACATCCACACCACAGATCGCGAATGTTACCAGTGTATGGTTAGATGTTTGTAAGGTATCTACGTGTGCACAGAACAACGGTCCACCACTGAACGACTCGTGCAAAATAAAGATCAATTAATCGATGCGTTAATGCATCATGCCCTTGGTCATCAGGATGCATGAATGCAGCCCTGGTAAGAAACTCACCAGTGCTGCATTCATGCATCATGTCAACCCCACGGGATGAGACACTCTCGGAGGGTCGGCATGATGCAGCAATGCACACCAGTGAGTTATTCGCCGGTGCTGCATTGGTGCATCATGGACTAATGTCATCTTATAAAGGGTTAGGGGGTTGAAGGTGCATCATGTCGGCCCTTTGGGAGTGTATCAGGCTGGCATGATGCAGAAATGCAGCCTGGCCTGTTATTCACCAGGGCTGCATGGTACAGTGAAGTGAATATCCAACGCCACGTCAAAGTCATAGAAAACTCAAACCACAATGGTGTCCTATAAGGGTTAACCCTTTATTTTTTGGAAATACAAGACTTCCTATGCTTTAGCATTGAAGGGCCGTATTCAATGCCCCCATTGAATACAATGTGGCCGTATTCAATGGGCTAGGAAAAGGTTTTTTCTTCTTAAAATGGCTTCAAATAAAAAATAAACACAAATGCCAACTACATTGATACCATATCTTTTATCAAATACGGCAGCCTCATTGAGTTAACCAAACAGTGCCGTATTTAACACCCCCGTTAAATAACCCATGGCCGTATTTCATGGCCCTATGACGTCATCAAAATGACGGTTTGTTTACATATGTACGGCATAGAAAAATGCTTATAGAGGCTTCCCCTATCAAAGATTTGTTAATTTGAATCGAAAAAGATAAAGAATAAACACAAAGGAGCAATCACTTTAGTCTGATGACAAGGTTATTTCACTTGAAATACGGCCCGAGGTCAACGCGTGAAATAACCCTGTCAACAGACCAAAACTCGTGAACCTTTGTCTATTTAAAGACAGCATAAGGTATCTTCATGTACATCATGTACACATAAAGTGTATGTCACATTAAAGCACTATGCTGCCTTTAAATGGTTAGCAGCATCCAGCAGTAAACAAAGCTGCTTACACCCAGACCATGCATCTACTGAGGGGGGTAAAGGGGAACCAGTGGGCGGAATACACCCAGACCATGCATCTACTGAGGGGGGTAAAGGGGAACCAGCGGGCGGAATACACCCAGACCCTGCAGCTACTGAGGGGGGTAAAGGGGAACCAGCGGGCGGAATACACCCAGACCATGCAGCTACTGAGGGGGGTAAAGGGGAACCAGCGGGCGGAATACACCCAGACCATGCAGCTACTGAGGGGGGTAAAGGGGAACCAGCGGGCGGAATACACCCAGACCATGCAGCTACTGAGGGGGGTAAAGGGGAACCAGCGGGGGGAATACACCCAGACCATGCATCTACAGAGGGGGTAAAGGGGAACCAGCGGGCGGAATACACCCAGACCATGCATCTACTGAGGGGGGTAAAGGGGAACCAGCGGGCGGAATACACCCAGACCATGCATCTACTGAGGGGGTAAAGGGGAACCAGCGGGCGGAATACACCCAGACCATGCATCTACTGAGGGAGGTAAAGGGGAACCAGCGGGCGGAATACACCCAGACCCTGCAGCTACTGAGGGGGGTAAAGGGGAACCAGCGGGCGGAATACACCCAGACCCTGCAGCTACTGAGGGGGGTAAAGGGGAACCAGCGGGCGGAATACACCCAGACCCTGCAGCTACTGAGGGGGGTAAAGGGGAACCAGCGGGCGGAATACACCCAGACCCTGCAGCTACTGAGGGAGGTAAAGGGGAACCAGCGGGCGGAATACACCCAGACCATGCATCTACTGAGGGGGGTAAAGGGGAACCAGCGGGCGGAATACACCCAGACCATGCATCTACTGAGGGGGGTAAAGGGGAACCAGCGGGCGGAATACACCCAGACCATGCAGCTACTGAGGGGGGTAAAGGGGAACCAGCGGGCGGAATACACCCAGACCATGCAGCTACTGAGGGGGGTGAAGGGGAACCAGCGGGCGGAATACACCCAGACCATGCATCTACTGAGGGGGGTAAAGGGGAACCAGCGGGCGGAATACACCCAGACCATGCATCTACTGAGGGGGGTAAAGGGGAACCAGCGGGCGGAATACACCCAGACCATGCAGCTACTGAGGGGGGTGAAGGGGAACCAGCGGGCGGAATACACCCAGACCATGCATCTACTGAGGGGGGTAAAGGGGAACCAGCGGGCGGAATACACCCAGACCATGCATCTACTGAGGTAAAGGGGAACCAGCGGGCGGAATACACCCAGACCATGCATCTACTGAGGTAAAGGGGAACCAGCGGGCGGAATACACCCAGACCATGATCTACTGAGGGGGGTAAAGGGGAACCAGCGGGCGGAATACACCCAGACCATGCATCTACTGAGGTAAAGGGGAACCAGCGGGCGGAATACACCCAGACCATGCATCTACTGAGGTAAAGGGGAACCAGCGGGCGGAATACACCCAGACCATGCATCTACTGAGGGGGGTAAAGGGGAACCAGCGGGCGGAACCAGACCGGCACATTGAGACACGTCCCACTCCGTGATCTGAATACGTATACATCTGTATAGACACAGGGTGGTGCGTCTTATATATAGATAAATTGTGAATAGGTGAGGAAAGGCCGAATGGTGGGAAAGATCTAAATACTTTTGAACGTAGAAAGGATGTTCTGATAGAAATCATAAAGAGGAACACAGCTAGAAAGACAAAAAGACAAGACGGACAGAGACAGACAGAAGGACGGGACAGACAGAGGACAGAGACAGACATAAAGGTAGAGAGAGAGACAAGAGGGGCAGATAGAGGGACAGAGACAGACAGAGGACAGAGACAGACATAAAGGTAGAGAGAGAGACAAGAGGGGCAGATAGAGGGACAGAGACAGACAGAGGACAGAGACAGACATAAAGGTAGAGAGAGAGACTGAGACAGAGGGGCAGAGACAGACAAACAGACATAGGGACAGACCATGGGACAGTCACAGACACAGTGACAGACAGAGGGACAGAGTCAGGCAGGCAGGGAGACAAACTGACAGGAAGGACAGACAGAGAAGCACGGCATGTTCTATGTTATTCATACATGTTTCTTCCCCCCACTTGTACAGCATACACCATGTACAATATGCAGCGTGTGTCCGCTCGGTTAGCCCTTCATGTCCGCCTGGTTACCTTGTGTTCTCCACACCTGGCTGTGTCTGTGTGTACGGGGACACACAGAGGTACATCAGCCGTCTAATCCCTCCAGTCCGCATCGGCCAATCTACCCCACTCTACACCACTATCTCACCCTGTGAGGGCCGCATAGTGCCTTAATAAATCAGTATCTGACCTTGTGAGGCCGCATAGTGCCTTAATAAATCAGTATCTGACCCTGTAAGGGCCGCATAGTGCCTTAATAAATCAGTATCTGACCTTGTAAGGCCGCATAGTGCCTTAATAAATCAGTATCTGACCCTGTAAGGGCCGCATAGTGCCTTAATAAATCAGTATCTGACCTTGTAAGGCCGCATAGTGCCTTAATAAATCAGTATCTGACCTTGTAAGGCCGCATAGTGCCTTAATAAATCAGTATCTGACGCTGTAAGGCCGCATAGTGCCTTAATAAATCAGTATCTGACCTTGTAAGGCCGCATAGTGCCTTGATAAATCAGTATCTGACCCTGTAAGGCCGCATAGTGCCTTGATAAATCAGTATCTGACCTTGTAAGGCCGCATAGTGCCTTAATAAATCAGTATCTGACGCTGTAAGGCCGCATAGTGCCTTAATAAATCAGTATCTGACCTTGTAAGGCCGCATAGTGCCTTAATAAATCAGTATCTGACGCTGTAAGGCCGCATAGTGCCTTAATAAATCAGTATCTGACCCTGTAAGGCCGCATAGTGCCTTGATAAATCAGTATCTGACCTTGTAAGGCCGCATAGTGCCTTAATAAATCAGTATCTGACCCTGTAAGGCCGCATAGAGCCTTAATAAATCAGTATCTGACCTTGTAAGGCCGCATAGTGCCTTGATAAATCAGTATCTGACCTTGTAAGGGCCGCATAGTGCCTTAATAAATCAGCATCTCACCCTGTAAGGCCGCATAGTGCCTTAATAAATCAGTATCTGACCTTGTAAGGCCGCATAGTGCCTTAATAAATCAGTATCTGACCTTGTAAGGGCCGCATAGTGCCTAAATAAATCAGTATCTGACCCTGTAAGGCCACATAGTGCCTTAATAAATCAGTATCTGACCCTGTAAGGCCACATAGTGCCTTAATAAATCAGTATCTGACATTGTTAGGCCGCATAGTGCCTTAATAAATCAGTATCTGACCCTGTAAGGCCCCATAGTGCCTTAATAAATCAATATCTGACCCTGTAAGGCCGCATAGTGCCTTAATAAATCAGTATCTGACCCTGTAAGGCCGCATAGTGCCTTAATAAATCAGTATCTGACCTTGTAAGGCCCCATAGTGCCTTAATAAATCAGTATCTGACCTTGTAAGGCCCCATAGTGCCTTAATAAATCAGTATCTGACCTTGTAAGGCCACACAGTGCCTTAATAAATCAGTATCTGACCCTGTAAGGCCGCATAGTGCCTTAATAAATCAGTATCTGACCCTGTAAGGCCGCATAGTGCCTTAATAAATCAGTATCTGACCCTGTAAGGCCGCATAGTGCCTTAATAAATCAGTATCTGACCCTGTAAGGCCGCATAGTGCCTTAATAAATCAGTATCTGACCTTGTAAGGCTGCATAGTGCCTTATTAAATCAGTATCTGACCCTGTAAGGCCCCATAGTGCCTTAATAAATCAGTATCTGACCCTGTAAGGCCGCATAGTGCCTTAATGAATCAGTATCTGACCCTGTAAGGCCGCATAGTGCCTTAATAAATCAGTATCTGACCTTGTAAGGTCGCATAGTGCCTTAATAAATCAGTATCTGACCTTGTAAGGCCGCATAGTGCCTTAATAAATCAGTATCTGACCTTGTAAGGCCGTATAGTGGTTTGATAAATCTGCTGATGTGTGAAGATGCTTACTTATGGTCGTTTACGAGTTTGAGTTTGATAAAAAAAAGGTTTCATATTACATACTGAGTGTCTAAGGTTGCCGTTGTGGTTACAAATAGTTCATTAATATAAACAGTAATCAAATATCAACCCTGAACTGGTGGACACACAGAAAAAACATGTATAGCACAAAAGTAGGTGATGAAGCGAGTGAATGAGCGTAATCAATTATGGGGGGGGGGGCATCCTACTTATGATAGCATTTTTCAACTTAAAAATTCAACCAACAAATTATGACTCAACTTTCAGGCACAGGATGACTCAGAATGGCTGTGGCACAGTAGGACGTATCTTACATAAACGGCCTCCCATACTAACAACAACAATATCGGTCCTGTGCCAAGCCGCATCCAAACTCTCACACCTGATGTAAGAGGGTCGGTAAACCTGTCAGCACCCTGAGTCAATGTGCGTCTCTGTATAGGGGTAGGCCTTTCAGATGAGGCACAAGTATAGGCCAAGTATGTCGGGGAACCTAAAATAGGATGTTCACATTTATTCCTTGAGACAATTGAGAATGATCACTGGACATTTCATTTTTGTGTAGCCTACAATATATATATACTGCTAGTAACCAGCTGCACCACTTACTCATAGGTCATTGTTATTCTAGTAACTTGCAAAGAAAAGAAATTTCTCTCTTTTTTATTAATCCCTGCCCGCTTGGATTTTTTTTGGAATTTAACCAAAAAAAAGGTTGAAAAGTATATGCTCACCAGCAAACACCTAAAATTAGGCCTTCAAAATTGGGAATATTTCTCCTTCATTAAATGGCCAAAAGGAGTTTGTTCACGCTTTTTTTCCCTCTGCCCCTTGGAAAATTTCAGGACCCAGCTCCCTCCAAATGGCAGCTTCCCCCCCCCCCCCTCTCGCGCCCCAAAATTTGCTGCTGTGGCCCGTAATCCAAGTTATAAAAAAGGTGGCCTAACATTGTAAGGTAAGAGCTGACCATCCTAAACCAAATAGTGTACATGTATCTACAAGTGACTCTATACATGGTGTATCTACAATGTACGAGTAGGTGACGGTACACAGGGTGCTGTGTGTGTAGTTCCCCTCAGACCCTGCAGGGGGCAGCACCAGCATATACCACAGTGGGCACAGAGAACAAAGCATTCCACACCTCTTGTATATTACATACAGCTAGTGGTATAGATAAGTTACAGCCCTTGTACCAAGCTGTAGGGGTATAAGGCTCCCTTCAATGTATTTTGTGTACAGCTTGGTACTCGTCCTATAACCACTACATGTATACATAATGCCAGTGGTAACCTGTCAATGTATCTGCCATACAATTGTCCATCCATTAGACATGTGTAGAATATACCGTCCTAAAGCCACTCTATAACGTGGGCACGTCTGTGGCTGTCCGCCATCCAATACACCTGGACGTGTGCACTCAGTAGTATACAGAAAGTAGGAGAGTGTCACCATGACTACAACACACGGAGAACCCACCCACCAAAACACCAATATTGCATATATGTGAGGGGAATTAATCGCAAATCTGGAATGCACCTTTATTTTCTTTAAATATTCCCCATGCCTAAGCACTGAAGTGCCGTATTCAATGTCCACTATTGAATACCATGTGGCTGTATTCAATGTGCTAGGAAAAAGTTGTCTTTCCTTCATTAAAAGGCTTCTAATAGAAAAATATCGCATTTGTTTATATATTGTGCTGATGATCCGCGTTGTCATGCATCACGATGCATCACGATGCATGAAGGCAATATGATGTACACACAAAGAAAAGTGAGAGTCATTGTCGCTAAAACTACCCTCACCGGACTCTCAGGTGAGGGTAGTTTTAGCGACAATGACTCTCACTTTTCTGAGGGTGTATGAGTGCAGGATGGTCTCCAATTAGACCAAAAAAAAAAAGTTTCAGGTAACATGGTATGAAAATGTAGGGTCGGTAGGGCGGATTTTTTTTTAAAACTTTTTTTTAAACATGAAAGTACTACCCGGCCTCTCCGAAGACCCAAAAATTGACCCAAAAAGACTAAAAATAAGGAAATTTCTTCAAAATTGCATAAAAAAACGTAGGGTCGGCCCTCTTTTGATAGGGTCGGTCGGGTGACCTGAAACAAACCTCTTTATTTTGGCCTTAGATGTCACACCATTCCTGCACCATGATAGCAAATTAAAGCACTAGACTTTCCATCAAGTGTTGATCCACACTAAGAGGGAGATGTGGAGGGAAACATGAGCAGACATAAACAGACTCGGGCCGAGACAGATCCCCAGCACGGGCAGGCCGCCCAGGTCTCACACGCCGCTGTTTGGGCGCCAAACGCAGATCTCGTTCTGCTGCTGCGTCATCTCACGAGACCTTGGCCTCCATTAAAGCTGGTGGTCGGAACCGGAAGTAGAGAGTCAGCGCCGCAACAACAGCAGCAGCAGCAACAACAAAACCAGCAGCAGTCACAGCCGCAGCAGCAGCACAGGCCATGCCAATGCTTGGTCTCTGTGGTGTTGGCGAGAAGCTAGCTCCAGAGCAGGAGGGGGGGGGGAAACGCCGCGGCTCCGCCCTGGTGACAAACGCATGCGTAATATTGTCCAGTATCCAAGTGGGTAGTCAGTGGTGAAAGAGCCATCAAGCGGTGACACCACTGCCATTTAGAGGAACTAGCTACTATGCTTCATAGTGGCATGCTGTGCTGATTAGACACAATCTAAAATATTCTTTTCAACCACAAGCACCAATGCTCCCATATGCTCCACTGGACATTTTCAGACATCATATACCATTCTATTTATTTCCAATTTTAGCTTCAGTGGATCATCCCTTAAATACTTACAGAAACAGTTCAAAGTTGACTGATTTTAGGCTTCATGGACAGCCCAATGTCAGCTGAACAAGCATAGATTTCTCTATTCTCCTACATTGCCATGCATCTAATATGTATCAGACTCAAAGGGGAAAGTCTTTTTGGTGTGTCAGAGCCGCGGTGTGGGCCTCCCCTACTCCAGAGTAATGTCACCAGTTAGGTCACTAGAAGATTTTTCAGTCTAGTTCTAACATATTTGGTATCACTATTTTGCTCAGCACCCCTCCTATCTCCATCAGCAGATCCCCGCCTGATCTCGATGTTAGCTCCTTACAATGTCAATGTCCCTAGAGATGTAATCTAGCTACTACGTCTATTACTGCTGCTGCTGTTGCTTTTGCTGTGTTATCCATTAAAAATCTCCCCCGCCTCCATCCCTTGCCACCAGGAGCCTATTGGCTGTAGCATTTACAATGGCCATGTCCCTGACAATCTAGTAGGGTAGACTGACCTAAAGATAACCACGTACCATGAGATAACCCCCTCAATTTTGTAGTCATTCATTCATGATAAGCTTTGTTTTTGTGTATCACAGTACAATTTGGTTATATTCTTTCCAGAAAAGTACAAATAAGTACAATACCATACACGAATAACTACATAATTAAGGTGGACATCTCATGGTACGTGGTTACCTTTAGGTCAGTCTACCCATGTGGTCTACTCTATAGCTACCACGCCTACCATTGCCGCTGCACCTGCTGCTGTAGGGGTATATTAGAGTGGCTGCTGCTGTTGTTACTTCTGTTCTCTCCATCAGGGAGACCCCCTCCCTGCCCGTCCCCCCAACATATATTCTCTCTAGTGTTATAATGGCCATTTCCTAGGAAAGCTAGTTATAGCTACATGTACTACGCCTATTGCTGCTGTTACTGCTGCGACACATAGAGAGAGAGAGAGAGAGAGAGAGAGAAGACAGACAGACAGACAGACAGAGACAGAGAGACAGAGACAGAGGGACAGAGAGAGACAGAGAGACAGAGAGAGACAGAGAGAGACACAGACAGAGACAGACAGAGACAGACAGAGAGATTTACAACTGCCATTTTCCCGGCAATAGAGTGTAGCTACTACGCCTATAATTATTGCTGCTGCTGCTGCTTTTACTGCTGCTGCTGCTTTTACTGCTGCTGCTGCTTTTATACTGCTGCTGCTGCTGCGTTCTCCATCACCACCCCTCCTCCTCCTGCCCCCATCACCACCAGCAGGCAGTAGTCCCCCACTGCAGCAGCAGTCCGGTACGGCGCGTCCAGAAGGCAGGAGTACGTTACACACCACCCTCCTGGAGGACAGACAGACAGGACCCCGTCCCTGCAGCCTCAATGTGTGAGTAGTACATGTACCCCATGTTACAGCCGTCATACACTACTACTGGTACTGGTACTAGTACTAGTACTGGTACTACTACTGGTACTGGTGGTACTAGTACAGCCACCATACTGTATACACTACTACAGCCCACTCAGCCTGCAGGTATCGATCTGCACTCAGGCTGGGTGAGTGTTGTTGTGGTTCTATACAGCTCTAGGTGCAGCCTCACACACACAGCTCTATCTATGGCTGCCATCTTCTGTTAGACTGCACTGTCATGGTACAATAAGAGCTATAGGCTACTAAGGGGCTATTGTTATCAGTTCCCATCCCTGTTGTCTCTCAGCGTTCAGGGGAAGCAGTGCTTCATCTTTAACTCTCAATTATACTGCGCTGTCAGGGCGCAATCAGAGCTAGGGTATATTGTTATTAGTTTACACCCCTTGGGTGTGTGTGTGTGGGGGGGGGGGGGTATATTGACCCTTTGAGCTCTGTCTAATCCTATCTATGGCTGTCATCTTTTACTATACTGTCATGGTACAATAATAACTGTTTAATACCAGTTCTCCGCCCTAGGAAGGGAGGGGTATATGACCCCTATAAGGGTGTCTCAGATTACACTATATCTACCGCTGCCATCTTTACTCCGTCTACAATACACTGGTACGGTGCAATAACACCTATTGTTATGTCTATCCCACCTCAGGGGTATATGGTAGCCCTTTAAGGTATACATGACGTCTAAAGAAGCAGCCTCGGAGACTGCTACCATCTTTACTTCGCCCTCTATTAATTATACTGCACTGTCATGCTGGAATCAGAGTTCTGCTAAGGAGCTATTGTTTTCAGTTTTCGGTTCTTGGGGGTAGAGGGAGGAGTATATTAACCCTTTAAGGGTGGCATAGTGCCTCACTGTTCTCTCTACTGCTGTCGTCTCTACTCTCTCCAGCCGTCTATTATATTACCATGGTGCAATAGGAGTCCTGACAGAGGGTATAACTATATTAGTTTCTACCTGTTGGGGGGGGGGGGGGGGGTATTAACCACTCAATTCTAAGTATAAGGCAGCCCCCCCCCCCCAGGTTGTTGAAGTTACTACCAAAGTCACTCTTAGTCTTACCCCGCTATTGTACTCTATAATGGCCCTTATTAAGCCATATTATTATTGGTTGCTAGCCCCATGTACTTTATATCCCTGCTAGCCCCTTTGGGCTGGGTACATTAAAACCTCTCATGAAGTCATACTGTACCAAGATACCTCTTGTCGTCATGATATTGGACAGGTACCTTTTGTATATGTTTACATAGCAACAACACGATGGTGTTCATAATGTATCAATGGGTATGGAGCTACTCGTTAGTGATGCAGGGATGCATCATGACGACAACAGCATGATGCATTAAAGCACTCTGCTGTCCTCAGAGGGCTAAGGACCAGCTGTGACCTTACTCTAGGTGGGTAGTAGTACGTGTAGTAGTGGAGGTGGTCACACCTACCACCTGTCCCCTCAGGCTATTGTATTCAAGGTGTGTGCCGGGAGGGTAGTGTGTGGGTGTGGGGGGGGAGGGGGGGGGGCTGGTGTTTAGCTGGGAGGTTGGGAGGGGCACATTAGCCTCAGGTCTATTCTGTGTTGTGCTTCTGTTTTCTCGGAGGGTTTCAATCTGGTGGGCGTTAATCTGTTACAGGCGTCATTGCGCTGCCTGGAGGAGTGAGGGGTAGAACGGGTGTGGTGCGTGGTGTGGGGGGGGGGGGGTGTATGTGGGAAGAAATTCAGTGATAAAAAGAGATGCTATTTTCAATATATGTTACAGGGTGGTGGTGAGTGGTGGTGAGTGAGGGGGGAGGATGCTGTGCTACAGTGTACTCCCTGCCGTGGTTGTGTCTGCTGTGAGGGTTTCATACTGGTGACGCCTTGATAGGCGTCACTACGTTATAAGCGTCATGGACAAGGCCTGGGAGGTGGGGTGGTTAGTGCAGGGAGGGGTGACTGCCACATACTGATGTAGTGATGCTGTGAGGGTCTGACCAGAGTGACGCCTATTTAAGCGTCAGTGTGGTTTATCTAAGCGTCGGCTGTGGTGCCTGGTGGCAGAATGAAGGCTGAGGTGTCAATAACCGCCATGAGTAACTCTGTCTGGTTGACGAGCTGCTCGTGTCACACTGCTGTGTGACGCCTGTAGTAGTGTCAGACGTGCTGACAGCAGGGAGGAGGTGTGACAGGGGACTGGGAGCCCTGAGTGCTAACATCAGGGTAACATGCTGACACACCTGTGTCTGGTACCTGTGTGACTATAGGGCCTAGTCGGGACTGTAGCTGGTTGCGGCGGCCCTCACTGATAAGAGCTGATAAGACTGTTACTAGCCTGTCCCCTGTTTGTCCCCTATGTGTACCCATCGTGGTATGTCTTATCAGTGGATTTAACCTCAACCAGCGAAATTTAAAATGGCGGACCCACTGCGCATAGCTCCAGATTCCTATACATGGGTGGCCAGAATTTTGACCGTGTCGCCGTGTCGATTTTTAGACAAAGTGCCGTGTCGCCGTGTCGATTTTTATCTAGTGCATTATGCCCTCATTGACTGTGTCCGTCGATTTTTAAAAGGGCCGTGTCGGCCGTGTCGATCGTGTCGGATTTTAACCCATGTATAGTCACACCTGTGTGCTGTGCTGATTAGATACTACAGGCTGAGCAGACACTAGTGTCACACCGGTGCTGCCTGTTGGAGTAGGAGGGGGCAGTTGTTGCTGCACTGGTGACTCTCATATTTCAGTCAGTGGTCTGTCTGTCGTGGACGTGACTCTAGTCACAAGTGACACAGTGACTTCTCTGTAGCACTTATCTGTTACATTGGTATAGGCGTCAGCAGAAATGATAGGGGTAGGGTTGATTGCTCGTCCAGAATAGTATGATTTCATAACATTTAAGAATTGAATTAGAATTATGTTTTCCAGTTTTCACATCGTTATAACATAATGTACTTTATTGACTGAAAGCATTCAGGTACTTATACCGTATTTAATGATTGTGGAGATTAACTTAATTGATGGAGTTATTAATTGATTAATAAATTGATCAATCGTTTGGTAGATCGGTTGATCAATGCTAGAAAATAGACGTTCTAGATAGCTACCTCTATTTCTATGGTGATATTCACAACAGAGAGGGGTGCACGGGATGGGAATGCCCATAATATAAGCCGCAGCAGACTGGCCAGCACTGGTTATAGGCACCAGACCATGCTGTCTGGGGATGGGGGGGGTATAGGGAGGGTGAGAGGGTGAGTAATATGTTTTACCACCCCCCCCCCCCCCCCTGCACAGCCTCCCCCTAGACATGGGCTTTGACTCTATTTGTTGTATGCGGCCATACTGACGCCTATTGTGGCGTCAGACACAAGCCTCCCAGCAGGAACTGAACGTGAGTAGAGGAATACAGCCACAGGAGTTTGTGATGAGGCATTTTTAAGTCACTTTTATATTAATATCAGGACGGCTAGAACCGATCTGACAGTGGCGTGACGCCTATACAGCGTCAGTGCCGCCTCCACACGGCTAGGACTGACAGGGAGTGACTCTGTGTGACTGTGTGAGTGACTCGTGGCGACCTGAGCAGCTCTCCCTGTCCTCATCACAACACCCAGTGTGTGTGTCCATGTACGGGTCTGAGGCAGGCTGAGGCATCCATACAGGGCAGCTGTTATAGGGAATTAAAGTCTGCTGTATATCTATTAATGTAGATACGACAGATGCACTTTATCCGCCTTACCCTGGTGCTGTCTTGTGATTTAGAATGAGTGTACCCAGGCTTTCAGTATAGACGTGTGCGGTCGGGTATATATATATGTACTTTATGGGGAAAAAAAGGTTTGTTTCAGGTCACCCGACCGACCCTATCAAAAAGATGTTGGTCAATTTTAAGGGATTCAAGAAAGTTGGGTAGTACATTCATGTTAAGAAAAAAATAATTAAATACGACCTACCGACCCTACATTTTCGTTCCATGTTACCTGAAACAAACCTCTTTTTTTTGGCTTCATTATGAGAAGGCTTTTCTTAGAACAAGACTGTGGTTCTAGGGACACCTGCAGGGGGCATCTTGTGGTATGTTGTGGTGTGGAGGTGCAGTATTGTGGACAGTGTACTCCAGGTGGGTCATGTTAGATGCAGCTGTAATTGGAGACTAATTAAAGATGCATCACGTCTAAGACGTCACAAGGTGAAGTGTGTGCCAGACAAGGCTGTACCTGGGGGTAGGACTGGTGGACGGTCAGCATCAAGCTATTATACACTATCGATTAAACCCATTATAGTGGCTGCTTGAAATGCTAGCTGCATACTATGAGAGAGTATGCCTATAACTACGACATGATATTATGAACCATAATGTTGATTTCATCCCGCCCCAGCTTTTAATCAAGTTTCACTAAAATATGAAAAATAACCAATATCAAACTGCTGAAATTGACGACCCTTACTTCTCTCTACTCTTCATGTCACCCATACTGGTGCCCTGCCCGCATGCCAGGGGGAGCTACAGCTCCAGATGTACGTTTGTATTTTAATTTATAAAGTCATTTATTTCACCAAGCGATTTGCTTAGATACAGTACATGTATTCAAATGATGCACACAGCTGGCACTGTATATACCAGTACACATCCCACCTACATGTCTGTGTAGCATACATTGGTGACACCCTCCCACCATAAACTGTGCTTCACATGTAGGCAGACTGGGTATATGCACATTTATGACACCATACAACAACAGCTGTGACATGCAGCAAGATGTGCAGTCACAGAGGGGTATTTGTATTAGGGGACATTTCATTCTGTCAATATTCATAAACCTGGTTGGTTTTGTCAGGAAGCAGAATGACCACTCAATTACCAGACATCTTCTGTAAGATGTAAGGAGAAACACCGTTATCATCTGGAACATTTTAATTTGTCACATGTACAGAGACAACAGTGAGCGTCCACCTGACTATTAGAGTCTGGCTTCTCTGGCCGCTGAGAGCCTTGTAAGAGAGTCTCCAAAATCTAGTGTTTTACAGGAAAACCAAAAGTGAAAATGTTGACTGATGAAGTTGGTTGCTACAACTCAGGAGCTGAAATTCCAGCATGCACAATTCATGTTACAGTACGTGCCATTGTCATTAAAGAGAACTTTCTTTTTTCTTTTAAACTTTTTTTTATCAGAGATGGTGATTATAGAGAAGAATGGTCATGTCATGCAGGGTTTAATTAATGTGGCATTTTGGTGTAATTAATGTTGTAAATGTCACAGGGTGGTGTTTTATCCTGCTGTGTGGGAGTTTAGTTGGGTAGTGATGACCATGGTTGTTCATAGAACAATTAACCGTTAATGCCCGTTGGCGGTAGTAATGTGGTTGGTGGGACAGATTCCTGGCAGAACTCATGGTGATGAATTCCCTCACATTCTCTATGTACAGGGGGCCATACTCTATCCCTGCACTCTTACCTGTGCCCCTCCTCCAATTCCCCCTGCCTGCCTGCCTGCCAGCCTGCCTGCCTCCCTGCCTCTCTCCCTACCTCCTTCCCTCCTTCCCCCTTCCTCCCTCCCTGCCTCCCTCCCTTTCTTCATGTGAGGCTGCCTTCTTTCTACCCCAATCTCTGCCTCCCTCCCCCTGTCTGCCTCCCTTGTCTCCCTCCTCCCTCTGTCCCTTCCTCCCTCCCCTTCTTCTCCTTCTCCCCCTGCCCTCCCTCTCTACTCCTCCCTGCCTCTGTGTCTACACCCTCCCCCCTCCCTACCTCGCTATCACATATGCCTGATTCTCAAGTTCCTGGAACTTCTCTATTATAGTAATACACGTTACGGGAGTCACACACAGCTCCCTATCACGGTAATACGCGTTACGGCAGTCACAGCCCGGCAGACACAAATGTCAAAGGACGCCCAGGACGACGGGCAATATTTAACGCCACCTCTGACCCTCAGATGGCATTTCATGTCTTCATGCTGCTCCGAGCACAATACGGGGCATGTAGTGGGCGGATTGTGTGAGTGAATAGAATGACCCAGGGGCACTGTCCTGTCTGTTTAACTTATAGCCATTATGTCATAACGTATATTATGGTGCATGATACATGATGAGGGGGGTGATAACACAGTAAAGGGTTGGTTGGCTTTTTGTAGGCAAACAGTAGAATCTGCTGTACAGCTACAGTAGATCCCGTAAAACTACAACAGATTCTACTTAATTTTTTTGAAATACAAGATTTCCTATGCCTTAGTACTGGAAGGACCATATTCAATGCCCCCCCCCCCCAATTGAGGGGAGGGACAGACCGACCAGCGGTCAGTGATGGAACCAGACAGGGAGGCGGAAATACGAAGATACCAACTGCCCAAACTGCAGGCAATGCTGTACTCTTGGAGCATGATTTTCGTTGAAATGCCTGAGCCTGGGACTCAGTGGGAGGGGAGTGGTCTTGGAGACTTTGCAAGGTCACTCCCTCTTTGCCTGTGTACAGACCCCAAAGCCCTGACAGATGCCTGTTCCCTATCTGCTAAGGGAGTGATCATTTTTTAACTACAGGGGGGGGGGGGTTCGCGCGGAGCGTGTGAAAAGAATTTCACCCCCTTTTTTTTTTTACAAACATTTATCTTTATTTCTGAGTTTATACAGGTCCCGTACATCAAAATATTGATCACAATTGTGCTGTAGGGGCATTCCTATATGGAAAAAGTCCCAGTATTTCAAATCAAATAGGCATTTGTATTCAAGAGAACTCAGAATAGAAAGGTTCCCCTCCTCCCACGCAAATTAGGTGTGTGGAGGATCTTCTCGGGAAACCCTTTCCTTCACAGGAAAAAGAACAGTAACAACTATATAGTAAGTCTTGGTCCTGTTTAGACCAAGCCACTCTTAATATAGGTTTAGGTTGAACACCTTAGGTAATCATATGTACATATACTGGATAAAACCAGAGAGATTCTAGTGAACAATTATAGGTACCTCTCCCTCCAACCATAATTTTCTATCACTTTTAAAACTAGTGTGGGTTGGCAGGAGGCGTACAGGTGGGGGTAGCGCATTCCATAGCATGGTTCCATAATGCTCGATTGACCTATAATACACATCAGTATGGGGTGTATGTCTGAATAAAATAGGTCCTACATGTGCTCTTGTTGGAAGATTTCTATTTACAGTATATTCAGGATTTTGCGCTCTTTTATACATAAAATTTTCTAAATGTACTTTTCTTCTAAGAACTAGCAATGGGAATTTTGACATAGCATGTACCACATTGGTATCAGTGAGGTGGTCTACTTTTAGGCATATCTTCAGACATCTATTCTGAGCAAATTGCAAGTCATCCAGGATATAATTAGCCGCGGAGCAAAAGAGTTGGTCTCCATAATCAAAATATGGTAGAATTTTGGACTTATAGATTTTGAAGGCTATACCTTTGGTCATTGCTGACCTAAGGTTGGCTATTACAAATGTTTTGTGGTTTATTGACTTAAGTTGTTGTTTAACATGTAGGTCGTATTTCAGATGGGAATCTAACATTACACCTAAATATTTATATGATTGGACCACCATGAGCTTGGCATCATGTAAGAATAGATTTATGTCCATGGCATTTAACTTCCTTTTGGAGGCTGTAAAGGCCATTACCTTTGTCTTCCCTGTATTTACAGTTAATTTGTTTTGAAGACACCACAGACCAAATAAATCAAGACTAGATTGTAATCTTCTATGAACATTTTCTAGATTAGCATCAGAATCAAATATAACAGTATCGTCAGCATAGAGTTTAATATTAGAATTTTTTACACATTTTGGTAGATCGTTCACATATAGTAAAAACAGTAATGGCCCCAATATCGACCCCTGTGGGACACCGCAGACCACTTTGAGGGAGTCCGAAAGAGTGCGATTTACCTTAGTTTTCTGTATTCTTTGCCCCAAATAACTATTTAGCCATTTTAGATTATTATTTCTTATACCATAATTTTCTAATTTGTTAGAGAGGATAGAGTGGTTTACGGTGTCAAAGGCCTTGCTTAAGTCAATAAACACAGCCACAGTTGGCTTTGCTACATTCAGATCACGAGATATACAGTCTGTAAAGTCAGCTAGCGTTGCTATAGTTGACTTCCCAGCCCTAAATCCTCCTTGGTTAGGAGATAGTATATTAAATCTAGTGAGAAAATTCATAATGTGTTTATGCACAAGTTTTTCTATGAGTTTACAGGGAGTTGGGGTTAATGCTATGGGTCTATAATTTCCAACATGTTTTGGGTTACCAGATTTATAAACAGGTACTATCGTAGCAACCTTCCATTTGTTTGGCACAATATTAGTTTCAAAAGAACACTTAAACATATCTGTAACCTTATCCACCATATGTAGAAAGGCATCTTTAATGACCATGTTTGATATGTTATCAATTGCTGATGATTTCCTAACATTGATTTGTTTAACGACAGCCTTGACTTCATTTACCGTACATCCAAAATCAAGCAGAGATTCATTTACTTTCTCGTCATATGGTTTCCATACATCATGCATGTCTCTAGAGACATTGTCAACAGGTCGAAATTTTTTAACCCCCCCCCCCCAAACTCTCGAGTCAAAAATCGGCGCGCACAGGCCCTTTGAAGCGTAGCAACCCGCAGGCATTTTGGCCCAGAACAGGTTAAATATTTTTGACCCCCCCCCCCGGTCAAGGGGTCCAAATTTGTTTGCCCCTATCCCGTGCTGATAAAAAATGATCACTCCCTAAACTTGTAGATCTACCACTGCCGGTATCGGGCTGAAGGCTAAAGGTGGGAGTAGGTTGTCAGGATCCTCCTCATCCTGTGTTTGGATCCTCCTGGGTGCAGGGTGCAGGGTGGATCTTCCTCCTGTGTTTGGATCCTGCAGCTGTGTACAAGGCTGATATACAGGCGGCTATCTGTGTATACAGACACGGTGTGTGTGTGTGGGGGGGGGGGGGGGTGACCAGGGTATGACTGACCGCCAGGGTCAACTCTTAACATTTATAGATACCTGGTAGAAATAGGGATATTTCTCACTTCAAATAGGATTTTCTTGGTAGGAGAAGAAGAGCTTTAGGGCGCTTGTATTGTACCAGACATGACAGACTGCGAGAGGACGGTTTGGATGGGTAGCTTTACCATTTAGAGATAACATGATACATCAATGCTTCATGTTCACATTTAGTCATGACACTACAATGTAGCACTGGAGTGAGTAACTCGCCAAGGCAGCCCTGGTGGATCAGGCAAACATTTCATGAGGGTATCAACCCTGTATGGT